>OX439484.1:42614031-42718073 GCA_949320155.1 Melangyna quadrimaculata
TTTTTCAACGATCTGATCGGCCCTTATCAGTGTCGTTTTAGGCCAGGCAAGTCAACCGTCGATCAAATGTTCACACTCCGACAGACTTTAGAAAAAACATTCCAGATCGATACACACCACCTTTTAATCAATTTTAAGGTCGCGTATGATAGCGTAAGAAGGGACGAATTATACAGAGCCATATGTCATATCTCGGCATCCATGCCAAACTCTTCCGCTAGTGCAGGATGATGATGGAGTAATCTCGCTGCTCCGTCAAAATTAGTAAGACCACCACCGAATCCTTTGATATTGAGAAAGGATCGAGGCAAGGCAACGAGTTATCATGCAACCTATTCAACATCGTTGTTGAAGCAATTGTACGCAACGCACCCAGCCAACACCAGCGGAACAATCTATCAAAAGTCCATTCAATTGCTTGCGTATGCAGATGACATAGACATTGTCGGCAGAACAAAGCGAGCTGTGGCTAAAATGGGATTGGCGGTTAATGAGGACAAGACGAAGTATATGATGTCACCGTCGACTCGGGCAAAATATCACGATGGACAGATATAACTTCAAAATTGTCAAAGACTTTGTCTACCTGGGCTCCACTATAACCTCCAAAATGACATCAGTGCATAAGATCAAACGAAGAATTACTCTTGCTTACCGCTGTTTCTTCGGTCTAAGAAGGCATTCAGGTAGTAAGGCCCTCTCTGAGAGAACCAAGGAGACTTTATACAAGACCCTAATCAAATCATTCGGGTCCTGCTCTTTGGGACAGAAGCATGGACAGGACACTGAACAAATCGGATGAAAATCTGCTAGGGTGCTTTGAGGGGAAAATTCTTCGTTGTGATTTTCGGTCCGGTGTGTAGCGAAGGAGTGTAGAGGAAACGATTCAACGACGAGCTATACGGGCTATAGAGCGACGTCTAGAAGCTGAAAATACAGCGGCTGAGATGGCTGGTGCATGTGGAGCGTATGGAAAGCAACGCACCTGCCTGACGAGTCTTCGAATCCAACCCCGATTGTGTACGCAGCAGAGGAAGAATCCATAACAGGTGACCCGCACAAGTGGAGAATTACATCAACCAAGTCGGTGTGCGCAACTGGAAGCAGCTAGCTAGGGTTCGAGCTGGCTGGAGGGGCTTGTTAGTTGCGGCCGAAGCCCATCCTGTGATCGCCATCTAAAATAAAGTAAGTTCCATTGCTATCGACACGCGCAACCAGGAATGGTTGCGAGTTGTTAGTCACTGGGCCCTGGTTCTTCACGAGCTGTTGCGCACCCAGTTTGTTTATTTTATTTTATTTTATTTTATTTTATTTTATTTTATTTTATTGTATTTTATTTTATTTTATTTTATTTTATTTTATTTTGTTTTATTTTATTTTATTTTATTTTATTTTATTTTATTTTATTTCTTGAGCAAATGTGCGATTGATTGTGGCCTTTTTAGTGCTTTAAGGTTGCAAAACTCGTTTTAAATACCATAGTATTCAACATTTTGTGTGTAGAAATTTAGTTATATTCAAGGTGTTTTGCGTGATATAAAAATTGGTTAGATCGTTATATCTTAGGTTCAAATAGAAATGAGAGGTGGGTATATTTCAACCTAAACCTATTTGTGCGAAATTGACAATTTAAAAAAAAATATGCACGACTGAATCTAACAAACTTGCTCTCGTAGGTAACAACTAGAATGTACCTAGACATTGACGGTAGAACTAAATATTCTGCTGAAAAAAGTAATTTCTGCTGAAAAAAAAAAATTAAAATTAAAACAGGAAACCACGTCAAGGGTGGGCCATCTTCCATCTAGGGGTTTATTTTTGAATCATATGTTATTTTTACACTGACAGTTATTTCCCAATCAAATTCTTGACGGGAAGTCAGTATTATAACTCCGAGTCGCTTCACGCTTGAACAAAATTGTGAAATATTGAAAACTTATTTCAAAAGTGAGTGCCGTGTGAAAATCATCTTTTCTGACGAGGCGCATTTTCATCTCGGCGGCTTCGATAACAAACGATAACGATAACCCAAAGCATCGATAGAGAGTGACAGTTTGGTGCGGATTGTGGAGAGGTTGCATCATTGGAGCATTTTACTTCGAAAACGGGGCTGGGAACAACGTTTTTCTTACTAAAATTAAAGACATGGATTTGGACAACCTTTGGTTCATGCAGGATGGTGCGCCGCATGCCACACAGCCTATACCACAATCGATCTTTTGCCCACCAAATTCCAAAATCGTGTTATCAGCCGTCTTTGCTATGTCAATTCGGACTCGGAGCTGAGATTTGACCACTTTGAACTTACTTTTTGTTGGGAACCGTAAACGACAGATGTTATGCAAGCAATCCGCAATTGATTCAAGTACTTAATCCAATATCATCCAAGCAATCCGTGAGCTACAGCCCGAAACCATCAACAAGATTTTGGAAAATTGGAGTGACCGAATGCGCTGCTGCGAAGCCAGCTGAGGCAGCCAATAATTAATGGGAATGTTTGTTTTTAGTAATAAAGCCATAGTACATGGACAAAATTAAATTTTGTTCACTTTTTGCATTTTAAAAAAGGAACTTGTGATTAACCCACCCTGTATATGAAATGGCTTCGAAGTACATAAATCATCAGGATATTTGTCTGTCAACGATTATTTATTTTCAAATATCACCCAAGAGCCCTAGAATCGCCTTATTTTAATAATCGGATTTTTTATAAATAATTTTCTGCGCTGCGATGTTTGTGAACATAAATTTATTAAACAACTGCCGCCTGCTTGCTTTCTGCGGGCAGAAGAAAAATAAAATCGATACGCAGAAGCTAAGTAGACATGCGGCAGATCTGCCGCATATTTCAGCTATTACGAACTCGGCAAATCTTCTTGTGTAACTAGAATATCAAATTAGAGTATTTTGAAATATATTTATTTAAAAACTAAATTTTGAACGTTACATTTATTTCTAACCCAAATAATAATTCAAATACTGGATCCGCCACTGGTTTATACTTTTACTCGTATTTCGTATATACGTATCATTATAAGTAAATGTTGGCATAATATATAGGTCCTTGAAATGTATTTATTTTCAACCTAATTTGTTTGTTTTAATGAAGCTGAAATGTTTAATTAAGAATTTGAAATCATATTATACATATATACAACATGTATAGTCGGAATGCTCTAATTTTTGAATACAATTTAAATTAACAAAAAACCCAATTGTATAGTAGCTTATTATTAAGTTGATGTATACATAATAATATATTTACATTTGTATAATATTTTAAAATACTATTTTGTTTATTTAATAAATAATATTTTAAATTCTACTAATTTGTCCTTCATTGTGTTGTTATGTTTTTAATTTAATTTAAGTCAAGCTGATGATCGCCCTTTAAGATTACGAAATTTTTGATTTAGGGGTTAAATGCGAGAGTCTATTCAAAAGTCGAATAGACTTAAAGCCTACTATTGATATTTTAAAAATCTATTCGTTAATATTTTTCTGTCATATTACTATTATTATATATATTTATATATAATATATTACTATGAAGTTATATGAATTTTTTCTATTTACTAAAAAATTAAATGCGATGAAAAATTTCTGTTCGACTTAAGTGGGCTAGATTTTATCGGAGTAGGCTCTCGCAATAATGCCCTAATACAAAAAAAGACACACAAAAGTTAAAAATATTAAAAACTAATTTTTCTTTGACTTTATTTCTTTTTTTTTTTGCTTTAATACTAAAACAAAATTTGAAATGTAATATTTTTTGATTAACAGGCAAGCATCAGTTTTATACAAAAAAATATTTGTAAAAAATACAAATATTTGTTTTTAAATAACATTTTTGATGTCAAAATCATCTCTGGAAAACAACAAACAAATATCAATTTGTATCTCATTTATCGGAATAAAAATGAGTATTATTTTCAAGGTTTTAAATTGCAATTTATAAAAGTTAGACAAAACAACCCCTAAACATAATTTTAATGAATAAATGCTAATGAAATAAGGAATTGTGACCCTAAGGGCCAGTTTCACAGTGCACACTTACCGGAATAAGTTACACTTAAATTTTACAAATTGATAATTTTTGTACATTTTTGGAGTTTGAGTTAGTGACACTTAAGTGCCCAACGTTGAGAACTTAGTGTAACTTATTCAGGCAAGTTTGCACTGCGAAAATTGGTCGTTTGTGTGTCAAACCTGTGACTGTGAAACTGGACCTAAATCTCATTTTATTCATAACTAAATAACTTCTGTCACACAGCTTATTTGGACAAATGGTTAATGGAAAATGAACGCATAAATATGAACCTATATACGATATGAAAGCCGTTCTTATTGGTGCTGGGCCCCCGCTCCATACATCTTTGCCCATTGTCCTTTATTTCGGAGCCTTTTTGAGAATTTTTCACACAAACTGCAAAAATATATGGGACCCGATCTACCAGAGTGCCAAGAAACGAGACCTATGAAAATGACAAGGTACTATGGAGTGTACCAACGTACGAGTATTTTGTTTGTCCCAAACAATGGGGGTTGGCTAAAATAAGCGACCAAACAAATAAAAAACACTTTGCAAATTCGAAGAAACATAGACGCATTATTTTATATTGTGTAATATACTGCCTTAACCCCGTGGTTTACAGATCTGTGTTCAAGTACAAAAATGTTGCTTTTGAACTAAGCTTTCCAACGTTGTATATCTCATTTGTGGGCACTAAAAGCACAATCATTATTCCCATTCATTTAATTCGCTATATCAAATAAAAAACGTAGAATTTTCATACCTACTGTTAAGCGAATTATTCGCCAACCATGACGTTATTGACTTTTATTGGCCATTGGTATAAAAGTTCCTTTATTTTGGTGTCTATTCAGTTCATCGAAAGTGACCAATACTGTCATTTCAATGGAACACTATTGCAATTAATGTTTGCTCTTATTGCAATCTTTGTTGCCATATACTGCATAAACCCCATGGCTTACATCTCTGTGTCCATACAATAAAATGATGAACTGGGACTAAGTTTTTCAACGATAAATATCTCATTCGTGGGCAATATAGGTAGACCAAAATGCCCATTCTCCTTTGTTTATTTTGTTGGCTTATCCTACAAAATTTTCGACAGAAAACGTATGACTGACGCAATATTTGTGATGAATAAATGTATATACCTTTGTTGTTTGAATTGTTTCATATGGAAATATGTATAACTATTTTGAAATTTAATTTATTTTGACAAAACTACGCTTATTTGAAACAAGTTTCAGTTATCCGCATTTCGGTTAACTGAAATCTCCGCTTAACTGAAGAAAATGTTCTGCAATTATTGTGTTCCAGTTAAGCGGAGTCGACTGTGTGACATCATTTATATTAATAGAGTAAAATTGTCAAAACCTACTAATAAAACTAGCCATGAAAACATTTAAAAAAAATTGCTGATGTTTTTTGTCGGTCCCTAAACCAATATAATTATTAAGAATGATCTGTTGAAAATTATATTTATTTCTATAATAGCAGAATAGCATATATATACCTACTCGTAGTCGTACATAACATAATAATTCTTCATAATTATCACTCTCTCTGCTTTAGAACAAGAACATGTTATATTAGCGCACCAGAAAATTATCTCTAATTCGTTTCTCTTAACAAACACACCAAATTGGAACGAGCAAGTGAATGTCATGTCCTTGTTCAATTCGTCCTTCCCCCACACTATTCCTGTTCGTCAAACATAATATAATATACGATATCATGCCAGTGCCTAATTGCATTTTAATGTTGTAATTCAAGAGATACTGGGAACACCAAAAACCCAAATAAATGAATGTTCGTGTGTGCGTGTTAGCCATAAGATATAATATCTACTTAGAGTAGATGGTGGTATTATGTCCTTTATGTAATGGCACAAAACGACAAAGATACATTGCAAGTACCTACAAATAGCACCACCCAACCCATAGAACGACCGACGACGACGACAATAGATCTGTCTGGTAAGAGAAAATGTTACATTTAGACAATAATGCAGTTCTGTTAAACTTTAGTATTTATTTCATATTGAACATAATACAAACAAACAAAAACTCTTAGGCTGGGGTTAGAGAAATATAGAGATAAAAATGTGACAAATCGAAAATAAACAAATTAAAGTAAGTCTTTCTACTGTCATGTCGGTTTGAGATTAGCAATAAAAATAACAGATTATTATAAAAAAAGAAAACCCACCAAATCGTTATTAAAGGACACTAATTATTCAGTAATTGCTTATTAGTTAAAGGTTTTCTTGCAGGTAATAATTTTTTTTAATATTTTTTCCAAGGTCACAATATAGATTTTTAGCAAACCATTTATGGAATTTAAGGAATTTAAGAAAAAAACGCCATTTAAAATGTCAACTAGTTTCAGTAAGTAATTGATGGTCATAGGTCATACATAGCCTTTACCATATTGATTAAAAAATCAACAGTTCAATGTTCTGAAAGGGATTTTTGTTTTTTAATTTTAACGAAGAACATAACTTTTTAATGTCAAAAGAGTGTCAATATCAAAATTCGTTAATTTTTCTGTTTTTCGATTGTTTACCTTTACGTAGTAATGCTTACTTTACTTAAGATTGCGCTCATAGCCCAGGGTGGGCTACGGCCTAAACTAACAAGCCCCTCCAGCCAGCTCTGTCGCTAGCTAGCCGTTTCCAGTTCCGCACACCGAGTTGGTAGAGGTGGTGTTCTCCTCTCAAAGCACTCTAGCAGATTTTCATCTGATTTTTTCAGTGTCCATGCTTCGACCCATAGAGCAGGACCGGGATGATTAGGGTCTTGTATGGAGTCTCCTTGGTTCTCTGGAAGAGAACTACTACTTAAATGCCTTCTTAGGTGCCAGTTATAGCTATCATTGAAAACCATCATTGAAAAAGTTAATTGTTGATTTTGAGACCCTTCGAAAGTCTAATCATTGAATATTTTAATGCAGAAAGGCAGCTTACGTCTTCAAAATTATTTCTCCTCCAAAAAAAAAATTATTTTGAGCCATATCTTCCCCATAGCGTAACTTTTAATTATTTCAATGCTCATTGGTAAGGTAGTTCATCATTGAAAAATTAAAAATCATTTTATAAGAAAAGTTGTGTCAAATTGAATTTCTTTTTACCTAGAAATAATTATTAAGTCAATTAGCTTTACTTTGGCATCACAATAATCATTTCTTTTAACCTCTAAATCTCTCAAAATTGACAATTAATATTTTCAATGATCGTTTCCAATGATAGCTATAACTGGGCCCTTAGAACTTAGACCGGTGAAACAGCGGTTTGCAAGAGTCCAGGTAAACAAAGTCCTTGACAACTTCGAAGTTATATCTGTGCATCGTGATATTCTGCCCGCAGTCGAGGATGTTGAGATTCTCTTTCGATGTCAGTATATACTTCGTCTTGTCCTCATTAACCGCCAATCCCATTTAGTCGCCTCCGATTCAATGCTCGCAAATGCGCATATGCCACAGCTCGCTTCATTCTGCCGACAATGTCTATGTCATCTGCATACACAAGCAATTGAACGGACTTTTGATAGATTGTACCGCTGGTGTTGGCTGGTGCGTTGTGTACAATTGCTTCAAGAACGATGTTGAATTGGTTGAATGATAACGCGTCACCTTGCCTCAATCCTTTCTCAACATCAAAGGATTCGGTGGTGTTCTTACCGATTTTGACGGAGCAGCGAGATTACTCCATCAGAAGCGGACGAGTTTGGCAGGGATGCCGAGATCTTATGACATGGCTCTGTATAATTCTTCCCTTTTCACGCTATCATACGCGACTTTAAAATCGATAAAGAGGTATAAGGTTTATCGATCTGGAATTCCTGATTTTTTTCTAAAATCTGTCGGAGTGTAAACATTTGAACGACGGACGGTTGACTTGTCTGTCCTAAGACGACACTGATAGGGGACGATCAAATCGTTGACAAAAGTTCTTAAGCCGTCACACAGGATATTCGACAAGATTTTATAAGCGACGTTTAGGAGACTAGTTCCTCTGTATAGTTGGTGAATTTCAGAGCATCAGGCATACTTTCATGCGACCAAATTTTGCAGATGAGCTGATGTATGCTCCTAACCAATTTATCTCCCGCTGATTTAAATAGTTCGTCTGGTAAGCCATCCGCACCAGCAGCCTTGTACGACGTAAGTTTGGATATAGCTCGACTTCGGTATAAGGTCGGGTGGTGTTGGGTATCATAGTGAAAGTTGAAGTTGAGTTCTGCCTACTAGCGGAATCTTGGCTGTCTTCGCCGTTAAGCAGTCTAGAGAAGTTTTCATTCCAGATCCTCAGCACTGACTGTGTATCTACTACCTCATTCCCACTCTCATCTCGGCAGGCTTCCGTTCTTGTTTTGTATCCTTGGGTGGATCTGGCTTTCCAAAAATGTATATCAGGTTATTTTAAATGTTTCCGTTGTTTTTAAATTACTAATAACTAACTCAAATAACCAAGGCTATTTCGCCCCTCCGGCCTAAAACATGCCATTTTTTTTTTGTTTGGTTTAGAAAATAAATTAGCGTCAATAAATGTTCAAGTTGTAAGATCAACGTGGAAGAATTAACGACACAAACTTTTTTTCTAGAATCAAAAATAAGTGAGTTATCCAACAAAATAAAAACTTCAATTTATAAGAAAACGGCGGCTAAACGTGTATACAGTTGTGCAAATTGTGGCTTTCGACTCGTGTCCTCTCTCGTGACCTCTTTTGAATTTCAAAGTCAAATGTGACCTTTCACCGCAGATGTTAAAAAAAATATTTCTCACCACTAATTTTGTTTTTAGTTCAAAGGAACTGTATACTAGGCAAACACAAAAATATGACGATTATAAGGAACAAATTTACTTAAGATACTTAGATAGATTAGATTAATAGATTGCTTTATTTCTTTAAAAGTAATGTTGATTATAATTTTTACATTAGTTTGTAAGCGAACAATCTTATTAAGGCATGGCCTTGGCCGTCACCTCAGATGACAAGTAAAATAATATTTTCTAAAAACAATTTATAATATAATACGTTTTTTAAGGAAACAATTTTTGTTTTTAAACAAATATTTAATGCATGGGTTGGGTATGTTTTTTTTTTAATAAACTATTTTAAAATGCTTCTGCTATTATTTTGGCTCTGTAGCTAGCACCTTCATTTCAGAATGCAACGAGCGGATTCCATCCTTCACATCTATTTAAAATATTCGTTGTTCTCTCTAATGTTATTTTCGAGCTGTCGAAAAATACCCTTCTTATCTCACTAAGAGCCGGGCATATTGCTATAAAATGGAATACATCCTCTGGTGATCCAAGGTTACATAAAGTGCAATATAAAAGAAGATCATCCCTGTGTGGTTTGAAATTCAAGTTAAGCATTTCCCCTCTTGCTTTAAAATTGGTTGAAATAATGAAGGTACTATTTTCGGCGCAGGGTCAAAAGTCCATAATGGACTTTTGTCCCACTTTTATGGGTCAAAAGTCCATTAATCAATTGTGAACTTTTGGCCCACTCCGATGGGGAAAAAGTCCATACAAAAATCTTGTGGACTTCTGGCCCATTGATTTTGGATTTCTGACCCACTTCAGTGGGTCAGATAGTTTTCTTTAACAAGACTGCTTTGGGTGGCACGTTTCGCGGGTTTAAGGATTTTAACTCCCTTTTCGGATCCTCTGTCCCGCACACGCGACTCCGTCGCTCCGCTTAGGGTATATCGACAGGCGGGCGCCTATCCTGTCAGTTGGTGTGCTTTAAGTTAACAAATTAATTCTTAACAAAATAAATAAATAAATCTTAATTGTTCTGTTTTTTACAATATGAAATTATTGTGGACTTATGACCCACTCTCTTTCTAAAATTAGGGAATATTGACCCTTTTTTTGTGGACTTTTGACGCCCTTGAGTGGGTCAAATCTCCACAACACAATTGTGGACTTCTGACCCACTCAAGTGGGACAAAAGTCCATTATGGACTTTTGGCCTGTGGACTTTTGACCCTGCGCCACTATTTTCATCCCGAAAATAACACTACTTTACAAATTATTTTTTTTTTCTTTTACCCAACAGTTATTTTTACTAGATTTGTTCCGTCTTTTTCCCCTTAATACAAACATATATGTCCCAAATTTTTATGACGTCAAGTTTTTTTAATATACCGTTATGAAGTTTTCATGCAATATCAATATTGGATTTAAGTTAGTCAGTTATAATTTTTTTTCTTAAACTAAATTGTTCAATTTTACTGTTTTAAAATGTTTTCAAGACAGTGTAAATTAAGCCCAGACAAATCTTTCAATGTTTGTGGTAAGATTATTTAAAAAAAAAAAACGAAAATACGGCCTCTGCAATAAGTCTTCATTAAGTTAAGCATTAAAACGGTCAAATTTCTTTACTTCAAAATTTCTGTGACAAACATTAATACAAAATTGCAAGTGAAACATTTATAGGGCAACAATAAAACAGAAGGGACGACTAAGACTATGAAGATATTGTTTGCAATATATTGAAGAGTTACAAAATGGGAGTAAACTTAAACATATCATTAAAAAGCATTTTTTTTTTTTTTTTTGATTTTTTTTTGAAAACCTGGAAAGCGTAAGCGATGAAAGTGGTGAACGTTTTCGTCAAGATTCTAAGTCTTATGAAGAGAGGTAAGAAGGTTTTTGGGATCAACAGAAACTGACAGTAATTAGATAGTAAACGATTTTTTTATGTCAAATTTGATTTGTTTGTGATCTATGTAAAATTTTTAAAATAGTACATAATAGATTAAGACATAACTTGTCGTCCTAATTTGTTTTCCACTTCGGATCCAATTAAGGGGTTATAATTCTTCAGATTCCCGGTGGTTTCGTTCATGGGTAAGAAACATTGTAAAGTAGTGTAATTGGATTCAGCTAAGTCGTAATTAAGTGTGCAGTAATACCTGGCCTTACCAATAATCAAATTTAGTGACGACTTAAATATTTCTGTAAAAAGAACCATAATGGTATGGACTCTAACTAATTAACTATACATGGTACGACCTTAACATTAAAGTCAAATCTAAATAATGAATGAAATATGGGATTGACTTCAAAAAATTAAACATTCCATGAATAGTATATTATTTGGAATAAATACAATTAAGGTTAATTTTACCGGAATATTTAAGCCCTTGCTAAATTTAATTATTGGTAGGGCCCACTGTCTATTAAGAGATGACTGCGCCTGCTCTTTAAACTATTCTCTCAGTTTGTCATCCAGTTTCCTTATGAAAATATACAAATCCTCTCTTCAAGCATCATTATAACCAAACGAAACATTTAGATCCAGATTCTATCTTCTTGCCAAAAATTGCCACTTTTTGTAGAACAAATATTTGGAAGAAATAGCATGTGCGTAACTTATTGTCAGACTATTCGATGGCTGCGATATTGTTTTCATTACATAATCAAAGTGAAGCTTTAAAAATGCAGTCAATAGTGGTGTCGCATGACTCGAATTAATGCAGGATTTCCATGTAGAGTTCAGTGTTGTTTTAGCTAGCTGGAGCTTGTTGGAGAGATGACTTTTCATAGATAAATTTGATGATATGTTCATGCCGAGATTTTCGACTCCTTGAAGATTTCAATATCTTCGCCAGCAAATGTCTACTTTTCATTTTGGGCGTAGCGTCCACCGGCCTTTCTAAATATCATTATTTTGGACTAACTTAAATTCACCGTGGGATTCTATTTCGCGCAGTATTCTTCAAGGTCCAAGATCATGCGACTAAGTTCTTGAGTCGTGTCCGATAATAGGACAATATCATCAGCATACATAAGCACTTTAATTCCACTTCCAGCCCACAAAATTCCACCGCAAATCAAATCATTCAGGTTGTCAAGAAATAAAATGAACAAAGGAGTATTTAGAACACACCCCTGTTTTACTCCCATGTTTGTAATTTTTCCATTCCAAACCGCTGATTATGTGTCTGAGTACAAGAGTTTTAGAATATTAAGCATCTTTGTGGACATTACCATCAATGACAATTTATAAAAAGTTGCTTTGAAATCTCTGTAAAATACAAACAGTTTCTTATGTTTGTCCTGATTGCGCAATATTCATTAGAGTGAAAAGCTGGTCGATTGTTGAATGATTTTGTCTGAAAACCACTAAGCATGTTCTCCTTTTCAGCCCATGTTGTAAGTCTTGTATATAAAACTGATGAAAAAATCTTTAATATATGTATGTCACCTTTTTTATATAATGGAAACAAAATCGCCTTTCGGAAGCCTTGTTGTAAATTTTTGAAGTTAAATAATGTGATTAAAGAGTAAGTTAACATAAATTTAAAGCGTCTTCTGTTACTCTTGTAGAACTCAAAAGGTATTCTGTTTTTTTTGTTCAACTTTGTTTTTGCGATGGCCTCTTTGACTTCCTTCAAACTTATGCGTCTATCTTGAATCTAGATAGGCATTTTCTATTACAGGGCTGGCATTTTGTTCTACTAGGTTGTTGTTAATTGGGTTGAGAAGTTTGAAGAAATGCTCCTTAATTATATTAGGGTGCAAGTTAACACCAATTGTGAAGGATCGGCCAGATATAGCTCTTATAGTTTTCCAAAAATATTTTGCATTGATTGCGCTTAAAGCTTCCTGCACTAGTTGAACAAAATGATTTTTCTTCGAATTCTTACAAATTAGTTAAAAATTCTTGTTAGCTTCTAAGTACATTTTCTTGAAAATATCTGTATTGAATTTACGGTATAAATCAAGCTGCCGGAATGCCTTCTCTCCCGCCTTTTCACACTCATGATTGAACCATTTATTTTTGGGTATGCAATGCCGCCTTTGAATAGTTTTTGGCGCACTTTTATTAATTATTTCATCAATGAAATCTCATTGAATGGATTCTTCGCGTTCGGGTGCACTTGAGCTAGTTCTGCTGAAAAACTTCAATTTGGTGCTCTCTCAGTATTAGTTTTGGTAGCAGTTGTATTTTGTATTTAATTTTCTACAAGTTTGCCATATAAATTTTTTGTCTCTTTTACAATTCTGTGTTCACATTTTCACGTAAGAGTGTAGTTAGGTATTTGCCAAAAATAAGTTTTTTTTAAATTTAATATTAAAATGGTGGACTGCACTCACGCAACCCATGGTCGAAAACTTGTACCTTCTTAAAGTTTAAAAAAACAATAAATAAACAAGATATAAATAAATCGTTAAAAAACTTAAAAAAAAACAAACTTGACGTTTTATTAACATTTGAGAGAAAACATATTTGAAATTAAAATAAAATAACAGAAAATGAAAAATCGTTGACCTATTTGGCCCTATTTTAAAAATTCCCAGAAAACGAAGATTAATCCAAATTATTGATGGTAAAATCACCTTCTTTCGATTTGGACTTCAAAATAAACAAAAAACTTGTTCACCCATGAAATTAAGTAGGTACATAACTTATCGTGTTTGAATACAGACAACAAAAAAAAAAAATACTTTTCAATATACAAATTATAAATTTCCTAATAAAATGTAGTCACGCGCAGCAACAACTGCCAATCAAAAAATATCAATTTATATATGTCTCTTTAACATTTTCCAAAAAACTTAAACCTTATAACTCTCTTCCTCCTGGCATTAAGCATAGTAACAACTCTCCTGAGAAATCGTCAATGGCAAAAACCTTTTCAATTTCCGGTACACTTATACTCTTATACATACTTTATTTTTTGCCAGTAAATTACTTCAAAAAGTTGGTGATATCCCCCTGGCCCTCTATATAGACCTAATTTACTCTTAGTCTTTATATTTTTCACTAACAACGCAAACAAAGAGGGTGTTGTAGGCTCCATTTAAAGTTGAATTGAAAATAGGCTTTTACCATTTTCTGCCAAAAGAACAGCAATTAAGCGTTCCAATCAATGTTAATTGCCAATTAGCATGCGATAAATTTAAATTAACTTTAGGGTAAGGAAAGAGAAGCCACTTAACCAAAGTCACTCATCAAATTTTCGGGAAGAAGAAATCCTAGTTGTATCGACTGCTCTATAAGACATACATAGACAACTTATCATTGTATATTTGAGATTGTTTCGTCTGATGTCAATCTTAAAAAAAAAAGAAAGAAAAGTTATGCATTTTTTGATTTGAGTAATTTTATCAATCATCTATAAAGTTGGCAGTTATCGCAACAAAGTAACAATGCGTCGGAAAATGTAAGTCCATTTAGTATGATGTTAGATAATTTTTAATATAAAAGTAGGTTTTAAATTCTCTTTTGCTAAATTTAAACGAGCTTACGGTGGTACTGTCTCCTCACACTTAACTGAAGTTAAAATCACCATATATTTAATCTCTTAAGTAATTAGGTACATGTCGTATTAAATCCATATGAGACTTTGACGTTTATAAATAATGTCAAAATAAGGTATGTTTGTGAAGATTTTGCACATGCTGTTAGTTAATTGGACGTGTTCAGCTGAAG
Organism: Melangyna quadrimaculata; assembly: GCA_949320155.1. Lineage (NCBI taxonomy): Eukaryota > Metazoa > Arthropoda > Insecta > Diptera > Syrphidae > Melangyna > Melangyna quadrimaculata. Next base: position 42,628,522 of record OX439484.1, read on the forward strand.
TTTTTTGAAGAAAATTGGTTTAGTATGATGACACTAGTAGGTAAATTTTGTACACATAATAATAATTTTCACACAGAAATTTAGGTCATCATATCTCTTTTAATTATTTACATCATTCATAAGGATAGGAAAAGTATAACCTTAAATTCGAAGCCTCATTTCACATTTTAATTAAAAATTGATTTAAAATGATAGAAAAATAATGTCATTTTCCTAAATGCAAACATTAAAATCCCTGCAAAGCAGATTGTCACAAAACGCAGTCGACTTATTTACTTGCGCAAATGTACAAAATTTGAGCAAATGTAATATCTTGCGCACTTCACTTGCATTTAAATTTGTCTGGCGTTAGTTGTGTCTGGAATTTTGCTACACTTAATTTATTTGTTTTTTTTTTTTTTTGAAGAAAAGTAATTTATATTTACTAAAAGACAAAAAATAACTATTTTATGACTAATTTTAAAAGTATGGAAAACTGAAAACTGAAGTCTAAAAAAGCGTCTGGGGTCAAGTTCTTAAGGAAATATTAAAAAACAGTCCTCAATTTTCTTTTACAAAAGAAGAAACGCTTCGTAAATGGAGCAACCTTCTTCTAACATATAAAACAATAAAACAAAGGAATGGGAAAACTGGAGGAGGTGCAACAAGATGGGAGTACCTACTATGACTTGTTTGTTCCATGAAGTGTAGATATGGAACAAAGCAACATCCACTCAGTAAAATCTTTATTAAAATGATTTTTGTTTGGGGGTCCATAATTCATTCCAGTTAAACTCAACAAACAACGCAAATGTCTGTTCCGAAACGTCATATACATGATATGCAAACATGCTTTTAACATTTCAACTTGCTTTTTACATATGCTTTGCATGTATTTTGCTTTGCAAATGTTGCGTTTAGGAATTTGGCCTGTATATAATTTAATTGACCTCAACCTTAACTTTCAAAATAAATGTGCTTATAGAGATGTTGCAATCCTTAAAATAGTACAATTTAGACCTATTTAAGATAGGTCTTTCTATCTTTTTTCTATCTATATTTTTTTGATTTTTCGTTTAGGAGCAGGAGCCTATTTTCCTAAAAACTTTAACCAATATAACCCATTCATATTCAGGACCTAACTTCCGACACATCGCCTGTATTTTTTCGATTTTTCGTTTAGGAGCAGGAACCGGTTTTCCGATTTAAGCTTATTATCATACCAGCGTATGAGTCAGGGAAGAGCGTAAATCTATACATCTTCTATAACATATATATAAAAATGAATCGTAGTTTGTGCGGCTGCTTAAAACTTAAAAACGGCTGAACCAGATTGAATACATCCTTGTGAGGGTTTGTTTGTAATTGTTCCGCGAAGGTTTAGGAAAACAAACATTCTTAAAATTCTCAATTAGTGGCGTTGTATGGGCACATTTTGATTTTCAGCAGGATAACTTGAGAATGAATCATTTCGATTTATGTCAAAGTGACAGAGGTCAAAGTGACAGATGTGAAAGTGACAGATGTCAAAGTGACAGGTGTCAAATTGACATGTGTCATAATGACAGATGTCAAAGTGACAGATGTGAAAGTGACAGATGTCAAAGTGACAGATGTCAAAGTGGCATGTCAAAGTGACAGATGTGAAAGTGACAGATGTGAAAGTGAAAGATGTGAGAGTGATAGATGTCAAAGTGACAGATGTCAAAGTGTTATGTGTCATAGTGACAGATGTCAAAGTAACAGATGTGAAGGTGACAGATGTCAAAATGACAGATGTCAAAATGATAGATGTCAAAATGACAGACGTCAAAGTGACTGATGTCAAAGTGACAGGTGTCAAAGTGAGAGATGTCAAAGTGAAAGATGTCAAAGTGACAAATGTCAAAGTGACAGATGTGAAAGTGACAGATGTCAAAGTGACAGATGCCAAAATGACAGATGTCAAAGTGACAGATATCAAAATGACAGAGGTCAAAATGACAGATGTCAAAAGTACAGATGTCAAAATGACAGACTTTGACACTTTGACATCAGTCACTTTGACGACTGATGTCAAAGTGACAGGTGTCAAAGTGAGAGATGTCAAAGTGAAAGATGTCAAAGTGACAAATGTCAAAGTGACAGATGTAAAAGTGACAGATGTCAAAGTGACATGTGTCATAGTGACAGATGTGAAAGTGACAGATGTGAAAGTGACAGATGTCAAAATAACAGAGGTCAAAATGACAGATGTCAAAATGATAGACGTCAAATCGACAGATGTCAAAGTGACAGATGTCAAAGTGACAGACGTCAAATCGACAGATGTCAAAGTGACAGATGTCAAAATGACAGAGGTCAAAATGACAGATGTCAAAAGTACAGATGTCAAAATGACAGACGTCAAAGTGACTGATGTCAAAATGACAGACGTCAAATCGACAGATGTCAAAGTGACAGATGTCAAAGTGACAGATGTCAAAATGACAGATGTCAAAATGACAGATGTCAAAAGTACAGATGTCTTAATGACAGACGTCAAAGTGACTGATGTCAAAGTGAGAGATGTCAAAGTGAAAGAGGTCAAAGTGACAAAAGTCAAAGTGACAGATGCCAAAGTGACAGATGTCAAAGTGACAGGTGTCATAATGACAGATGTCAAAGTGACAGATGTGAAAGTGACAGATGTCAAAATGACAGAGGTCAAAATGACAGATGTCAAAATGAAAGATGTCAAAATAACAGACGTCAAAGTGACTGATGTCAAAGTGACAGATGTCAAAACGACAGATTTCAACATGACAGACGTCAAAGTGACTGATGTCAAAAATGTCAAATATCAAATGTCAAAGTGACAGATGTCAAAATGACAGAGGTCAAAATGACAGATGTCAAAAGTACAGATGTCAAAATGACAGACGTCAAAGTGACTGATGTCAAAGTGACAGGTGTCAAAGTGAGAGATGTCAAAGTGAAAGAGGTCAAAGTGACAAAAGTCAAAGTGACAGATGCCAAAGTGACAGATGTCAAAGTGACAGGTGTCATAATGACAGATGTCAAAGAGACAGATGTGAAAGTGACAGATGTCAAAATGACAGATGTCAAAATGACAGAGGTCAAAATGACAGATGTCAAAAGTACAGATGTCAAAATGACAGACGTCAAAGTGACTGATGTCAAAGTGACTGGTGTCAAAGTGAGAGATGTCAAAGTGAAAGATGTCAAAGTGACAAATGTCAAAGTGACAGATGCCAAAGTGACAGATGTCTAAGTGACAGATGTCTAAGTGACAGGTGTCATAGTGACAGATGTCAAAGTGACAGATGTGAAAGTGACAGATGTCAAAATGACAGAGATAAAATGACAGATGTCAAAATGATAGATGTCAAAATAACAGACGTCAAAGTGACTGATTGCAAAGTGACAGATGTCAAAATGACAGAGATAAAATGACAGATGTCAAAATGATAGATGTCAAAATAACAGACGTCAAAGTGACTGATTGCAAAGTGACAGATGCCAAAATGACAGATGTCAAAGTGACAGACATTAAAGTGACTGGTGTCAAAGTGACAGATGTCAATGTGACAGATGTCAAAGTGACAGACGTCAAAGTGACTGATGTCAAAGTGACAGATCCCAAAGTGACAGCTGTCAAAGTGAAATATCAAAGTGACATCGAAATGGATTTGATCGAGTCGTATTGAGTCAAGATGTTCAATGAATTGATGCAAGCATTCGATAACGGAAATTGTGGCATTTTCTTTTTTGATAATTTCAGTGGAATTGGAATTTTTTCTTCTGATTTCACTGATTTTCACAACGATTCATACGAGATCTGAGATTCCGTTGGTATTGACCTCTTAGGGGAATGATTCTACGTTGTAAGAAGAGGTCGGACCATTGAAGTTGACATTAAATCTGCAAATGGATGAAGAACCTACATGCAACATTTCAAAGAAGTCTGCGATGGCGAAAGTATTGCAACAATGTAACATTACCACATACGACAAGTGCCCAATGGCTGACAAACATGCATGGGAAGCCCTGAATCGCATGTTGAAAGATATACGAAATGATGAAAGACGTTTCAGTGGCGCAATGATTATGCTGGCAGGTTATTTTCTTCATAGGCTGCCTTTTATTTCAACATTAAATCCGACAGATGAATTAAACACCTGCCCAAAGGCTTTGGCCTTATGGGGATATGTAAAGAAATTGCAATCGAATCCTTGATGGATGAAAACGAAGCCACAAACTATATCACGAAATTTGCCATGAGAATTTGCTATGAGAATTAATAAGTCGCAAGGACAATTGCGGAATGTTTGTGGCATTAATCTTAAATTCCCTTGTTTCTCACATGGTCAATTGTATGTGGCGTGCTCACGTGTCGGTAAACATCCCACTTTGTACGTATACCCGGCCGAGAATTGAACGACAGAACGTTGTTTAATAAAGCACTTCAGTAAAAAAACCGGTTGATACGTCAATCACTGCGGGTCGACTCAAACACGTCAAAATTGTTGTACTTCAGCTATTTCCATTTCATTTTTTTCGAATACAGAATATGAATTTACCGAATAAAGTACATCAAGCAGTTTGTGCCAGGCTCGGAATTATTATTTTTATTACATTAACAATTTGGGCGGAACGGAGTTCGCTGGGTCAGCTAGTATATTATATAATTTATAGTAAGAAATATAAACTATAATTAAATAATTTCTCATCACTTTTTGATTTTCAAGTAAGTTAGAAAACTATTTTACATAAAAATGTTTTTTTTTGCAAAAAAATGTTTTTTTTGCAAAAAAATGTTTTTTTTTTGTAAAAAAGTTATTTTTTTGTAAAAGTTATTTTTTTTATACAAAAACTTGATTTTTTTTTATAAAAAACTTGATTTTTTTTTATAAAAAGTTATTTTTTTTTTTTTGTAAAAAAGGTATTTTTTTGTAAAAAAGTTATTTATTTTTATCTATAAAAAACTTGATTTTTTTGTTTTAAGTTATTTTTTTTTTTGTAAAAAAGTTATTTTTTGTAAAAAAGTTAATTTTTTAAAATTTTATTACAGCGTTATACAGTCAGTGAATCAGAGAATCAGGGATGAGCGTTAATATTTATATTATTTGTTGTGCATAGTGAATATTTTTCACTCCTACACCCGTTTAGTATGAATTTGTTTGTTCCTCCTTAATAGCAGCCTTATAGGTAATAACAACAAAATTTAGATTAATCTTTTGGATTTTCTTAGACATATGAAGATCTGATTATAAAAAAAGACTTAAGTTATATGTTTTTTTTTTTTTTTTGAACGAAAGCAAATCGATTAAAATATGTTTAGCTTGCCCTATTAGTCTAGGAAAAATAGAATATTTAATATGAGCAAGTGGGAACAAATTAATTCATGATTTTATTGCTGGTATCGACGCAGAGTTTTATCCTCAACAACACATCCAAAGTCCCCCAAAATCCCCGCATTGGTTTTTTGTATAGATGCATTTAAAGAGGTAGAGAGGGGGGGAGGAGGCGGGAGTTTATCAAGCTGAAATTTTTTATAATACAATCTAATCATACGACAGATGTTTTTAGGGTGCTTTTCAACGCTGATTCTAAGGAGACCAAAAATGTTCTTAAATTGAATATTTTGGTGACCTCCAGTTCAACCATTTTTTTGGTTTTTGATTTTCTCGAAAACAGACGTCTGTAAAGTTGGCTGAGCAACTTTCACGTAGAGTAACGGGACCAACGCAGTAATTTGCAGTTTTTTATTACATTTATTTTGCATTTCTATTCCTGATTTTGCAGTTCACCAAATAGTGGGTGTAATCGAGTGACCATCACAACATCAAATTGAAGTTAGCAGGCCACATAGTAAATCTCGAGAACAAAGCATGCTAGAGACTTGAAGTAAGGCTCCAAATTTGCAGTTTATTTTGCATTTCAAGAAATTTGGGTTCCAAATTTTGTAGTCCTTTATTTGACAAAAAAAAATCATACTGCCCTGCTATCTTCACAGTGTAGTTAGCAGGTCAGAGGGTATCTCGAGAACTAAGCATGCTAGAGACTTGAAGTAAGGGCCCGAATTTGCAGTTTATTATGCATTTCAAGAATTATAGTATAAAATTTTGAAGTCCTAAATTTGAAAAAAAAAAATTAATACTTCAGTGTGAAGTTCACAGGTCATATTAGTGTATCTTGAGAACTAACCATGCTAGGAATTTGCAGTAAGGCTCAAAATTTGCAGTCTATTTTGCATTTCAAGAAATTCTTGTTCCAAATTTTGAAGTCCTTTATTTGAAAAAAGTGTCACACTGCCTTGCCAACTTCACTGTGAAGTTAGCAGGTCAGTATGAAAATATTCCAAATTGAGGACTCCAAAATTTGGAATCATAATTTCTTGAAATGCAAACTAAACTACAAAGTTAGAGCTTTACTTCAAGTCTCTAGCATACTCGGTTATCGAGATACACTTCACAGTGAAGTTAGCAGGGCAATATCAATTTTTTATCAAATAAAGGACTTCAAAATTTGGACCTAAAATTTCTTGAAATGCAAAATAAACTGCAAATTTGGACCCTTGCGGCAAATTACTAGCATGCTTAGTTCTCGAGATAAACAACTTGACTTGTTTATTGAAGTCAATTTTTTTTTAAATTTCTTAAAAATAAGGACTTCAAAATTTGAACCTAAGATATCTTGAAATGCAAAATAAACTCCAAATTTGGAGCATTACTTCAAGTCTCTAGCATGCTTGGTTCTCGAGATTTACTATGTGGCCTGCTAACTTCAATCTGATGTTAGCAGGTTACTCGATTACACCCACTTTTTGGTGAACAGCAAATCAGGAATAGAAATGCAAAATAAATGCAAAAAAACTGCAAATTACTGCGTTGGCCCCGTTACTCTACGTGAAAGTTGCCCTGCCAACTTCACAGACGTCGAAAACAGTTAAGTTGAAAATGTTCTTATTGTTTGCTAAATCTTCTAAAACGTATACTTATTCTGAACCAAAATTTAAAAAAAAAAAATTGAAAATTTATAAAAAAAACTAATTTTTTTTTGAAAACTTAATATTTTGAAATCGACCTGGTCAACATTTTCATAACTAGGTTTATTATTTATTATTTTGTAGAATGAATTTTGATAAAAATATGTGCGTTTACTATTTAGGGTATGGTGAATTTTTTGATGAAAACAAATTTTAACAATTACGTTTAATAATGGTACCTGTCATAGAACCGATTTTTTTGTTTTCAAATTTCTCTTTGACGACTGCTACAATTTCAACCTTAATTTTTATACTAGAGCTCTTTTGGATTTAAAAAAAAATAATAAATTTTTTTTTTAAAAAAATTGGTATCTTGAAAACGGGCTTATGATTTTATTTTATTTTGTGTAAATTTTTTATTAAATACTGAATGTTGGCATACTAGACTTTATTTTTTAAAATGAGCGAAAATTTTATACTATATAAAAAATTAATTTTTAAGAAAACCCCCCCCAACGATTTCTTATTTTTTTTGCATCTCATAAATTCATATTTATCAAACAAATCAGATGGCATACTTGATTTTGAACTCTCAAAGCTATTCGAATAATAAATTTATAGTTATTTAAAGTAATAATTTATTTAATTTTTTTTTTTAATGATTTCATCATATTTTGGAACCAATACCTATGTATTTCTATATCATCAATTTATAGCTACGTTAAAGTTATTAGCTACGAGAGAAAATGTTTGTGCGATCCAGTCGTGCTCATTTTTTAATGTTAAATCCTCAAATTCGGTTTAGTTTTCGTGCTATACTAAAAAATATTGAAAAAAATTACCTGTGTGGCCATTCTCTCAGAAATGAATTGTGCCGAATTTTGTATATTAATCAAGATTAAGTTCTTCTACATAAACATAATATTTAATAATAAAAATAATGAGGAGAATGTAATTCAAATTTTAAAATCACTTCTGTTTTTAGTGGAGTGGAATGAATATAATTCAATTAAAGATTACAAGTGACCTCATCTTCAAAAATTTAAGTGTCTGAGTAGGATATGACAGACTGGCTGAAGAGCCCACTGTCATATCTAGGCGAAGCAGGATTATTTTTAAACTTAAGGTCACTTGTACTTTTTAATTGAATAATAAAAAACGCAAATTGTTCTTTCTTGCTTTTATGTTGCGGATAATGTTCAATAGGTTATATAACTATATACGAGTACATATATATGGATATGTACATGATATGCAAATACCTACTAAAAGAACATACACCTTTGTATATGTATAATATTTATTTGGATGTCTATACGGAAACGAACGAATAAAACATTGTGTCCGGCGCCATCAGTTTACCTCATTGAGTCATGATACTAAATAGTGACAAAATAAACACGCACCATGTTGAACAATATTATAACAGTGTATTTGCATAAGCGTAAATTAAATAAGCCCATCACAGCAACTGCCTACTAATTGTTACACCTGGATTGTCTGAAGGACAGCAATCCACCTTATATCACGCCCGCTCTACTATATAAAGAATGTCGTTTTGACAAGCTGTCATACCATACGACCATGTCCTTGTGCAGTTGTATAGTGGGCTTTTAGGACTGCGTAATTATATGTATTTAGGTCATTTTTGACTATACCATCATCACGAGGTTGGTGTGTGCCATACCTACCTGCAGCGCCACCCCAAACCTACAGGGATTGATTTCTGCAAACTCTATCAACTAAAGGTAGGTACCTGAATATGGTGGGCGTTTTTGATTGGGAGATTGTATGTATCGGTATACGAGTATATATAAGCTGAATATTTAATTTTTGACAAGTCTGCTTATAATATACACAGACATACGCGTCACTGCAACCGCAAAGGGGTTCTCATTAAATCGCATTTAACAATGGTTCGCTGGGTTTCAGCCATTCAACTATAAAGCCGCCTAATTTGCCTAGCCCATATAGTCTAAAGGTAGGTATACCTTACCCACCCACCATGTTTGTAAATGTACACCTTAGTCCTCAGGAAATGCTTGTTTGTGTTTGTTAGCCTGGTTTTTGGTTTCGCCTTGCTTAAAACACAAAACTATCACAGGCATGCAGTCGTGTTTGCCAAAACCGATTTGCAAACATAATATATTTATTGTTTCATTTTCAACCTGCTTTGGGCTTCTTCTAAAAGTAAAGCAGGTTTAAGGTTTAGAGACGTCATGTTCTATACCTTAAGCCCTAGTCATCAGCGTTATCAAACTTACAGCTGCAGCACAATTAGCTATACACTTACCACAAAGCCCCAACAAAAACATAAATATTTCCCCCCAACCCAAAATCTGGCCATTTTATATTCTGTTAGAATATTCTCGAATAAGCTTAATCGCTGGACTGGCTGACTGGACTAACAACGACATAGGTACCTGTAGGTACCTATTTCCCCAACATTTGTTAGGGGTACACACAAACCACATCATTTTGCCTTTGGATCCAACCCTATGTGGAGGTACTTGGATTAATAGGGGTTTGTAATAAATTGTTTGCTCCTGTTCAGTGTTCAACTGTTGTTATGTTTTTTTTATTTATTTTAATTTTCTGCATGTCTTTGTTGAAGTTTTATTTTGAAGTCTACTCCAGAGAGGAAAATCACATGAGGAAAAGATAGGTTTATCTGCTAAATATATCTTAGAGCGATAAGTACTTTGTATACCTACCTTATACTAGAACTATTTAATTATTTAAATGGATTAAACACTGTTTTTGTTCCCAAGTTTGTTGTATAGGAAAATAATGCAGTTAATTAAGCTATATAGTAAATTTACACCTACCTCATGCATACTTTCGAACAAGTTCGTCCTTTTATGTGTAACAATTTCTGGGCATTTTTATTGGGCATTTTATAGTCTTATATAGATTTATTAGTCCTTTTGTTATAAAGGGTTTGAACGAACGGATTATGAGGGTTTGTTTTTATTTTGTTTTTGTTGCGTGCGAATAGGGTTTTTATGTGCGGGCCAATTGGGTGATAAGTAGTGATAGTGTGAAAAGAATTTACTACCTACCTAATCTTTTGCCGAAAAATCTCAATTCAGTAAAGGGGTGAATTCAGTTTTTTTTTTTTGTTTTTTTTTATTTCTGGAGTTGGTTATTTTATTGCGTCTTGCGCTGAGTACCTACCTTCCTATATATATATATAAACTAAACGTGGGTAAAGATTTTGTATTATGTTATACATACATATATAAGCTGCATGTTTACCCACATACCTAAGCTACAAATACTTTCACTTTTTAAATAGTTATCTACTTGTTTTAACGCAAGCTTATACATCACGTTTAAATTTTTTTTTAATGTACTTTTTCATCCATATGCTGGATAAAAACACCACACCATAAAGGTTGGATCAAATAAACTTGGTTGAGAAGGAGTATCAAGAGAAAGTAGGAGGGGCATTTTATTTTATTTAAATGGGCTTAAAACGGATAAATAATTATTAACAAAACCTCGCAAACACTTTTAGTCCAATTTTATACATTCGCTTGGAGCCAACAATTAATTCTTGTAATTTAACTTGCGATATATGTATGTATGTACGTAGTAGAGAGAATGTTTAGAATTCGTGAAAAAAATCGAACTTGAGACAGTAATTTCCCCTAACATTACGATTATATAGAGAACGAGAAAAAAGTGGGTCTCGCAATTCTGTCTCACTGTCTGTCTGTCATTCTGACCGTCTTTCCGCCGGTCCGTCTGTCCGTCTGTCTGTCTGTATGTCTGTATGTCTATCTGTCTGTCTGTCTGTCTGCCTGTCTTCGTTTCTACAGCCTAAATGGCTGGAGAGATTTTCCTCAAACTTGCCCAGACGTTCTTTTAAATTTGTTTTAGGACCAAAAATAACCGTACTTGACAAACAATTATTTTCGACAAAAAGGAAAACGAGCAGGTCGGAGGTTTTTCATTAAGAAAAATTCAAATAAAATAAATAAGGAAATGCTACTTTTTAATATTTTTTTTTATTTGCATAAATTAAATATTTTGGGTAGCTACCTCCAGTACAACCATTTTTTTGGTTTTTGATCTTTTTGAAAACAGTTAAGTTGAAATTTTTCATTTTTTTATGGTAAATCTTCTAAAAAGTATAAATATTACTGTGGACCTAAATTTAAAAAACTAAATATTTTTAAAACGCAATATTTTTACAACTAGGTGTGAAATAATTTTTTATTATACGAAGAATAATTGAAAAAAAATCATCTTTTATACAAATGTTGAAAAACCGTTGAGAGACAACTTATTATTCTCGAAAACGGCTCAAAGAATTTTGGTAAAAAGATGTGCGTTTACTATATAAGGTATGATCAATAATTTGATGAAAACACATTTTACTAATAACAATTAATAACGGTACCTGCCTGTCATAGAACCGATTTTTTTGTTTTCAAATTTCTCGTTGACGGCTGCACTTTCTGCGATTTCAACCAAAAATTTTATACAAGAGCATATACAAAATTTTTCGAAAGAATAATTTTTTGGATTTTTAAAAAAGTAATGATTTTTTTTTTTTTCAAATTCAGTATCTATCTTGAAAATGGGCTAATGACTTTTTTTTATTTATTTTTTTAAATTGTATTGTTATGTTATGTTTGCGTACCAGATTTTAATTTTTTAAATGAGCGAAATATTTTATGTATACAAAATTAATATTTATGAAAACCGCTCCAACGATTTTTAATTTAGCCCAGTCAAATTCGACAATAAATTCGCAAAGTACGATGTAGTTCTGCATTTTTGATATGTTGTTGGGGCATATTAGAGTAGTCTATAGCTAAGTTTGCAACTTCGAAAAACCTGTGCTCGCTGCAGGAAAAATGCAACAGTGAAAAAAAACGCAAAAATCACACCATTTTTTCCGACATTTTCCTTTATAACTTTGGAACTATCCATTTAAGGAAAAAACCATCCACTATATTCTTGTTTGTTATAAAATTTTCTACAAGACCACATTAGATTAAAATTCATGTATGTTATATTTGAATTGCTATCTAACCATGAGTAAAAATAAAAATTTGGAAAACTATGTTATTTTGAAGCGCTCAAAAAATAGGTCAAAAATTATCCAAATGTGCTTAAAATTTGCAATCAAATAGCCTAGAGTATTATAAGACAAAATTTGAAAATTCGATCCAAATCGGACAAATAGTCTTGTCAAGAATCATGATGTTAACTAAGTGTAACAAGCAATGTTTGCATCATTGCTGGGGTCAAATAAGGACGCTTAAGTCGGCACTTATTTTCGTACACGCACTTGGAATATTCAACTATGGGAAAATATAGTTACAATATTTATATCTTTTTCTAAGCAACTTTGGTAGTGAATTTAAAAGTTTCGAAAACGTTCACGAAATTACATATTTACATGCCAAGTGAACAATTTTCGGAACTTTTGAAATCAAAAATGCAGAACTACATGGCGCTTTGCGAATTTAACCCTTCTTTTGTAATTATTGACTGGGCTAATTTGTTTGTTCATAAATTCATATTAATCAAACAAATCAGATGGCAGACTTGATTTTGAGCTCTAAGCCATTAAAATAACTAATTTATAGGAATAATTTTTTGATAATGGTATCATAATATTTTGGAACCAATACATATGTACTTGTACACCATCAATTCCTAGCAACGTTAAAGTTGTTAGCTACGAGAGCAAGTTCGTGCGATCCAGTCCAGTCGTGCCCATTTTTGTTTTAAAGTTTTAAATAAAAAATATGTTATGTACGACTGGATCGCACGAACTTGCTCTCGAAGCTAACAACTAGAATGTAGCTAGACATTGGCGGTGTAGACATAGTAATTATTTGCAAATATTTTTATATTGTTAACGATAGAATAAAAACAAGTTTAAATTGCAATTTTAAAACAAATTTAGAAAAACCCTTATAAATAAAAAAAATATTTTTTTTTTTTTTTTCATTTTATTTTTTTGTACCGATTGCAAAATAATGATAAAATCAACTAGGCCAATGACGAGATATGCCTACACAATAAACAATGCCTTACATAAAATTTGAAGTAACTTGGGTTCTAGCTGGATGTACATCGGGACGCACAGACGCACATACAAACAGACCAACGGACGTCTTGACAAAAATAAGGGGCTTTAGTCAAATGAAATAAATAAATTTTTATACAGTATATTTCCAATTTATAAAATTAATTTTTTTTTTGTGATTGGCAGAGAGTTTAAGAAACTAAGCTCCAACAAAATTATTGTTATATAATTAATTATCTATGGCCAGTTGCACAAATAATCATAAAATGTACTTTTTGTAAGAAGCTAATTAAATTTATTTGCACTACATAAATTAAATTATAAAACATCCCTGCATTTTTCCATCATCTGCATTAAAAACTAAACAAAAAAATTCATAAATTCATAATAAAAGATATATTTTCAATGCAGTTTATTTAAACTATGTACATTATTCTTGTTACTATAATAAAATTATTATTTTCTTCTTTACAGGGAGGTATGTTGGACTTGGTTAAGTAAAACACATTCATATATAGTTTTGCGGAATGAAAAAAATTATACTTAGTAAAAAAACAAAACATTGGTACTTCTAGAGGTAGGTACAAATAATAACCATTTTTGGAAAAAAAAAATTAAATTAAAACAGTGTTTGAGACAATTATTGTTTTTCTATCTAATTGTCTATAAATTTGTATGGCAGGTACCTACTATTCTTGATGGTCATAAAAAAGAAATAAAAATCGAGTGTTTGAAAAAATTCGTCCATGGACTTATTGTGGCTCTAGCCACTAGAATAGAAAGAAATAATTGCGAGATTCACTTGTTTCGCCTTCCTTATAATCGTATTACCAAGTTTGATGAAAATCCAAGCCGTTCTTTTTAATAAATTGACCACAGATCGTATAGGCTAATTGTTTGTTTTTTTTCACATCATTAACCAACTTTACGCTCACAAACAAAAATGCTTTGCTGTTTTATTTTTAAATTAAAAAAAAAATTAGGCGTATACGCCCAAGTGCACCACTTTCATATCTCTTCTTATATTTGGTGTCTGCAAGAAATGGAACATTTTTACCAAGTTTCATCAACGTACTATTATTTTAAATGGTGTTCGGCAATATTATCCTACTAGCAGACCCGTGTTCGCGTTGCTTCGAAAACTTAAAAAAAAATGATATTTTGTTTGCTATAAGTAGTCAAAAAATTCTTACTTTTTCTTAAATATCAAACCGATTTGAGAGTAAAAGTGAATATTTGGGTCAAACTCTTAGAAAAAAGGTGACAAACACTTAAAAAAAACAATAAAATTCAGAAAAATTAAACAAATAAAGAAAGAAAAAAAAAATACCCTTAGATACTCTCATAGGCGCAAAGAATATTATAAACCACCCTTCCCTAGAAGATATTTTTAAAGAATCTTTTGATTCTCTATTCCATCACCAAATTACATGATGGTAGAAATTATTATTTTTCTCGAAGGATTTGGTGTGCTATTTTACCCTGAGGCTACACGAGCCAGTACTGGCAAGTCAGTTGGCTGCATAGATTGACTGTCAAGTTCGTATACGTGAATATGCTGTGACGTAGGCGACAGGCAACTTGTAAGGAAGTTGCTTTCAAGTATCTGCGGTCACGTTCAGCTTTTACTAGGACAGCCTATCTAGGATTCTAAATACAAAATTTTATTGAATTTGCCTTGGCATTGGACTTCGATTTTTTCTTAAACAAAAAATTACGTCGAATTCAGCATCAAGTCTTGCGATGATCAACGCATAATATTGCCAATGCGTTGACCGGATGCATTGACAGACTTTTCTGTCGCGTCAAATTAACATGTATTGATTTTCATCTTTATCAAAAATTTCGATTTTTTTTTAAATTAAAAAAAAATTGATATTTTGGAGGTTGTTTAATCCATCACCATTGAAGCCATCCTTTAATGGAATTTGGCAGTTCATGCGTTGACAAATAGGTAAGAAACTAAATTACATCATACGAGGAATATCTCGTTCCAAAACCTCACCCAAAGGCGCTAAAATCGCCATTTCCCGCGCAAAAAATTTAATCTCAAAAAATTCAGATATCTTTAAGTTTTTCAATGCATCATCTCCATAGCAATCTTTCAATTTAATTTGACAGTCTATGGCTTGACAAATCGGTAACAGAATGTTCCAAATGTCGCCGAAATCGCCAAAACTCTCATTTTTCCGAAGCAAAAAATATACTTTCAAAAAATTAGGATTTTTAAGAGATTTTTTGTGTATTTCATCAAAATCATAGACATCTTTCAATCATATTTGAGAGTTTGCCTATTTTGGAAATGCTAAAATTCTTGGTACCTCCTCTCATTAAAAGTTGTGGTAGAAAGAATATATTTTGCATTAAATTTCCAACGAAAAGCTATCCATATAACTTTATATACAAAAGTCTGAACGAGGTCACTGTCTTCTCTACTAGCTTTCCAACTGGCTTCGAAAATGGCAAGCCAGTTGACGAGCAAGTTGCTCAAGTTTGTATGTGTTAGTAAGAAAAATTAAATGTATTGTAACTTGTAAGCCAGTACTGGCTCGTGTAGCCTTAGAGTTGCATGTACTATAGGTCTGATACCGACTAAATAAATAACATAATTTTCTGTTATATTTCAGGAAATTAAGCAATTTACAAAATTAATATAGCTATACATATACATTGTAAGGAATAGCCTTGTTATGTTCTACGCCCAGATATAATAGACAATAATGTCTATCAACTGTCAAATGCATAACGATGTTTAAAAGTGTATAAGTTTAATAAAATCACAAATGTATATTATATATTATATTATTGTTATTATTGTACTATTCGTACTAGAATGTCAGCTTATTAGGCTTGAACATTCTTTATTCCGTCATTTTTATATTATATGTATGTTATAGGTATGTAAACATATATAATAATCCATGTAATAGCAATGAATTATTTCTTTTACATAGTATTTATTCAAATAGATTTTAATACAACCAATACGGATTAAGTATACTTATTCTAACCTACATCTTATTTTATTTTCCCAATCTTCCCCTAAATTTATCTACATGACCCTCTTCTAATAGATATTTATAGATCTAAAAAAAAATATAGAAAAAAAAAAAAAAAAAAATAAAGCACATAATCAATATCATTTGAGAGGAAGTATTTTTCTATACTTATACCTACCCTTATAATATATTCACTTTGATAAAAGAAACTGATATATAAAAGTTTGAATATGCCGCCATCAGCAGATTTAAAGATTAATTAGGATTATTAACCCTTAACAAAAACATAACATGCTATATAATTTTTGTTTTTCCTCCAGGAAATAAGAAAAGACCAAGACATAAAATAAAAAAAAAAACTTAAAAACCGATAAGTAAGCTGAAAGTTTCTGGTTTCATTACCCTACGCTATTTCTAAAAAAAAAAAAAATAAGTAAATATCTTAAAAAAAAAAAAAATACAGAAAAGTTAAAAACATCCAAACCACATAATTGCCTCTCTCTGATATCTTTATACTTTGCCTGGCATTCTATCTGTCTGTGATTATTATTATACCCTTAACTTACCCACACACACACAAGCGCATCCACTTTATTCAGATACACCTTATGTACCCAAAGCTGAGCTAAATGCTGGGACTATCATTTTACAACCTCATCCCCCAATCACTTTCTAGCTCTGCAAAACTATTCCACCCCTGAGGCACTCACCGGGTATTGTAAAGCTTCAGAGGAAAGGGAAAGCACAACAAAAAAAAGGAATATACGAAGAACAAGTCGTTATCAGTGTTTCACTTAAACTATTCTGTTGTACATTCCCCCCCCCCCTCACACCCCCAAATACCCCACCCTTAAACCTTAATATCATACCCTACCTTAGGGGGCGGCCATGTTAGTTCAGCATAGCAAGTGAATGTGAATTGAATGAATGAGTAAAATAAAATAAAAAAAAGAAGCACAAATGAGAATAAGATGGAGGAAGCAGACGCAATAGTGAAAATGAGTGTGTACTCTATTGCAATACTAATTTAAGATCCTATATCTTATTTCTTGAAATATTATTTTCCTTATCTTTTCATACTTCTTGGATTCCTGAATTCTTTATTATCTGTGGCGGGATAGAGGACAGGAGGAGGAGAGTTGACTGCCGCTTGCTTACATCGTGAAGGCAAACATAAAACCCAGACCCGATAAAGAAAGGAGACTTACTCAGCATATTATTTGGATAATATTACGGGTTCACAGGTTCATTGGATTGGATTGGATTGTTTTTTTGTTTGTTTTCTTTTTTAAATAGGGTCGGAGTAACAAACAGATTCTGTATGTATTGTTGCTCAAAGCTCAAAACACTGTTGCTATATTATACCAAATTGAAGAAAACAAAGAACAATAAACTGTCTAATAATCCTTGCCTTCAATATAACTTTGCCAAGAAAATGAGAACTTATTGCAAGTCCAACGGGGTGAGAAGTGTTCTGAATAAATAAGTAGGAACACGTAGTAATACAATAAAGCTCCCATTGGATGTGGTCAAAGAAAAGCCTTTCAATCTATTTTGTTTCCTTCTTATCATGTGCCTTTATATTTATATGCAAATGATAGGATAATAGCTTATTAAATATTATTATTTCATCCGATTCACTTGGGCTTATGAAATGTTCATTTATCCTAAGTTATTTGATAAAGAAAGGTTGTAAGAAATGGTTTCTTATTTTACGGTACGAGTAAGTCCAGTTTAATATAGTCCAGTAATTTTTGATTTAAAAAGCGCTCGGTTATACAAACTGAATTTTATATATTAAGTTATTTTATGTTTCTGATTATAGAGGTAAAGCATAAACGCACGACGTAATACTCGAACGTACTTCGTCTTATGTTCAAGTGACTGAGTTTTAAAAAATGTTCGGAAATTTTATCGAAAAAAAGTGGATGTTGAAGAAAATAAAATGCATGACTTGATCGCACGAACTTGCTCTTGTAGTTAACAGCTAGAGTGTTGTTAGACATTGACTATGATATATTCATTGTCTATATCGTCAATGTCTTACAATATTCTAGCTTTATAAACATGGTAATGTTTCAATAATGCAATGTTTAAAAAATTTTTTTAAATTTAGGATTAAAATTGTATGTCGAAGTGATGATTTCAATTTGTTTCTAATTGCTTAAAATCCGTAGCTTTATTAGTAGTCTGGGGAAAATAGACCTGAACCCAAAATGTCGGTATATCCAAATGTCTTGATGGTATCTATATGGAAAAAGTATGTGCTGAATCTGAAAATGCCGGGTATACCTCTGTCAACCTTGTCGATTTTTAGATTTTAGATTAGACGTTATCAAGGGGAAGAGGTTGTTGTGCATTAAAAAAAAAAGAAATTACTTTGGTGAAATCTATACATAGGTACTTTTTAATGGAGAGCCTAATGACCAGGGAAAAGATTTTGCTAACTTTGCCTTTTTTTTGCGTATTCGTAAGAAAGTATCGACTTTATATAAATACGATTCATGTCCTCCTTATTCGAATTATATGTACTTC
This sequence comes from Melangyna quadrimaculata, assembly GCA_949320155.1. Taxonomy (NCBI): domain Eukaryota; kingdom Metazoa; phylum Arthropoda; class Insecta; order Diptera; family Syrphidae; genus Melangyna; species Melangyna quadrimaculata. The sequence goes on from OX439484.1 coordinate 42,647,057, forward strand.
ATTTTGCCTTTTTAACCGTTAGTGTTTTTTTTTCACTTTTTAGTAAATTTTGACTTGCTTGTCTTTTTTTTGTCAAAGTTAAACGAAAAAATCTTCCAATAAAAATTCTACAACTACAAACTGAATGTAGTTTTTCCATTTGCAGTTGAGATTATTTCACTTAAAAACATGATCCTAACACAATCTAAAGCGCCCTCAACATACAAGAAAAAGAAAGCAAGTAGTGTAGACTGTAGATAGAGTTACTATGATCTTTTCCCAATAAAATTTCTTGTCCTTTTTTTGTTTTTTTCCTCATAAAAACAAGATCAATTTCTCTATGAATGATCGCGAATTTCCTTGTACAGCAAATACATATGAAAATTTGGAAAAAGCGAAATGGCCAATTGCAGTTGAAAAAATTCACTACTGTTTTTGTTGTAAATCGTGGACTTAAAACTGTTGAGCAAATAAATGCTGTAATAAATGGCGATGTCAACTCCACACTTTCTAAAAACGTTGGATTGAATGATGTTGAGAGTTACAAATGGGCTCCAATCGTTTCTGCTCAAGTAGAAAGGACCTTTAGCCCATTTATTACGCTTCTTAGAGAGGATCGTAGAAGGCTGTTACCTAAGAACAAAAAGCTGTTGGTAGTTTAATGCTTTTATAATTAAAAATTAAGTTATGTTTTTATACTTTTTATCTAATAAATGCCTTTTTTTGCTTTTTTAACAATTTTTGTTTGCCTTTTTTGATTTTTTTAGGTCAGCAAAATCCTTTCCCTGCTAATGACAAACAATGAAACAAAAGTTATAGTCCTCTTAATGTAAGTGTGACTATATTTTCAGTACGATATTTAAACATTGCTGAAAACCCTTTGGAAATATTCGTCTATTGATGAAACTTGGTAAAAATGTTGCATTTCTCATGAAAACCGAGAATAAGAATATTCGATAAAAATATCTTTCGTTAAAAGTTGCTTTCTTGACAGGGAGGAAAACGTAGTGGACTATACCAAAACACCTGTGCAAGAAATGCTACCGGCAAGAAACTTGGTGCAAATCTTACAAGTGTACAAGAAGCAAGAATCAAAATAGTCTTACAAATATTTAGGAAGAATGGGTGTCTTTTTAGGGTTAATGAAAATGTGTGATTTTGAACTGAAATCAAATTTTTACTAAAGATTATTTTTTTTTATCAAATATACTTATTCTTGAAACATGCAACAGTTATACCATGCAACATTCAACAGTTATACCAAGTTTCATTGACGGGCTAGCTGTCCAGCAATATTTACATATCTTACTGAAAATATAATCACACTTATATTAAAAGGACTATACATTTTGTTTGGGTGATCCAATTGTCTTAGTTTTCATTAAGTTCTCCATTAAAAAGTACCTTGAAATCCTGTGATGGAGGCATAGATTGCACCAAATTAATTTGTTTCCGTTTGATGTACAACAACAACCTCTTCCCCTTGATAACGCCACATCTAAAAATCCTCAAGGTTGCGAGAGGTATACCCGGCACTTTCAGATTCAGCACTCTTTTTCCATATATGGATACCATCAAAACATTTTGTATATACCGACATTTTTGAGTTCGGCCCAAATGTTATGCCGAATCCGAACGGCTAGAAAATAAAGCACCTTTTCATGATAATTTGCCATTTCCTCGCAAGAGGTAGCAGTCGTGAAAAAAAACTATTTATTTTTGAGGTGGACGAGGCTGAAAATTGAACTCAGGCATCCGGCGTGAAAGTCCATCGCACTAACCATTACCCTACGGGCTATGTCTTAGTTCATTCAAACAAAATCTATAAAAATTGTTGAAATAGTTTTTTAAAAAATATTTTTTTTAATATTAAATTTTGAATACATTTTAGGAAGTGTTTTTAAAAAGAACGCAAATGAAAATATTTTCTAATAAACATTAGTAGAATGTAGATATACTTATAAATTAATTATCAGGCTCATCCTTCTATCGAAATTTTTGAAGTCATTTTCGAGAAAAATTAAAATTTGTCTTAAAAGTTTTTCAACATTTGTATGTAAGCTACTGTTATTTTTGATTTTGGTAAAATGATTTTTTTTTTTCAAATATTCCAGGAAATAAGAAATAACTACTACTAAATTTAAAAACAAATTTACTAAGTCGTTTTCAAAATATTGATTTTTTTTAGTTTCGGTTAACAATAATGGAAAAGCTTTTTTGAAGCTTCTTCGTCAAATTGAAAAATATCAACTGAACCGTTTTCGACAAAATCTAAAATTAAAAAAAAATATGTTCTAGAGGTGTCAAAAACAACCATTTTTTGATAAAAATAAATTTTACCAAAAAGTTGTTTAACCATATTCAAATTATTAGTTTTTTTTTAAGAAAATTTATGAAGACGTTTTTGAGAAATAATATATTTTCCTCTTTGGCTCAAAAAATTTAATGGCAGGTAAGTATCATTATATTTTTTGCTGCAAATAATCGAAAAATCTTTTAGGCATATATTACTTAAAAAACATTAGGTAGAAACCAAATCATTCAGCCTGTCCCTAGCAAAGGCGTGTCTTCTTCCCCCTCTAACTATCGACCTATTGCGCTTACGTCTCTTCTTTCCAAGGTCATGGAAACGCTGATTAGTTTCCAGCTCAAGAAATATCTCGTAGCAATAGGTCCACTAGTGATCTGATGGTATATCTCACCGAACAGTGGCACAAATCTTTACTTCTGTGAGACTCGGTCTCGTTAAAATCGAAAATTTTCAGTCTCGTCTCGGTCTCGTGTCGGTCTCGTATAATTAAGTCTCGTCTCAGTCTTGTCTCCGAAAAATACAATTTCCGGATAACCTGTTGATTTTGGAACGAAATATTTTCGATTTTAGTTTGAATACGTGCAAAATAAAATAAATATTTAACTGAAAATTGATTTTTTTAATTTATTAGACTCTCTGTAAATTTCGTTCCAAATATACAGTCTCGGTGTCGCATAACGAGACTTTTCTCGTCTCGCCAGCCCTACTCTGGTAGTCGACTTTAAGCCTAGCTGGCTTTAATTCCATTTTGAAAAGACTTTCGCAATAGGTAAGCTCCAAAATATAGTTTTTAATAGACACAAATATGCATATTTAACTTTATCCTTTTTGACTTTAATTCTATTCTGAATTGACTCTCGCATAGTTGGGCCCTTGATAAATGATTGCTTTTCATTTAAATTGGAAAGTCTAGTTTTACTTATTGTCAAATAATGTTAATTGGCTTAGTCTTCACATACATATGATGAAAATGTGCGCTTAAACATTGTACTCTTACTCTAGCTATTAGAACCAATTAAAATTAAAGACTATTAAAGCAATTAGTTATAAAAATAAATATAATCTAGTTGTATATTATTGAATTTCTCATCACCAACAAATAACTGCAGTCAAGTCGACTGTGTACCCTGTTAAATTCATCTTAAGTTCATAAAATAAATTCAAACGCAATGCCGATAGCGATGATGGTTTAAATTTCCATAAATTTATCAGCATATAGATTTAGATATACATATGTATATTTGTACTCGTTCAAACTATAACAATCGTTATACATATTATTCTAAGCTAGTTTCCGATTTCTAAAATTCACACGTTTCAAGGTCAATTCAAATGCTGCTTCAAATGATTTCTTTTTTTGCAGCAGCAGCAAACTTTGAAATTAAAATCGATCCGACAAACTCAAAGGCTAATAATCATATCGTGACCCCAATTTATGAAAACGGAAATTCTATACGCCTATTTGATAGCATATGCGGCAATAACTCCTGCCTATATTTTATAGTCGCTCTTCGTGTTCTGCATCCCATCATTATCATCTCGTTCAGTTCAATTTCACTTTGCTCTCATTTTCTGGGAAAAAAAATCGATAAATTGCTATAAGATATAGTAGTGGGTAGATACTCGTATATACATACCTATATACATATTTTATTTATCTATGTCTATCAAACGAGCACCCAATGATAGAGTAAAAAAAAAGAAACAGGAAAATAGGACGAACAAAAATTAAAAATTCCTTGTTCACCATTTCTCCTACGTGATTCGTTGCGGCATCTGTTTAAATGTTTTGCTTGGATGCTGCTGTCTCACATTCTCCATTTAGTTGGTGTCCTTTAATCATTCTTACAGCAACGACAACAATGACAACCAAAAGAAGAGCTTATCGATTGACTCCAACACCATTACTTTCATCTTTGCCATTAACCCCAGTACCCATTACTTTTACTTTCAACCAAAACTTAAACAGAATTTTGTCCATTTAGGTACTATCGTTCATACATAGGTTAGAGAAGGTAGGTAATAATACTGGGGAAGAACTTAAGGTGCCACAGGCTTTGAATTTCATTGAGATAAATAAAATACAGAATCTACATCAAACAACAAAAAGAGTGAAAACAAATAAATAACATGAATATAAAATAAAGACATCTTTAATCATTTTTTTCCAGGATATCACAAAGTTACAACGCCACATAAACTGTCGCGTGAAAATATTGACCAGCGGGTAAGCATCCCGAAAATAAAAAAATATATGAAAAAAGATATCACTCCACTGTCATCTCTGATGCTTTCTCTTTCTCCCTCTCTTGCTCCCGAAACATATTAAAAAAAATATGAGCCAACCAAAATGGTATGGCACTTTAAAAAATAAAAAAACTGTGCGTCCTTCAAAGAAAACATCCCCACACAAACGCCCACCCGCCTTTTTTTCAAACATACACGGAAAGAATTGCAAAATCACCAATTGCAAAATTTTAGGTTGTAATTTACGAAACTCTTTTTTTTTTGTAAATCAAGGAGCTTTAATTAAAAAATAACTAAAAAGTTTGTAATTTACTACTCAAATCATCGTAAAAAGCTAAATTTTATAATTCAATATTTATTATCAAAAGTTCTAATTCGAGCTTGTTGAGTTGAAAGTAAATTACAAGTTTTTGAATCGCAATCTACTACTTCAGGGGAGTTATTTAATTTTACAACTTATTGATCTTGTTTTGCGAACTTTAAATGGTGATTTTCATTTTTTAAATGCTCAAACCAGCAAAATGTAAGTAGCTACGATATAAATATTGACCACCCCACACGATCGCAATTTACGAAAATAGGTATTTGCAAAACTATACAGTAAATTACAATTTTTGTAGTTGTAATCTAACACTTCAGGGGAATAATTTAAATATTTATATGGTGATTTGAACCAACCAACAAGTAAATAGGTTTTTGAAGTGATTAAGTTTCAAAATAGTCCCTGTATATTGTGCGATGGCCTAGGTGGTAGCGTATTGGATTTATATGTGGAAGGGACTAGGATCGAATCCCAGAAAAATCAAGTAATTAAAATAAGTCTTTTTCAAATACATATATAAAATTGTATATACATTTCAGAATAAAAGGGAAGCGGCTGCAAACACCCCTGTTGTGGACAAAAATAACAAAATAAAAATACAGGCTAATCAACATTTCGACCACAATTCGTAGATTTGAAAATTTTCATTTTTTTTTCATTTTGACTACGAAATAATAATAATTCAATTTGTATGCCTGTACCTAATAAAAATAAATTAAAAAAAAATGCTACCTAGAGTAGGGACCGAACCTACGACTCCAGGTTAGCCATCAAGCACTATATCCAAATTGAAACTAATTGATATCAAATTGCGATTCGCTAATGGCAATATTTTTTTTCCTCGATCGAATTATTGATACTCAAAAGTGTTGAAATATAATTTTTGAGTGTCAATATCTTCATTTCACTTATTTTTTAATATTGCAAATAAAAAGTCTTAGTTTAGTAATTTCCAATCCAAGGTCCAAAACTGGATTCATTTTTCGTGATTTGTAACTTGTTTTTCTTGATCCGATCTAAGAATTCTTTCCGTGTAGCAGCAAGGAAACCCACACAATTTTAAAAAATAAAAAAACATTAACAAATATAGGAGAAGAAGGAAAACACCATAATAAACATCACTAAAGCCCGCCATTAAGGATAAAATTTCAATTAATTAAACTCACGCCATCACGAGTGGCATTTTGTCAGCTGAGTGCAAACATCCTGTCTTTTTTTTGTGGTTACGCAACTAAAAGCTGCTTAAGTCAAGAATTCGATGTTGGGAAATTTAATTAATTTCATATCCATTTTTGCGTTTTTGTTCATTTTGTTTTTTATTTGTTAAAAAATCGTAATTTTTTTTTTAATTATTTAGTAAGGTAACTATTTCCACCATATACATACGTTGCATATTGTTAATCAAAAATTCAATCATTGAAGATCTAGCAATTAGGTCATGTTAGTTATGAATATTAAGAATTTGAAAATAAAATTGAAGCAATAAACTGCATCAGGATTTAAGTTTTGTTGTTCCTATCATGTTTTGAGAGAGGATGCCAAACGCATCTATTCCCTACCTGTAATCTTAATTCAAAGAGTTAAACAGTTAGTCGATGCTCGATTGAAATGTTAGATACACCAAAGTGCTGAAGATTCCTGCTCATTTCGAAGTTGGAAATTATATCGATTCACCTTTATGGACCCAGAGTTATAGGTTAGGTAGCAACTGATTCAGTTTCAACCACAATGGAAATTTGGTTACAGAAAGATTTATAATAATTAAAAACAGAAATTTACTAGTCGAACACTCTGGCTTAGGTGATTAGGTCTTTATATTTATTTTTTTAGAAAGAATTATGATTTAGGTTCCAGGAAGGGGGGTACATTCACACAAAATGGCAGAGTTATTCCATCCTGAAAGATTAGCTGGTTTCAAATGAGTTATTTGGTCTTACATGCATCAAATTACATCATATAAATAGATATTTGAAAAAGACTCATATAAACGTTCATTTCTAGTAAAAAAAAGGAACTCGCTCAGAAGGAATTTAAAAAAAAATATGGACTTGTGTTTTGGTTGCTGGGAATTTTTTGAATAACTGATATTTTTGAGGTAATTTCATTGAAGTTTCTTATTTCAATTTTTTTAAAGACTGGAACTAAAAGTTTGAAATTTCAAGAAGTGAAGAAAATTAAAATTATGTTATTTTTTAAATTCTTTTAATCTGTTGGGCATAATTGCACTGAGAAATGTTTTAAATACTTGTTAAAGATTTTCTTTGGAATTGGAGTAAGTATACATATGTATATATGTATAGCATAATTTTTCTTTTTTATCTGCGATACACATAGGTAGTAAATGCGCGTTTTAGATTCATTAAAGAAAATCTAACTCGAGAAAATAATATTTTCACTGACACTACGATGATAGAGAACACGGAAAAAATGGGTCTCACATTCTGTCTGTCGCTATACCCCAACCCGCATCCTAAGCCGATGAAGGTATTTCCATGAAACTTTGGTTTTAAGGGTCTAAGGTGATTACCTAGAGGAAAAATTGATTTTTGTTTTCAATTCAAAAAAATAACGGTATACCCCTCATACAGCTACTGTTATGCAAAAAGTTATTTTTCACGAAAACGGCTCTAAAGATTTTGATTAAAAATTAAAAAAAAAGGGAAATTAAGAAAGAAGGGTTTAATAATATAATAATGGCTAACTGACTGTATAGCTCTGCAAAACGTTATTACAAAAAAAAATTAACTTAAACAAAAAAAAAAAAAGGTTTTTATAGAAAAGAATATCTTTAAAAAAAATTACCTTTTCAGGGCTACTACTGCCTCTTGCGAGGAATTGATAAATTCTACAAGAGTATCCCTTGTCATAAATAAGTGCTTCTCGTCGAGCCGTTCATATTCGGCATCAAATTGTAGGTCCCTACCATTCCTGTCGACACGTTCTTCACGAGCTGTTACGCCACCCAATTTATTTATTTACGCTCAGCACAAAACAAAATAATATATTCGACACGAGCCTTTGGCGTCCTGCAACCATCTAGTATAATAATAACGGTTATTATTGGTAACTAGTCGTGGTCAAAGAATCCATTTTTTGATTTTCAAATTTCTCGGTTTAAACAATTTCGACACTTACATTCTCGCTAATTAAAAAAAAAACATTTTTTGGATTTTTAAAAATATAAAAATATACCTATACATATATGTTTATTTTTTCTTTAAATTCAATATCTTGAAAACGGGCAAAGTGATGTTGTTCAAATTTTGTTTAAAATTGCTTATTATTAAATACTAAAAACTGCCATACCAAATTCAAGACATTTTATGCATAGGTATTTACATTATAAATAAATAAATCGGGTGGCACAACGGCTCGAGAAGAACCAGGGCCTAGTGACTAACAACTCGCAACCATTCCTGTGTGCGCCTGTCGACAGGAATGGAAGGGACCTACAATTTTATGCCGAATCCGAACGGCTAGACGAGAAGCACTTATTCGTGACAAGTGATACTCTTGGAGGATTTGTCAATTCCTCGCAAGAGGCAGTAGCCCTGAAAATAAACTTTTTAGATTTTTAGGTGGACGAGGCTGGGAAGCGATCCCAGACCTCCAGCGTGACAGTCGAGCGCACTAAATAAATAGATTAAGGGCCAATATATTCACCGTCCATTAAAAACTGGATTGCGTCGTTTTAACAAATATCGTTTTTAATATAAAAGTGTCATTCCTAATACTTTATAAATTTTTTGATTTATTCACTCGCCTTTATTTAACTGGCTATCTTACTGCTGCTTTAAATATGTATGCTTTTTAAAAATATTTTTGGGATTTGTTCTTTGTTATGACTGATGAATTATCAATTTAGCACTAAATAAGGTTTAATAGATCAGCTGTTTATATGCATATCAATTGCCGTTGAAAGTCCGTTTTGTGTTCGCTTATATTTTTGAAACCGGAAAATGCGATATGAATAAGAAAACCCGATAAAGTTAAAAATACCTTCTGGTTGAAAAACAAAATATACTTTGAAGACTATTTTTGGTGCCCATAAATCATTTCTTTATAGGTTATTGAAACATTCCAATCAAAAATAGTTCCAAAACTGTTTTTTCCGCTTTTATTAAAAATTAAAAAAAAAATTTAAAAAAAAAATCAAAGGTTCTACGATAATTTAGAGGTCTGATTAGGGAAGTTTACACTCATCGACAATTTCATCAACTCGTGTCGAAACGCCACATTATAAATAATGTGAACAAAAGTTGAACGATTGACCGAAATTTACAGATTGCCTAATATATAAAAAAAAAATCAATATTCAATATCAAAAATCAATAATGTTTACTTTCTTCTGCACGTATTCAAACTATAATCGAAAATATTTCGTTCCATTAATCAACAAGTTGGCCGGAAATCGTATTTTTCGGAGACGAGACCGAGCCGAGACTTAATTATACGAGACCGACTCGAGACCGAGACGAGACGATTTTAACGAGACCGAGACGAGACTTGCAAAAGTCTCGCAGAGTCTCGTCTCGTGACCAGCCCTAAAAGGGAGAAAATATGAATTTCCTTCGCTGAAGCTGGTGCCAAAAGTTAAATCTACGCCGTGTTTGATTTTTGAAAATGTATTTACAAATGAAAATGATGAGGTGTTCGTTGAATGTGAACGCTAGCAACACCACTCAGATCGATCGACTTGTCGATGAGTGTGAATTTCGTATTCACTGCATCAAAAATATTAATATACTACATAGCTATAATTTTTTTTTGCACCAGAAGGTATTTTAAATTTTGTTTCCTTTTGTATTCCACACAGCATTTGATTACAGAGAAAAAAAAAGCAAAGCAAACAAAAAACGACTGTCAACGCTTATTGAGATTGAATAGAAAGAAACAGTTCGAAAATCCTCTATTAGGGCTTAAAATCCTACTTAAAAGGTGTGGGGTTCGTCATTTAAGCTTAAACCAATTTTAAATTAATTAAACATTAGTAAATAGAGGACACGTCATTTAAGTTTGTTAAAGGAGGGTGAATAAACAAAAACATTTAAAATCTATCTGTATGTCTCCCGCCAGACATACATACGTTATTTTATCAAAGCTAACAAAAAAGGATACTAAGAATCTTCAATCCGGGGACAATTAGTAGATAGCAGGTTTAAAGTTGCATTCAAATGTTGAAGCATTGCGTTATTTTATCAAATCTGATACTACTTGCCAGACAGTGGGGTCCAACGTCAGCCAGACGGGTTGGCTACGATTTGCCGATTTTTAAAGTGTCGATTTAAAAAAATCGACTGTCATAATGTCGACTTCCAAAATGTCGATCGGTAAAAATACCGACTGATCAAAATGTCGACTCTTATAAAGTCGATTTTGAAATACCGACTGATAAAAGATCGACAGTGGCAAAGTGAATGATGTTCACATGCATGCGGCGCGCGTCGATAAACAAGCCACTCTCTGATAAACGCGATTCAAATTGCCAAGAACTCAAAACACCTTAGAAGCTTGGCATAGGCGGTTGAAAGTTCTTGTGGGAGCATCACACGTTGGTATATACAAATTGATTGCAAAGTTGGCAAAGGAGTATACCTTGTTGTAAAACAGACTGTTGACAAAGTTAAGAATAAGAGAGAAGAGAGCCCTAAAAGTCGATTTTAAAACAGGAGAAACAACTGTCGAATGTCTTAAATGATAAAAATAATTATAAAAAAATCAATTTCTTAAATAGTATTGCAGTCCATTTAACGTTGCAATGAAAAGTTTTGTGTATGTGTATCTACACAGTATGCATGTTTTTGTATAAAGAAAATATAAATTTTTGTTTTTGTTTTCTATTTATATCATTGAATTAATAAGAAAATTTAGTTTCCACATAAAAGAGATCATTCTTGTTTTATTTTACTGTATTTTGGATAGCAGTCGACATTTTTACCGACAAACTTACGATCGACATTAAGATAGTCTGCATTTAAAATGTCAACTTTTTTTTTTGTCGGTCAAACTTCAGTCGACATTTTAACAGTCGAGGAAATTTTCATTTGTCCAGTCGACATTTTTTTTGTCGACCATTCGTACGCGTCCCCAGCCAGACACCTAAGTCTGTTAAAATAATCGTGCCATCATCTAATAGTTTTAAAGCTAATTTTTATTTGTTCCCATCTGACATCTACAGTAGGACTTATTCATCAGCCAGACATTTAAAACCAGCTTAAATAAGCGAAAAAATCACGTCATAGTGTCAAAGAATTATTATTTCGATAGTTTTAAGGCTACGTAAGGCCCCACTGTAGGTGTCTGGCTGGGTTGGGATTTGATACTAAGAAGTAAATGACAAGATTTGCTTGGCAGTTTCAACGTAAAACTTATCAAATACGATCGTATTTAATTTTAGATCGCATGTTTTCCTTCAGTGTATATATATAAAGAAAGAATTAATAAAAATTTCACGTCGTAAATAATTCACATGACTTTTATTCTATTTCTGTGACAATGATAGTCACTACCTATCTTATTTACTTTTTATATAAAAATATCAACAAATCTGCGCGCTTCATAAAATACCCACTTAAAAGTTACTCTTAACTTAAAATGCAAATATACCCACCTAGGTATATAATAAGCTATGGTGTGTCTGGTTAAATAATTTAAGCGTGACACGTTTCGATAAGCCTTCTTCATTCATTCATTCATTCAAAAACAAAACAAAATAAAACAAAAAAATAAAATGTCCCAGGCTTTAGTAAATATTATATAATTTAGCAACAACAGCTGAGAACAGAGTTCCTCAAGATTAAAACCATACACTTTTATGTCACAATCTAATGGATATAAACCTATTTAATATTCAGTAGCACTTTTTTATGTTGACACCAGGTGGCAGCTTTAATATAACAAAAAGTGTTTTTTGACACGAAATTATTTCTTTGAAATAATATCCCATCACACAACAATTTCACACCCATGCAAACAAACACATTTAAGACCAACACGGCAATAGGAGCAGTACAGTAGCGGATCTAGGATTTGGCTGTGGGAGGTGCTTGGAGTTTGAAAATCCAGTTTGTACATACATATAAAGTTATATAACAGAAAACGAATTTTGACATCACTTTTCCTTTAATAATAGCCGTGTTTTTTTGTGCCTTTATATCCGCTCCTATTGCGCTTTCAATTTTTTCAGAATAAAAAGAATTTGGGATTGATATGTTAAGCATGGGAATTATTTTTAAAAGCCAATATTAAGGCTCAGCAAATCATGGTAGTATAACTAGTTTTATAACTTTAAGTTCTATCCACGTTACAGAGCTGTGTTAACTTGGCCCCAAAAATTGTCCGATTGTTTTTATTTTTTCGTAAAAGATGACCAATTAAATGACCAATTTTGATCACCCAACAAACTTTTTTGACCACCCACAGTTTTCGGAAAAATCGATTTTGAAAAATGGGGGGCCAAAAGAACGCTGCCCCCAAAAAATCGATTTTTTCAAATTTTAAAAATGCTTTCAATTGGTTTGGGTTTGGACATTAATGACCACCCTTTAACTTTTTTTTGACCACCCCTACAAATATATTTTTTTTAATTTTGAAAAAAAAAAAATCATTTTTTTTTCTTTTTCCTCAGTTTTTTTTTTTTGTATTTTCAAAGTTTAAAGATGAAAACTGTTGATAACACAATTATAAAAATTTCACAATCATTAGAATTATTCTAACTCAACAACAAATATTTTTTTTTGGATTTTTAAAAGATGACCATTTGGAAAAAAACACAATTATGGCAAAAAGACAATTATCGAAGATAATAAAATAGCTCTAACTTTTGAACAAAAATTTCGTTTTTAATTTTGTTTGTTTTAATATTTTTGGTTGAGTTAGAATACTTCTTTATGGTGGTCATTGTAGATAAGTATGTTTTTCAAGATGGTCATCTCTCAAAATTAAATATAAACTTTTTGTTCAAAAGTTACAGCTATTTTAAGGGATGTTCATCTTCGATAATTGTCTTTTTTCCAATGGTCATCTTTTAAAATTCCAAAAAAAAATATTTCTTGTTGAGTTAGAATATTTCTTAAGGGTGGTCATTTCAGATAAGTATGTTTTTCAAGGTGGTCATTTGTAAGAGTCTATAGAGATTGTAAATATTCATGTTCACCTGCAAGATTTTTCTGAGTTCACAGAGTTTCTATGTATGTATTGCCTTGGACCTTTGAAGTTTTTAAAACTAAGCCCCAAAATGCTCTAAGCCCAGCCAAGGCCGTAAGAAATAATTCCTGTTGTATTAAACATTTACACTTAGCTTTCCACCCCGATGTTCTCTTATTGTTTTGGCCTCAATTTCGTTTCTTCATTAAATTAGCTAAGTTATAGTGTAAACAGTTGTTGCTTTTGACATGTAAATGTTAAGCCCCGACCACATTTTTTTAAATAATATCTTCAAGCTTTAGGCCCAACTTCGGACTTTGAAAATCCTTAGACTTATGCCCCAAAAGCTCTCTGGAAGAAGGTTAGCTTTGAGGGAGTTAGTTGTTTAACCATGACTACGTTTTTTGTCCAATATTCTCAGACCATATTAGTCCCAAGTTGTTTTTTTCCCAATTTTCTGGGTTTTGTTTTAAGGGGAAATTGTTGTTGCATGAAACATGTCCGTTATTCATAGCCCCAATTGTTTTTTTTTTTTTTTCAATTCACTTCAGGCTTTAGCCCCAACCTTAGGGCTTAGAAAAGAAATTGCAGAACATGTAAATTGTTCAGCCCCAAGAACATTTTGTCCATCAAAACTCTCATCTTAACAATATTTTAGACGAATATAAAACTTAACACGTTATAATGTATTGCTTTCTATATTTCAAATTATTTTAGCAATCGGCTGGGGGGGGGGCTTTATCCCCTATAGCCACCCCCCTGGATCTACCACTGGGCAGTATAGATATTTTTGAATTGTTTTACTGCTTATTTAAATTTGTTTGTATGTTGAGGATTTAATGGAGAGCTATGAATCAAAATGGGTTTGTATCAATAACAATAATTATAAGAACGTAAGCATTGATTATCTCTGGTTCGTGTTTAAGATGCAAATAAAAATACCATAGGGTGGTAAGTTTCAGACACTGATTCCGCTCTATGTGTAAAACTCAATATTAAAACAGAAAATTTGCCCTAATTCATACATGTATTTCTGAAAGCACGGTAAGTTTTCAATATGTTTAACTGGAAAGTCAAGATGAATTTGAGTATTTTATTTAAATTTTACTTTTTGTTCGAAACGAGATTTTATATTGTTAGAATTTTGGTTGATGATTTTTTTTTAATATCTATTTGTTTTTGATTACAAAAAAATAAATAGCTTAAAATGAAAAGGTTTAAAAAAAATTGTATATTAAAGGTAAGATAGGTAAGTAGTTTTTAAGTCAATATTTTGAAAATTGTTTTAGATCAAATGGAATACAACAACTTTGGTTTTATCAACTTTTTCCAAAAATGGCTTCAAAAATTTTAAATCTCGTATACATCTAATCTATAGAATAAATTTAATAGCACGGTGTAACGTCAGCCATTGAGATCCACATTTAAAGTGCACTCAACTTTGTTTCAAAGTGAAACGTATTCATTTTTCCAATGAAATCCACATTTTACATTGCGATCCACTTTTGTGGCATTTAAAGTGCCATCAACCTTGTTCCAAAGTGTTGCATAGTTAAGTAAACCTCAATTTGTTTGTATTTGTAAGTTAAATATATATATATGTTATATATAAAGAATTTTGAGAGTGCGTTGTAGTTTTTCCAAGTAGCTCCCTTACATTTGTGAATAAATTAAACGCGCAGTTAAAATTCACTTTCATTTAATCGAAAAACAATATTTAATTACTGTTCCTATATACTTATTACTATGCATTACTTATAGCATTCAACGATTCACTTAAGTCGTCACAAATATGCAATGTGTCGAGCATGAATATACATTTGTCTTTGTCTTACATAAATTAAAACAAAGAAGCTTGGCGTGGGAAGCCATTTTGAATCAATACCTAACCAAGCGAAGTTTAATGTACGTTGATTTGAAGTAGATAAATGTTTTTTTTTAAGATGGATGAATTTGATTTAACTATGATTCCACTATAAATTAACATATAAACTTAGTAAAATCTAATTCGTTTTTAAGTATGGAATCACTTTGAAAAAAGGTCGCTCCACTTTGATTGAAGAATTTTCGGCGTTGGCGACAAATCCTTCTAAAATATTACAATCAAAGTATTTTCCTTTGATTTAACGTTGATTTTTTTCTCTGTGTGTATTTAATAACTTGAAAATGTAGGTATGAAGATTCCTTCTTATGGTCTAATACGTTTAACTTTTTATTGTTTAGGAAGAAAAAAAAATTGCTTAGTTTGAAGTATAATAACATTATAGATACCTATATATGTACTTATAGTCAATTCAAAGGCAAAACTCACTAATTAAGACTAATTAAACTTCTGGAGTAAATTAGATTGAAAAATATTATTTGAAACAAAAATGTCTCCTTTTGCAGATGCTGAGACAAAGTGACCACACGCTGGTCTTAATAAAGTAATTTCAGTGAACAGTTTTTTCAGTAAATCGTTTTTGAAAATTTGGAAAAAAAATTCTAAACTATTTTTTTTTTTTTCAAAATTTAACTTAGCTTAGCAGTATTTTGGTTTTCAAAATGCATTGCTCTTATCAATTTTGTAGTCAAACACTGAAATCCTCATTAATCAAATTTCTCATAAAACTAAGAAGAATGATTATTATAAATGATTATTTAAGTAACCGATTGATTATCATCAGCTTCATTTTTTTCTTCATTATACTTAACAATTATTGTTTTATTTTTTTTTTTAATTATTTGTTTAAATTATCTGTTTTTACTTGCGATGTATGTAAGGTAGGTGCTATAGTAAGTTAAAGATTCGTACAAAAAATCGATCTCGAGATATTATTTTCCTTAACATTACGATTATATGGAGAACGCGAAAAAAGTGGGCCATTCTGTCTCTCTGTCCTCGCCCCTACAGCCTAAACGGCTGGAGGGGTTTTCTTCAAACTTGGTACATAGTGTTTTTTGAATAATATGCCCACACATTTTTTTAAAAATTTTTTTAGGACCGAAAATAACGGTACGTGCCATTTAATTGTTTTCGCCAAAAAAAATAATGATGTATTTCTCAAAAAACGGGTCCGAGGATTTTGTTGCAAAAAAAAAAAATAAAAAAAAAAAAAATAAATAAGGAAAAACTGTTTTTTGATAATTTTTTATTTTCAAAAATTAGATATTTTTGGTACCTCCAGTACAGCCATTTTTTGGTTTTTAATTTTCGCGGAAACTGTGAAGTTGAAATTTATCATTTTTTTTAGTTAAAACTACTAACATGTATAAACATTATTGTGAACCAAAATTAAATTTTTTTTTAATTTGATTTAATTTGAAAACTAAATATTTTGAAAAGGACTTCGTCAATATTTTCAAAACTAGGTCAAGGTGTGAGATATTTTTCTATTATTTTGTAGAATACTTGAAAAAATTATCTTTCTAAATTCAAAAACAACGGTACCTCTTCCATAAAAATTTTGAAAATCCGTTAAGAAAAAAATTGTTTTTTTTTTCTCGAAAACGGCTCCAAGAATTTTGATCAAAAGGTGTGTCAAAATATTGGCCATACCTTAAATAATAAAGGTATGGCCAATATTTTGATAACACAAATTTTACCAATAACGGTTAATAACGGTACATATCACAGAACCGATTTTTTTGTTATCAAATTTCTCGTTGACAGCTGGTCCAATTTTTACACAAGTGTTCCAAGTTTCACAAATTTAAAAAAAAATTATTTTTGGAATTAAAAAAAAATATCAGTATCTTGAAAATAGGCTTATAATTTTTTTTTTTTTTATTTTGTATAAAATAGTATTTTATTAAATACTAAATGTTGGCATACTAGATTTTATTTTAGAAAATTTGGGTAAAATTTCCTATATAAAAAACTAATTTTTGAGAAAACCACTCCAACGATTTTAAATTTTTTTTATAAATTCATATTTGGTAAACAGATGGCATACTTGATTTTGAGCTCTAACTCCCAAAAGCCATTAAAATAATAAATTTATAGTAATTAATAGTAATAATTTATTTAATGTATTTTTTTAATGCTATCATTATATTTTGGAACCTATAGCTATATACTTGTACATCATCAATTTCTAGCTACGTTAAAGTAGTTGTTAGCTAATAGACCAAATTTGTGCGATCCAGTCGTGTCCATTTCTTTTTCTTCTTTTTTCTTAACAATTGTTTTACTTATTTTTAATATTTTCTTAGAATCATCTCTGTTTTTTTTATTGTTTTACTAAAAACTGATACGAGCTTCTATTTTTTTTTTTCTAAATGCTATGTTTGAAAATTAATTATAAAAAAAAAAAATAAAAAAAGAAGAGATTTCGTGGATAACAAAAAGGTATTAAATGGCACTGTAAAGTATTACAGTTGTTTTTTAATGTTTTCTGTTTTTATTAATTTTTATAGAAAATTGCCCCCACCTGCCTCCCTTGATGTTTACTTGTACTATTCTAAAGGGCAAGTATTGGTTTCATGTCAAAAAAAATTTCGAAATTTTTAACAAAAGAAGAAGTCCAAAAAAGTAGATTTGTTAAGACGTCCGTGTCGGTCTGTTTGTCTATGCGTCCTGGTGTACATCGAGCTAGAGCCTAAACGCTTAAACGGATTTGCTTCAAATTTAGTTTGAAGAAATTCGAATTTTTGTTTTAGCTTATCTGGAACGGGTAGCTGCCATACAAAGATTTTGGTCTTACAAAGTTTTCTCAAAAAATCCTCTAATGATTTTAATTAAACTTTTGACATGTGATCTCTAGACTAATTTTAATAATTCTGCTTACAACGTTTTTAGCAAAAAATTCAAAAATTGGAATTATAGTTATATAATTTTGTTGTTGAAAATAATGCCTTTTTGTATACTTTTTCAGGTATATACCTAACATCGCATTATTGGCTTGATCAATTTAATCATAATTTTGAAATTCGGTATTGGTGACAAAATATTTTCTGTTTTAAGTCATTTCTATTGAGCCCCTTCTGCTTAAATAGCGGTGAAAAGACACACCTCCCATTCGATTTTTGTACTGTCTCGGCCCAACCTACACGCTCTAGCTTTTTGTAACACCTTGTTCGAAATATCCTTTATACTATGTAGATACAAGTACATGCAAACACTTAAAAAAATACCCAACAAAACTTGACCCCCACCATAATAAAACCAAACCCAAGTATCAATGTCACGCAATCATAGGACCAAAACTAAGTTCGATTATTATTTCATGACATTTCAACTTGATGACCTTGTATAAGTACCTACATTTTGCAATAATTTGTCGCCTGTAAAAATGCTGTCAAGGATCCTCAGAAGAACAAATATATTTTCAATAAAAAAAGAATATCGCCTATGCAAGTCAAGTAGGTACCTGCGGCGCCAAAACAACACAGCAAGGACAAACTGACACTGAAAAAAGTTCATCATGCATTAAACACTTAGGTAACTGTTTTAAAATACAAAGCTTTATAAGCAATGACCTTAGAAAACACTTTTTCCACTGTCATGAAGGTACCTTAAGCACATTAAAGTGTAAAAATATGCGTCGTCTTTTATATCACTAATGTAGGTACCTACCTAGGCTTATAAAATCCAACTCAAAAGAGCGAATGAGCATTCACTGAAACTTTTACCCACCCCAAGGGAACAATTAAATTCCCATTTGTAATCCTAAACAATAAATGTCAACCAAATGAATGCGTGTGTGAATTGTTAAGCAATGACAAAGAAACTATGTGTGTATCTCAAGGCCGACACAAGCACAAAGACCAAAAGGACAAAAAAAACAAGCACTTCAGTTTATGTCGGGTGTCAATTGCCATGACATATGCCCATAGAGGAAAAGTGAATATACTGAATATTGTGAACATCCTTTATTTCTGCATGAACAGTTTCTGAACACGAAATCTAAAGCAAACCAAACCCAACAAAAAAAGAAACAAAAACTAACATCGAGAATGTCAGTGTCAGTTATTGGCCTTTAATCGCTAAAATCACTGACCGAAAAAAAGTGTTTCAGCAACTAAAAAAAACAACAAAAAACTGAAGTTTCTATTCCATGGAAGTTTCTATTCCGTGTGATTGTGACTAAAATTGTAATTGTTTTCTATTCATGTACAATGCCACCCTGAGGCGGAATTGCCCGTTCGTGGCGTCAGTTGCAATATTGAGGACTGCAGACAAAAAAAAAAATTGGCAATAATAAATGAATTTTCCCGGAACGCTGGAAATGCTAATAGGAAGGAATATGATTTTGGTTGTTAGTATGTATGTATTGTACATATGTATGTGTCGTACCTAGGTCATTTTCGAATTTGACACATAAACTATTTGAGTTTTTATAGTTTTAAAATAATTTCACTACCGAAAAACTGGAATAAGTCAATGTAAGTTTGTTTGGAGGAAAAATGATTGTACAAACAAAAATTTAAGGATTATTTTAAAAAAGAATAGAGTGATTATAAGTGCAAGGTCAAAAGTCCATAATGGACAGTTGATACATTTTGGTGAGTCAGAAGTCCAAAAATCCAAAGTGAATATTTCACTCAACGCAAGTGGGTCAACATTCCACAAAAAATTGGGTCAATATTCCATAATTTTAGAAAGAAAGTGGATCATAAGTCCATAAATATTTTTTAAGAATTTCATATGAAATATTAAAAAAGCAGATTAATTAAAAATTTATTTGTAATTTTTTTGGACATGTATCTACAGTCAAAGACGCGAATATTTTAAAAACATTTTGTATTTATTTTTAAAAACTCATATAGAAAATCTTTAAAAACAAAATTTTAAATTCCGTAAATAATTTCTTGAAAGTGTTTAAGTAAAAGTGTATATTTAAAAAAATAATAAACTTATTTTGCAAAATTGAAATTGTAAGTAAACTAGTTTTTAAAATGTTCAAAAATAAGATTAAGAAAATTTTTAAAAGTTATTTTAAAATGTTTCATTATTTTTATTTCGCTCCAATTTTTGTTTTTTTTTTTTAATACTTCGTGTACTTCACGTGAGTTTTCAACAAAACTTTTAAAAGATAAATTTCATTTTCAAACATTTTAGTCATTCATTTTTAAAAATTGCTTCATTAGATTTTCATTCACCAAAATTCTTACTTTTAACAGGAAATTTCAAAAAATAGGCAGCTACTTTTTTAACTAGGTACTATTTAAGTTTTCTTAACTCTATCGGGTAAATTAAAATACAAAAAATGGGCACGACTGGATCGCACAAACTTGCTCTCGTACCTTACAACTTTAACGTAGCTAGAAATTGATGATGTACAGGTACATAGATATTGGTTCAAAAATATTATACAAAAAAACTTAAATGAATTATTACAAAAAATTACTATAAATTTCTTATTTTAATGGCTTTCAAAGTAAGAGCTCAGAATCTAATATGCCATCTGATTTGTTTGATAAATACGAAATTGTGAAAAAAAATTCTTGGAGTGGTTAATTTTGTATAGGTATATAAAATTGTTAGCTTATTTTAAAAAAATTAATCTGGTATGCCAACATTTAGTATTTAATAAAATACAATTTTACACAAAATAAAAAATATACAAAATTATTTGAATTGTGAAGAAGCTTTTGTATACAAATTTTGGCTGAAATCAGTGCAGCCGTCAACGAGAGAATCGGTTTTATGATAGGTACCGTTATTAACCGTTATTGGTATAATTTGTTTTCATCAAAACATTGACCATACCTTAAAAAGTAAACGCACATCTTTTTACCAAAATTCTTGGAGCCGTTTTAGAAAAAAAGAATTTATTTCTTAACGGTTTTCTAACATATGTATGAAAGGTACCGTTATTTTTTAGTTTAGAAACATAATTTTTTTAAGTATTCTACAAAATAATAAAAAAACTATTTTACACCTTGTTTTGAAAATATTGAACAAGTCGTTTTCAATATACATATTTAGTTTTCAGAAAAAAAATGTTGTATTTTTTTTAATTTAAAAATAATGTTTCACAATAATGTTTATACTTTTTAGAAAATTTACCATAAAAAAAACGAAACATTTCAACTTAACAGTTTTTGAAAAAATCAATAACCAAAAAAATGGCTGTACTGGATGTAACAAAAATATCCATTTTTTGAAAATCAAAACATTATCATGAAAGTAGTTTATCCTTATTTAATTTTGTTCAACAAAATGCTCGGACCCGTTTTTGAGATAAACATATTTTTATATTTTTGCTTTCTACGAACAAAAATTGTATGGCAGGTACCGTTATTTTGGTCTTACAAAATTTAAAAAATTGTGTGGGCATATTAGTCAAAAAACACTATGTACCAAGTTGAAGAAAATCCCTCCAGCCGTTTAGGCTGAGGGGCAGACAGACAGAATTGCGAGACTCACTTTTTTCGCGTTCTCTATAACCGTAATGTTAAGGAAAATTAATATCTCGAGTTCGATTTTTTTTACGAATCCATAACTTACCATATATGTACATAGTACCTATTAGTCTAGGAAAGATAGAAAATTTAATATGGGCAAGGGGGGACAAATTAATTCATGAAATTTTATTGCTGGTATCGACGCAGAATTTTATGGTCAACAACATATCCAAAGTCCCCCAAAATCCCCGCATTGGTTTTTTGTATAGACGCATTTAAAGAGGTTGAGAGGGGGAGGAGGCGGGATTTTATCAAGCTGAACAAATTTGTTATAATACAATCTTATCATATGACACATTTTTTTAGGGTGCTTGTTAACTCTGATTCTAAAAAGACCAAAACCGAAAAGATACATCTATCCTGTAGAAAGTTAAAGTCCTTTTAATAGAATGATGACTTTTTTTTAAGTACAAGTAAAATATTACCCAAACCATTTTAACATAATAGGATATGGATTAAATTTGGTATAAATGTTGAATTTGGCATGTTTACAAAGAATCAAAAGAGTCCCCAAAAATATCTGTGGTCAAAGGTTGTTTTTTTGATGGAGAGATGAAAGTGAGTGATTATTACCATAACATCCATGAACACATTCTGACACTTATGAAATTTGCTAAAAATATTAAATTTATATTGGCACCCAAGGTTATATTTAACCTTGTTAACGGAAAAAACAGTAATTTTTGCTTCAAAATTAATCTAACTTTTTTTAGGGTGCTTGCATTATATTGGTTTTTCTTTTATTAGATTTGGCGTTAGAAAATGCTTTTAAATCATATACCATAATCATATGTCATTAGGCACGAACGCAGGGGGTTTCAAACCCCTCCCCCGAAATGTATGAATTTAACTTCCTTTCCATACAATTTCACTCTTAATTTTGAGTTTTCAGTTTACAACCCCCACGAATTTGGTTCAACCCCCCCGACATTTTTTCCTGCGTTCGCGCCTGTATGTCATATGTACTATCTCGATTATACGAAATTACAATTTTTCGTAAGACGTAACTTTTGCTTCGTATATAGGACTGATCAAATATAAACTCTGTAAAAAAACTCTTTGGATTAAGTTATTTTAATGGGCTCTTTTGATACTTCGAAACCATTATTTATTTAATATTTTAAGCGAATTTCATCAGTGTCAAAACTTATTCACAGATGTTATGGTAATAGTGACGCACTAACATCTCGCCGTCAAAAAAACACCCTTGCACCACATATATTTTTTAGGACTCTTTTGATTCTTGGTAAACATGACAAATTAATATTTATACCAAATTTAATTAATATCCCATTATTTTAAAATGGTTTTGGGTAACATTTTACTTGTTGTACTTGAAAAAAAAGTATTCATTCCATAAAAAGGACTTTAAATTTCTACAGGATACATGTATATTTTCAGTTTTGGTCTCTTTAGAATCAGCGTTTTAAAGCACCCTAAAACGTGTGTCATAGATTAGTTTGTATTATAAAAAAAGTTTTCAGCTTGATAAACTCCAGCCTCCCATCCCTCTCCACCAATTTAAATGCGTCTATACAAAAAGCCAATGTGGGGATTTTGCCGGACTTCGGATATTTTGTTGACGATCAAATTCCGCGTCGATACCAGCAATAAAATTTCATGAATTAATTTGTCCCCGGTCAGATCCTATCTTTCTTAGACTATATGTATATCACAATATACTAAATTGAACTGTTAGTAGTCTGTAAGATTTTTTTAAAATCCGTAGATAAATAAATAAATAAATAAATAAAAATATTTCAACTTAAAGCCTTGTCATGGTAAAGTGGTTTTCGTCTTATCAAATTGAATTAAAGAGAATATTAGATAGTGGTGCAATTCATTTTAACTCTAGGCGTTTTAGAACATGCCTACAGGAAGTATTCAATTCACTATAGGCCACTGCTCCAGCAAAAGTCTTAAGCCACAACCCCATTGGCAACAAAATCAATATTTCGAAAATGTGCAGACACCTTCTAAATATCACTTCAGTCGTTCGTCGACTGAACACAGTTCAATTAACTTTTACCTCAATGTATTAAGTAAAATTAATAAATAATATTATTGAATTTTGTAGGCCCTACTGAGGGAAAAACTGCGATCTAAAATTAAATACGACCGTATTTGATCTAAAGTATTTTAAATGAAGTGGACCATTTTTATTTTAACGTTGAAGCAATGTTAATATGAACATGTGACGTAATGTTAAGAGATTCAACCTAGTTTCAAAGTAAAACGTGTTTACTTATACATTGAAATCAACTTTTGTACATTTACATTCCGTTCAACCTTGTTTTAAAATGCGCTAAACTTTGTTTCAAAGTGAAACATATTCAGTTTTCCGTTGAAATCCACATTGGCATTTAAAGTGCGATCAACGTAGTTTCAAAGTGTTGCATAGTCAAGTAAGCTTAATATAAAGAATTTTGAGAGTGCGTTGTTGTTTTTCGAAGTAGCGCCCTTACATTTGTGAACAAATTAAACCCGCACTCAAAATTCACTTTCATATAATCGTAAAACAATATTTAATTACGATTGAAAATTTTGAATGAAACAACAGCAAATAAGGCCTAATTTATTCAGTCAAAGTTGAACATAACTCTGGGATTTTTACAGTCAACTTGAGAAATAGTTTTTATTCACTCAAAGTTGACGTTTTCAACTTTTTATTTTCAACTCTAGAGTTGATCAACTTTGGATATTCTCAACTCCCCGAAATAGTAGAAGTTAGCGAGCAAACTTGGGATTTTTCTTCATTTCTGTCTATTCATTCATGCTATTCAGTTCTCGACCGATCATCGAAATCAAGCATCGTCGGGTGAGTTAGTACTAAGATGGAGGACCGCATGAGTTTTTTTTGGTTTCATATTTTTTTTTTATAATTGAAATTTGGTTAGAAAAATGGTGCCTTTCCCCAACCAAAAAATAGAACAAGTGTACAATTTCCATAAACAATCACTTCAGTGTTGTGTTCCATGTTATACAGAATGATTTGCTGGTCTTGTGATGATAAAGTAGTGGGCGACGATTTCGCCGGAAAAGTGTAAAAACAAACTCATGAACATCGATCCATTCATGATTACATTTCACAATAACAGTTCTTACGTTTCGTGGAGTTGTTGATCTTTGTTTGGCTTTTCCTGTTTGACCATGAATTATTCTTCTCTGTAAAAATTTGTGTTTCTTCCTTTATAATTTCGTTTTAGAAAAACAAAATAGTTATAGGAACAATTTATAGTGTGTGAAAACTCACCTCTTATTGCTAGACATATGTATATTATTTTCTTTAAAAATAAAAGTTGTACCTAATCAGTTTCGTATAGCTTTCAATTTAGCTTGGTATTTTTTTTAATCCGAGTTTCACATGGAATGGAAAATTCATTGCAATTATTCGGAAAAATTATTCAAAATGCAAAATTAATGCTAATGCAAAACAAAAGATGAAAATGACGTCTTGTGCGTCATGTGTCACAAATATCCCAAGGATATTTTAGAAACTGCAGGTTGGTCAACTTTTCAACTCTGGAGTTCAGATTCGAAGAAGTGAATAAAAGCATTTTGCAACTTGCAGTTCAACTACGGATTTGAAGTCAACTTATAATTTGTCCGACTTAAGAGTTTTCAGAGTTTGAACAATAGTGAATAATGGCTCTAAGTGTTCTACCACCAAATTATTTGGCTGAAGTAATAGCTATTTCACGAGTGCCACCCCGATCATCAGACTACTTTGTGTGGTGCTGAGTCTTAATATGTTCATTTTTATTTGAAAAGCTTTGCCCATCATGGGGATTGAACTTAAGACATCAACTGTGACTGGAATTCGGAAATCAACGGCCTACCCATCGCGCTACCGAAGCCACATGTCAAGCCCCATCTCAGTGCAGGTTTTCTTGCTTATCAAATGCATTTGAAAGACTAGCATTTTTATTAGAGCACACAAGCTTGCCGTTATTCGGTTTCTTTCTTTTTTCTCCGTACCCGATTCATATGCCAACAATTCGTTGGTCATACATTTTAATTACTTTTCCTATATTTATTACTATTAAATACTCATGTCATAGCATTAAAAGTAGTCGCAAATAAATGATTCACCACAAAACTGAAATGCGCCGAGCATGAATATACATTTGTCTTTGTCTTACTTAAATTTAAACAAGGAAGCGTGGCGTGGGTAGCCATTTTAAATCAACACCTAGCCAACCGAGGTTCAATCTACGTTGATTCGAAGTAGAAAAATGTTGTTTTAAAAGATGGATGAGTATGATTCCACTTTAAATCAACATATAAACGCAATAAAATCTAGTTCGTTTTAAAGTATGGAATCACTTTGAAATAGAGTGGCTCCACTTTGATTTAAGAATTTTCGGCGTTGGCGCCAAATCGTTCGGTAAAATTTTGATTTTACGTTGTTTTTTTCTCTGTGTCCCCATCATTTAAAATGATAGTTGGCAATTTGATAATGTATACTTGTCATTATTTTTATTCCGAAATCTGAACCACATTGAATTTATTGGTATACATAGATCTCCCAGAAGCTTCAGCTAAAATTTTAAATTGTATGCCTAGATTCTTTTTTATTTTTCTTCTGATCTCAATTACAGGTACATATAATAATATTGTACATATTCCCTCTTAGCCTATAAGGCAAAAGGAGTCGTTTTTCCCTTTTTTATCTTTTCTATTTTCTGTATCAAACACACCATCAGCAGCACTCATTGTATAACGTTAATCTTTGTATGTACGAAAGATAAGCAAAGATAGTTGTTTATAGCCTTAATGCTTCTTGCATCACATTTCTATTTCTCATTTTTCATCACTTCAGAGTTCAAATTGCCGGCAGCCGCCAGGCGTGACCTCTCTTAAATTCTACTCGCAATGACATTTTGTACGTCCTTGGAATCGTTGTTTTGCTTTTCCTTCTTTTTTGTCCATGTTTTGCTTTAGTTTTTTCCTCTCTTCTTATGTAGGTAGTACATACATATATATGAAATGGAATTCGACTATATTATATGTTGTTTCAATGTGTTCTTTTTATCAAAGTGGGTCAACATCCACACGAATACCTACCTATTAATGCACACTAAAAGTACTACTTGTAGAGGAAGGTACCCTTCGTGGTAGAGAAAACAAAAAAAAAAAAACACAACATTCAGTATAGGATAACACCCACATGCTCTCCGTTCCTTTGGAGAATGTCCTCAAGCAGTGCAGTTAAAGCAATACACACGGTCGGTAACTGGGTGTTGGTGAACGCCGAAAGTTAAAGACACTATTTCTTTATACCACCACTATACTTGATTCTCTAGAGAGGCTCATGGAGGAAAATAACTGTAGATAAGCTGTCCTACAAATAAAGGTGTGGGAACGTCTATTTGGTGCAAATATAAAACAGCTTTAAAGAGAAAGAGCTTCCATTAACATAGAGTCGAATAAGAACAGTGGAAGTGGGGTGGTGTGAGGATGGCAGTCACTGGAATCTCAATGCAGCTCTGATGCTTTTCCGTATTCTGTTGCAAATGGTTTTTATTTGCATTTCATTTAACAAGACTGATTTCCGGGCAACGGTAAGGTAAATAAATATTTCCTTTTTCTTTTTTAAACCTATTCCACCGCATTTATGGCGATGGATAGTGGTATTAAATGGAGACGAATTGAGATACTTAAACAAAAAAAAATACATTAAGAGAAAGGATTTCAAGTCGACGACCTAGTGCCACAATTTTTGTTTTTTGTGGTAGTTTAAGAATTTATTATCTGTGTTTGATTTGATGATTTGTTTGCTTCAATGGTTTTATTTATTTTGTATACCTACCGACATTTATGAACCAATGAATTTGATGTTGCTGAAATAGAATAGAATAGAGGAATAGAAATGAGATACCACGAAATTAAAAAATCATGGAAATTAGAAGTCTTAAATCAATACGAATGTATACTTATAGAGGGAAGAAGGTTCACATAATTATGAAGCCTTGTGATTTTATTTTGTTTGCGTCTATTTCAAATTTAACGTAAGAAAAAAATCTAAAGAAAATCAAATTAAAATGGGTACGATACTCCTAACCTATGTTTGTACAGGCCTAATTGATATTGTTTATAAACTGTCTAGACTGTCAGTTTTATAACGTCTATTTCAGATTAAAACAAAAAATATTTCGACCTAATGAAAAAGAGGCTTGATTATGGGAGGAACGAAAAAAAAATTGTCAAAAGAGTTAAAATGGACTCTATTGACATTTTGTTTTGGGAATTGATTGCTTCAGTAAGTATGTAACTGTTATTAAGGTTTTTATAGACTTGTGAATTGTTTTAAATTCTTTATCTCTTAGACCTACATAATTATCAGCTTCGGTTGAGGACAATACAAAATACTTTCAGCTGAAATTACCTATGTATATAAATTGTTATGACCTTTGGAATGTTTACAATTGCATATTTTAACAAGAACACTTTTTAAGAATCTTTAAATTAATTACTTGTATAAGATTGTTCTCTTTTTATTTAAATTAACCTTGTCAGATGCTTTTTTATCGTAGGATGAGATACATCTATACTCGTTCCCCCGTATTTATAAAGAAACAAATCTTATTTTAGCTCCCGTGTTTAGGGAAACTACAACATATGACATAAGGACTTTCCACACTCATACTAAAGGCAATTGCTTACTGTTCCATTTGGGTCCGAGACATTTGTATTCCATGGTGTAGTTTTCCTAAGCACGGGAGCTGAAATAACTATTTTTTCTTTATAAATAAGGGGGGTTGGGTCTAAAATTTTCCAAAGGAGCAGCTACATTATTTGTATATTATTTTAATGTTTTCTTATAACTTGTGTTTTAAAAATTGAAATTTATTACAGCCTTTATGACAGTCATAACAGACGTCACTAAATCGCTCTGTGATAGAAAAATTCAGTTGTAACTAGATTACAGGCATAGAAAGCAGAACCGTCATTAAATCACAATCGAATAACAGACGTCACTTAAGCCGGAACCACACCAGTCGCGTGTGTTGTGCTGTCAGTGCATATATACATTTTATGCACCACAAAACAACACAATACACAAGACAAACAGAATATGAATTACATTGTAGCAATAGCGTCACAGAACACACACAAAAATTGTGGTTCCGGCTTTATTCACAATCTTAGCCACTTAATTTCATTATAAATAGCCCGGCTGGATTAATGCTAAGTTTCTGTTTATTTTGGGTAAGGCCCTAGTACCTAACTTTTCAGTAGAGAAAGTCTCGACGAGGAAAATTTGTTAGATACTTGGCAAGCGCTTGCTGGATTTCATTACCAAAAATTGAGACGAGGGAGACTTTTCAAACACTCGTGAGGCCCTTCCTAGTAAAAACTTGTTGGACATGTTTTGGTAATCCACAAGGAATGTCTCTTGTTCACCAAAATGAAACATTTTTTAAGCACCATGCAATTTTAGTGTCATAAGCTAAGTTTTTCTCCCTCTTTTCTTTGTGTACTTTATCATATTACACTTTGTATTATGGTTGTGAGACATCTGTTAAAACCTGTTCTTAGTGATGGTTCTACCTACATAGCAATTCCATAAAATCCTGATCTATTCGGTATGTAATTGTTATGCTATATGGTATGAAACATTAGAGTATGGAGCTTATTCACTTTCGACATTGAATTTTTTTATAGCGAGTTAGTCCAGAGGGTAGCGTATTGGACTGACAAGCAGAAGATCATGAGAACAAGTCCCACATACTTACTTACTTACTTACTTAGATCCTCGGACCTATTACGTCCGTAATGTTTCCCTTACGGGACATAGGGCCTCCACTACACCTACGCGCCATCGTGTACGATTTCTTGAAATGTATTTCAGCTCTCTCCAACTTTTCCCCAGTCGTGCCGATTCCTGTTCGACCGTTCTTCGCCATGTACTTCTAGGCCGGCCCACTTGTCTTCCCTCCTGTGTGAGCGGGTTCCACTGCATTGCTTGAGATGCAATGCACCGATCGCCTTTTCGAAGCGTATGGCCAATCCACTGCCACTTTCTTCTTCGTATAATGGAGTCTATGGGCTCCTGACCCGTTCTCGCATGAAGTTCGGCATTGGAGATACGGTTGGGCCAGAAAATCCTCAAGATTTTTCGTAGACATCTATTAACGAAGGTTTGCAGCTTTCTAGTGACAGTGTCAGTGACTTTCCAAGTGCTGGAGCCGTAAAGCAGAACGGATTCAACATTGGAGCGGAACAGTCGTAGCTTGGTCTTTAAGCTAAAAGAGTTGTTTCTCCATATTTTGGACAGCATTCCGAACGCAGCCTTTGCTTTTCTGATTCGGCTGTTTACGTCCAGTTCAGTTCCGCCACCCGTAGAGACAATACTCCCAAGATATCGGAAATCCTGTACCATCTCTACGGGTTGTCCAGAAATATTTACTTGGATTGATGAGGAAGTTCCAAGGCTGATCCTTTTAGTTTTTGCCGAGTTGATCTTAAGCCCTACGATTTCTGCTTCTCTCTCCACCCTTGTTGTCATTTGATTTGTCCTCCATTTCCATTTGACAAAGCTGCGTGCAGTACGTCACTTACCACCAACAGGAACAGTATTGGTGACAGTATACAGCCTTGCCTAACTCCACTTTGGATTTCAAACTCCTCTGACAGCCTACCTTTGTGCAAAACGTGACACCTGGATCCATCATATGTACCCTTGATAATAGCAATCAATTTATCTGGGATGCCCCTCCTGTGCAAAACAAGCCAAATAAATTCTCTATTGACACTGTCGAACGCCTTTTCAAAATCGATGAACAGCAGGTGAAGTGGTGATCGATATTCAACGCACTGTTCGATGATGATCCGCAAGGTGTTGATGTGATCCACACAGGAAGATCCAGTGCGGAAACCTGCTTGTTCGGCGTCGAGTGTGTCTTCGAGGTGGTCTTTAATTCGGTCCAATATTATCCTTGCTATTATCTTGGCTACTGCAGGCAGAACGCATATTCCTCTCCAGTTTTCGCACTGTGTGAGACCTCCTTTCTTTGGGAACTTGACAATCATTCCTTTTTTCCACTCTTCAGGAAAGCTCTCTGTTTCCCAAGCTCTCTTAATAAGTGGGTGCAGTAGCTCGCTCGATGTCGTTGGGGCTGCTCCTAAGAGCTCTGCAGGAATACCATCAAGTCCAACCGCTTTGTTGTTCTTCAGTGCTTTGATGGCGGTGATAATTTCTTCTTTACTGGGGGGTACGGTGCGTATTCGGGAAATTGTTACTTCGGGTAGCTCAGTGGGAATAGAGTTCACTTCACTTGCGAAAACACGGTTTAAAACCGCAGAAAAGTGTTCCCTCCACCTTATGAGCTGGTCCTCATCCGAAATTAGCAGGGATCCGTTTGTGTCTTTAACCAGGTGTTGTTTAGAGCTCTGGACACCAGTGAGCTCTTTGGTATTTCTGTAGACGGTCCTACTGTCACACCTACTAGCGGCTTCTTTTGCTTCTGTAGCCAATGCGTTGATGTAGTTACGCTTATCACGTCGCACACTACGGTGAACTTCCCTCATCTTCATGCGGTACGTAGACTCAAGCTCGTTTCTCCCTGCTGCTGGGGTAGCTGCGATGCGAGCTTTAAGGTGTTTCCTTTCTTCGATCCTTGCCCAAGTTTCGTCGGAAAGCCAAGCACTATTTCTCCCTTGCACCCGGCCGACTATACTTTCAGCACCGGATATGAACACATTTTTCACAGCACACCAATGATTTTCGATGGATGTGGTTTCCATGCTGCTGATTGCGTTCAATCCTTGTGAAAGGTGGTCCCCTAGTTGTTGGCGCACTGCGGGATCCTTTAGTCTATCTGTATTAAACTTGGGCATTCGAGTGTTTCCTTGGGATCTACGAACTGCAGCTGTACGCAATCTTACGGTAGCAACCATCAGATGGTGGTCCCGGGCCATTCCCATGTCAGCACCTCTTCTGTTTCGGACGTCCTGGAGACTGCTTCTAAACACATTTTTATTTTTTTGTTTGCCTGACGAGGCAAAAGGTTTCATAATCACCAAGAGGCCCTTGTTCTAGCCTTGGCTAACCCTTGCTAGCCCCTTGTCAGAATCTATGTAAAACTGGCTATAGTCCGTTGTCGAAAACTAGATTGTTTTTCTGCGAGCGAAGTATCACATAGACAATAAATGTCAAGTAATCACAGTCTTAGATAACAGAGATGTCCACCTTAACGCAAAATATGTAACAAGCAGGCACCATTATGGCGCAATCTGTGGGTTTGATGTCACTAAATCACAGTATGCGACAGAAGATATCACAAAATCATTGCCTGTTATATCAAGCGCCACAATATCAAAATCTTATGTATCACAAATTTACAATCACAACTACACATCATACTACATCACAATCTGAGATAACAGTTGTCAATATATCACTATCTGAGATAACTATCGCCACTTAATCAGTCTTATATAACAGACGACACTAACTCACAACAGGAAGTAGCAGATTTTACTAAATCAATATCACAGTCTGAGATAAAAGATAACACTCTATTACAGTCTTAGAAAGCTGTTTTCATTAAATCACCAGTCTGAGGTAGCATATCGATGTAAGTTGTTCACAGTCTGAGATCGACTGCAGATGTTATTTATAACTACATATTTAAAAACTGGGCTTATACTGTCATTTCTGAACCTTATTCTTCTAAAAAGTGGGAGGGGTGGATATATTTCACTATGTACTCTCTTGATTAGAACCATTCCTATACCTAGTATTTTCGAGATCCTCACTTGATTTCTATGTGTTCGTCTACGCTCTCTTTATGTATAATATTTCGGTGAAATATTGACGTGAATTACATATGGTGGACTATTTAGTGTTTTTTTTTTTTAATCCTACGTTATGTTGACACTAACAGCTGTTTTCCGTTTGAAAAGAAATGACTCACTTTACGCTTGAACAACGTTGTGAAATTTTGGGCCTTAAAGCAGCTTGAATTAGACCAACGATTTTGAGCGAATTTTCATCACAGCGCGTTACGTTAAGAAATAAAATTGCCGCATTTGGGTCTCGGAAAACCCGCATGTTACTGCCAATAGATCCAAAAAGAGTGACATTTTGGTGCGTTTTGTGGAGTTGTGGTATCATTGGACCATTTTTCTTCGACCAACGGAAACAACCTTTAAGTCAGCCAGTGGTGGGCTTTACAGAGCCATGTTAACCGATTGAAGGAGCACCATCAATATCATTCAAGCAATCCGTAAGCTACAGCCCGAAACCATCAAACAAGGTCTTTGAAAATTGGAGTGACAGAATGCGCTACTGCGAATCCAGCCGAGCCAACCACTTGAACGACACGTTGTGTTCCATAATTAAGGGGAATTTTTGCTCTTACTAATGAAGCTATAATACATGGACAGGAAAAAAGCTATTTTTGTTCATTTTTAAAAAGAAAATTGTATTTGACCCACCCTCTATATTTAAGTAATAACTCATTTATGAAAAATCGTTACTCAATCATCTGCATTTGTCGAATTATCGAATTTGGCATTTCCTCGTCACTGAACGTGTACTTTTTTATACGATGGATGCTACAGGTAGACGAGTGAGCATGTAGAATGGCAGCAAAAGTATTTTTCAAAATATCAATCAATGACATTTCAGGATAAATTGAAATAAAACATAAACCCTACACATAAAACTATTAAAGCGTGATTGTAGGCCACATCACTTTGATTAGGCCAAAAATATCTTTTCCCAAATTAAATTCCAAACATAACCTTAAACAATAAAACATCACCTCAGCACCAGCAGCTCTCAAAATCAAACTAATCAAATGTTACAAATATTGACGTTCAGGAAAATGTACTGGAATGGAATTTTCCAAGTACAATACGAACACAATTCGATACGTGGTACTTTGTATAACATCATACATCGAAAGTTCGATAAAGTATATGAAAGTTATTTAACTCGTGTCTTAAGCGCTCGGTTCCCAAACTGTGTTCCGCGGAACCCTCGGGTTCCCCCGAAGAGTTTTCAGGGCTCCGTGACTTTCTCCAAGCACAAACAGTAAAACACAAAAATATTTGTTTAGTACCGTGAAATCGGGTAAATTCGCCGCATTTAAAAAGTTGAATAACTTTTTGCGATTTTTTTACAGAGTAAAGATTTGTTTGCACTAGTTTCGTTAATTTTAGAGAAATCAGTTAGCTTGGGTGGCCAAAGTCATTCTGTAGTTTCGGGTGACTTTGGCCGCAAAAAGCGTATTCCTTACCATGGCTAATCTCATGGCTAATCAATCAATGATGCCTTACTAATTGATCACAGAGACATTTTCTTATACTGAGGATTTTTTGTTTATTTTTTGGGCTTTCATCGATCTTTTTGTTATTATCAGGGAAAGGATTTTGCTAACTTTGCCTATTTTTTTTTTTGCGTGATCGTAACAAAGTATCGACTTTATACAAACACGATTCAATTCCTCCTGATTCAAAATATATGTATTTTATTTTTATTCTTTTACCCGTTAGCGTTTTTGTTTGCCTTCTTTACCCGTTAGTGTCTTTTTTGTCAATTTTGACTTGCTTGCTTTTTTTATCAAAGTTAAACGAAAAAATCTTCAAAAAAATGTAGTTTTTCCATTCCTAACACAATCTAAAGCGCACAGAAAACAAATTTGCTTTCCCTCAACATTACAAGAAGGTAGTGTAGTGTAGACTATAGATAGAGATACTATGATCTTTTCTCAATAAAATTTCTTGTCCTCTTTTTTGTTTTATTACTCATAAAAACTAGATCTTTGCATTTCTCTATGAATGATCGATCGTTCATTTCCTTGCACTGCAAATATCAATGAAAATTTCGAAAAATCGAAAGGGCCAATAATTGCAAATAAAGTGTTGAAAAAGTTCACTACTGTTTTGTATATAAATCGTGGACTTAAGACTGTTGAGCAGTAATAAATGGCGACGTCAACTCCACACTTTCCGAAAACGTTGAAGTGAATGATGTAGAGACTAGAGAGTTTAAAATAGGCTCCACTCGTTTCTGCTCCA
This sequence comes from Melangyna quadrimaculata, assembly GCA_949320155.1. Classification (NCBI taxonomy): domain Eukaryota; kingdom Metazoa; phylum Arthropoda; class Insecta; order Diptera; family Syrphidae; genus Melangyna; species Melangyna quadrimaculata. Next base: position 42,681,484 of record OX439484.1, read on the forward strand.
GTAGAAAGGTCCTTAAGCTCATTTAAGACGCTTCTAAGATACCTACAATCGTATAAGGCTGTTACCTGAGAACTTCAAAAAGCTGTTGGTAGTTAAATGCTATTGTAATTAGACGTTAAGTTATGTTTATATTCTCTTTATTTAATAAATGCCTTTTTTTGCCTTTTTAAGAATTTTTATCTGCCTTTTTTGATTTATTTACGTCAGAAAAATCCTTTCCCTGGTTATGATTAAATGCATGGATTGTTAATTGCAGCTTTATTAGGAGATTGTACTTATAAGCTTCGTACGTCTTTTTATGACAAGTTTTCTTATAATTTTGATGCATATTTTTCATTATTTGTCATGGCCAAAGTCCCTCTAAATGCAGGCCAATTCAATCCCATCATATGTCAATTTTTATAAATAATAATAATTTTTTGTTTTATTGTATAACATTAATAAAGTAGAGCAAATTCGATTTGCATAATATTCAACTGTGTTAATTATTTTGCTGTAGTAATTATTATTTAAATTAAGGCTTTTTAATAAAAATTATTTAGGTAACTTTTTTCTTAATTTAGCCTAATGAAGCTTTTACAATTATTTTTAATTTATTAAATTTTACATTTTTAGAAATAAAGCTTAAAAGATTAGAAACGTTCTCTTTATTAAAAAAAAAAATAGAAAAAATGTGCGTTCATTGACCAAATTCACCCACCAACCGGCCAATTTTTACCCAGCTCACGTTATATAATCATTAAAATGTTTAACGATTACATTTTATTTTTATCGAAGTGTGAGCTTCTCAAAATTTAAAAAAGCAAACAAAAATGAACAACAACACTCAATTTCATAAGAAAGTTACGAGCCACACTCACATGAAGTATAAACAAAAAATTGATTTTGAAATCAATTGTGTTGTTTTTCATCTTTTGCTATCGTTAAGAGTCGTGATTCCGAAATATATTCAAGTTTTTTTTTTCAAGTTAAGTTATGATTTATTGAACAAAATAATATTTACAATTTGACTTATAACTAGTTAGATACGATGATATTATACATTTATTGGCACATAGGGGGCCTAATTTTATACTTTGTCTTAATTTTAAAGAATTATAAAAATAAAATACATGTCAAAAAATGAATTCTAAAAGTCGGTTGACTTTATCGTCCTCGGAGTGTTCCGTCCCGGTTGAAAAGTTGTGGTTTTGGTGGGGGGATTGGTTGGCATTTAGCCTCGGTGATATGCTGACCCTGTGTCAGCGTAGAACGAAAATGTTTGCTCGTTGTCCGTGATGACGTTGTCGTCCAGGATGTCCATCGTACTGAAATACCTCGCCTCGGGATGTCATTGCTGAGTAATATCTTCTCATCAGTTGATTTGGGTGACTGTTGGTGAGCCCTACTAGCTTCTTTGCTTGAAGCAGTAGGTACCTGTCCAGGGGGATGATGCTCGACTCTGTGTAAAGACGCTCGTTGCTGTGATGTCTCATTCGCTGCCGGTCGAAATGTAGTCCGGTACAAATCCTTAGTAGCTTTCTTTCGAACATTTAAAGTTCCTTCATGGCCGTCTTCGAGATGGAGAACCAGACTGGGAAGGAATAGCTGATTACGGGCCGCAGGAGCTGCTTGTACATAAGAAGCTTCGCCTTCTGGCTTAATCCGTTCCTGCGTCTCATCAATGGGTGGAGTCGGTGGAAGATCCAGTTGGCTTTTTTGAGCACGTTTCGTGAGTGTGGGTTGAACCTTAACAACTCGTTGAAGTGGATGCCTAGGTACTTCACGTTCTTTTTGGCTGCTATTGTAGATCCGTCCGGAAGTTTCAGAAACAGACTTCTGCAGGTGGCTTCGCTGCAACTACCTTTACTGGGTCTTCGGAAGCACACAAGCTCCGATTTGGAGGTTTTTATCCGGATGCCCCATTTCCTGTAGAAGGCGTAGAGTCTGTTGACGTGCTGCTCAACTTTGCGTAAAGCTACCAGAGGGGACATCGAGGTGGAATACGTAAGGGAGTCATCAGCATACAGGAGATTTTCGCATCCAGATGGCACAGGCTGGTCTAGCTTCGAGCCTTGGGCAACTCCGGCTTTGATGTTGTTCACTTGTGATTTGCAGTTGTCCATTTGTACCTAGAATTTCCTGGAAGAAAGAAAAGAGAAAAGAATTTTTATAAGCGACGGGGGTAAATTTAATACGCGAAGCTTATGGATAAGGGCTTCAATCCATACGCTGTCGAATGCTTTCTGGACATCAAGAAAGCATCCAACGGTGACACGATGCTTGTTGAGCGCTATGGTGATGTCATGCTGGAACTTCAGGAGCGGATGCAAAGTGGAGTGCTTTTCCCTAAAGCCAAACTGCATGTCCGGGATGATGGCGTTTTCGCTGCAAAACCTCTTTAGTCTCCGAAGTAATACTTCTTCCAGTATTTTACTTATGTTGTTCAGAAGCAAAATTGGCCTTTAATTGGACACACAATTGTTAGTGCCTTTATTGGGGATGGCTGTTAAATGCTGTTTTCCACGTTTGGGGGAAGTAGCAGTTATTGATGCAGTTGTTCATGATGATCGTTAAAAGAACCATCACAACATGTGGCAGCCTTTTCAGGGTGTAGTTTGAGACTCCTTCTGGTCCGGCTAACTTTTTTGGTTTTGAATTTCCCAAGATATGTGCTACCTCCTCCAGATTACAGAGATGTGTACTATCGGTTGGGTCACTTGCTGGGTTGGTGTCACTAAAAACGACTGTTTCCGGATTTGGCTGCAGGGTTTGCTGAATGGATGCCTCAACTTCGTTCAGAAAAGCTGGATCATCAGGTGGGTTTGGTGTGAAGTTTCCCTCGAAGTAATTGGCGAACATTTCCACTTTGTCCTGTGTTGACGACATTTCAATATTGTTGTGATCTAGGATTTCCGGAATTGGGGCCTGTTTTCCAACGGTTTTATTAATGTTCTTGAATGCTTCTGGTCCTGGCTTGATCGCTTGTAGCCTCTTCTGGAACTGGATGATGTTATGATGCTGCACAGAGTTTCGGAACATGACGTTGACACATTGCAACTCGCTCCAAACCGTCCGGTAGTTGCTGTTGTTGGTGTTCAGCTCTCTCTGATAAATCCTTTGAAGTCGTTTCTTCAGCCGCTGTCTGCGTGAGTACAGGTTCTGTATGTATACGGGAAGATGTTGGTACCTATTTTTTGACGTCCTAGGCCGCTTTTGGACTTCCAAAGCATCACAGACAGCTTGTTCCAGGTCATCTATAGCGGCGTCTATTTCACTGTCCAGCAGGTTTCGGTTTGAGGGGGGAAGCGTTATATTGTCTTCAATGTCCCGTTGGAGTCGTTCAGCATCCAGTCGTCTATAATTAATGAAGTTCTCCGTTAGGTCTGTTGCTTCCGAAATATATTTTTAAGTTGTTAAGGGTTCCGAAGCTTAAATAGTTTGGAGATCGCTGTCTTAAGCCATTATTCTGCTCCTGAATTTCAAAAATCTAAATTAAAAAAAAAAACAATTTTAAAACCCATCATTTTCAAAATAGAACCAAGGATTGAAATTATGAATTATGTAGGTAAAATTTTGAATAAAAAACACATTTGATATGCATAATGCATGTTTGAGCACCGCCGCGGTTGTTATAGGTTCATATAACAACATAATTCTTGCTTCGATTGCAGTAATCCATCCTAAAGACCACCATGGTCGCATCCTCCGTCGAAGTTCCATATTTGTGTATCCCACACAAATATCAAATATCGCAATTGTCGATTGTGCATCCATAAATATCCTCCGTCGAAGTTCCATATTTGTGTATCCCACACGAATATCAAATATCGCAATTGGCGATTGTGAATCCACACACACAATATTACATACTCAACAAAACGAAATAATTTCAAGATAATAACTTCAAGATAATAATTTCAAGATACTTTTAAGTTTAGTTAAGTTAAGTTAAGTTTAGTCAGTCATATTTTGAACGTACAATAAAGTTGGTTCTCCCTCAACTAAAAGATCCAAGTAGTTTTTGTATTATTTTCTACACGGTATAACACGGTCGGCACTTACGTGTGTTAGCCTTGAAAATGTTTAATCCTGTTGCCGATGTTGATGACGCAGGATTAAATCTCAGTAAACCGTTATGACTTCCATTTAATATCCAAGGATATTCGCATATAAAAATAAATTTATTTTCACACTGCGAGCTGCGACGATGAGGTTGAATAAAAGGCTCTCACGAGAACATGAACACTTTACGCCATCTTTAATCAACCAAATATACAACAACAACTGAATAAAAAAAACAACAAAAAACATAGATAGCTAAGGTAAGGGAAGAGTGAAGAAGACACAACACATTTTCATTTTCCTCGAGATTTAATTTCTTTTTTTTTGTTCACCTGTCCGATCCAGTGGAAGCAGGTAGAACGAAGTAAGTACACAATCGCTTATACGTAAAGGGGGTGTTTTAGATATATGTGGCTATGTACCTTAACCCTTCCTTACATCTGAGAAAATTTATTCTAGCATACACAAATATGTCTTGTATAATTTCTTCCTATTTTTTGTTCGTATTCACATCGTGGAACGTCTTTGAAGCGTGAGTTTGAGGTTGGATTGGGGTGTGGTTGGAAGGTTTTCAAAAATTTCGCATGAATTTGATTCTACGTTGTCGTATCTAGTGTATGCCTTTGCCATTATCATCTCTATCCACCTACATTCGTATTTAATATAATCGTCATCAGCATAATAAGTTGGGATGCCACATGCCAATGCCACATGCCAATGCCACCCTTCCTTTACTTATAGACACACATGACTCGCAGTACCTGAACTGAATCTAGAAACTTTGGTTGATTATTTTGGTTTTTCGTTTCTGAATAATAATATACATACATTTATGTACATGTATCACTTTGTGGGTATCTCAAGGGCAGATAAGTAAACTTAAAATGCGTTTGGTATAGTACATTTGTCAAAAAAAATATTATTTTAATTGTCACAAAAGAAAAGAATTTCGCCTTCGCATTTTTTTATTTTCACTGTGAGCGAAAGTTACACCATCAGAAATAGGGTTGCCAATTTAAAGAAAAATGTTACATTTCAGTTCCTCGCAAGAAGAACTAGTATAGTTGTATAAACCAGCGGTTTTTAAACAAAACTGTACTTGTCAACAAATTAACCAAATAAAAATTAAGCTAAGTCTTTTTAAAAGCATCAAACGAACATTATGTATGTTTCTATATATATGAATGTATTTTGGTAAAAGTGGTTGTTTCAAGATGAAATAAAAAATCATTTGGGGTCACTTTGGCGTATGTGGAACATTTTTTTGTTTGTTTTCGAATGTATTTTTCTTTTCGAAATGTTTCAAATTTTTAATAATACATATACCGCCTACATACATAATAAAAGATTATATGTGCAAAATATATTGAAAATACTAAATAATGTAAGCCCAACCTTGACACAATAATTGGAAAAATCGTTATTTTCGAAAACAAGCATCGACGACATTCTGAAAAAAAAAATAATAAAAAAAAAATGGGCAGATTTTTTTAATCCATTTAAAGTTACTTGTATCTTTAAACGACATCCTCAAGCTTCGGTTAGATATTTTTTTAAAATTACTTACACCTCTCTATGACAATAATAGAGTTTTTTCTCTAACGAGAAAAAAAAATTAATAAAATCGAGAGTTAAAAGTGCGGCAACCCTTTGTGTGTGGAATAGTTTTGTATACAAATTTAGTCTTCTGAAAATATAATTTGAGACAGAATAATTTACTTACGTTCTGGCACCGATATTTCAGAAATCTGTTTGTTAACTATATTTTGTCAAATTATATTAAATTTAATTCAATTAAAAAGTAGAAGTTAGTGTTATGCCCAGATATGACAGTGATGGGTTCTCCAGTTAGTCTCCAGTACTCTGACTTTTTTTGACTTAAAAAAGAAAACGTCAAAAAAATCCACAAATTTTTAAAAGATTTATAACTTTGGTGGATTTTTTTGTTTGATGTTTTCTTTTATAAAGTCAAAACAAAAATTGGAGGAGTCAATCGAATGGCAAGAAAATCTAAGACAAAATAATTTTAAATTTATATCAGTTTTATTTGATAAAAAAAACTAAATTCTATCAAGAAGACTTTTGTCAACTAGACTTTTTCGGAATATCGCAATAAGGCCATGACAGTTTTGAAGAGTTTCGCTGATGAATAAGGCCCATACCGTCGATGTAAGGCTAATGCGGAAATAGTTATACCCAAGGAACATATTAAAATTGTCTTTGGTAATATAACGTAATGGAACAATTTGTTTACAATTTTTAAGGTGGTTTGGATGACGTTATGTACTCTAAAGGTGTCTGGGCAAGTGTCAGATAAAGAAAATGGCATTATCCCCTAGAACAAATAAAAAAAAATTGATGAAAAAACAACGCAATTTAGCAATTTTTGTATGCAGCTTTAACACTCGCTAATTCTAATTATTATAGGTACTCGTAGTTAAGATTCTTAGCGTCCATTTGTTCTTACCAACCATACTATATTTTCACAAAAAAATCTTAGCTAAATTAAGGTAGATATGTCTTCTGCCTCTGTGATCTCCGTGTACTACGTTTTTAAACAACCCGCTCACACGTTAAGTAGAAATCTTTCAGTTTTCAAAAACATTATTCAATTTTGTGCTTTTAGGGTAAGTTCGGGCATTATGGGTGTTTTTACAAAAGTGATCGGACACGCCGCGACAACCCACAAAAGTCTGTCTGACCACTGGTTTTGTTAAGAGGGTAGTCTAAGCTTTCATTTGATGTCCCATTTATAAAAATCCAAAAATGCTACTGAAAAAGTGCGTTTTCTACCCATTGCCACCTGGAAAAACCTTGTCCAACCAGGGGTTGTTAAGACTTAAGCTACGAGTTGGCATAATTTGTTTTCACAGCCCCGAAGAGATAGGTAAACCTACGGTCGAGTCGACTCTCCTACTGTTAGTTCCTCATGGTTTTTTTTTTTAACTATTTTTTAATTAAACATTTTTAAATTTCCGGATAAGCCGCGTTACAAAGAAACCAATATTTAAGCGAGTGCAATTCTGGGGTTAGTACTTAATTACACTCGCTTAAATATTTATTTATTTGTAACGTGCCTTATCCGTAAATTTAAAAATGTTTAATGTTAAGCACCAAGAAAATCTTAAAAGTTATATTTTTTAATTAATTTATTTTATCTTAAAAAACATGAATAGTTGTTTATTTGTATTATTTTGTTTATGTATTGTTTTTCTAAAATTTAATAAATATTGCTGATTGAATCAACAAATGTTATCGGTAGATACTACTATAAAGTTATTTAAAAATAAAGTTAAGTACGCCATAATACCCGAAGATACCCTACCTTCTAATACTCAAAACTGTTATTCAAACAACAATTATTAGTATTAGCTCAATCGTAATCCAAAATCACTCATGAATAGGATGGATTTTAAATCCAGAATACAAAATCATCTCAAAGTTCGTGGGATGGAGAGCGATTAGAAAAAAGTATCTGTATGCAAGTAAACCTTACATATGTAATGCAATACAAGGCCTGGCAACTCATTTATTCGAAAAGATATAAGTTAAAATGAATATAAATTTTCCAAAAACTTTCTCTAAGTAAAGTCTGCATACCTATAACGTTAAAATTCAAATCTAGGTGAAGGTACAGTATAGAAAAGGTGTAGATAAAGCTTGGTTATAATTTTCTCTGCATATATTTATAAGTATAGTAAATATATGTATGTAGGGTAGATACAAAATTTGCATTAGATACGATATACGAGAGATTTAGTTTTGTTTTCACTGAGTTTTGTCTTTTCATGTTAACCCTCGAAAATGTATATGATATGATGGGTAGGCTTTATTTAAAATCCTATAGAGATATCCTTTGTAGGTATCATAAAATACTTTTTCCAGCATAATATACAAAAGTGGAGCTTATGTGCGTGTGTGTGTGTTTATAAATAATTTATAAATTGGATTTAAAATATAAGATAGTGTGCCACATATTCACCGAAGGCAAAAAACGAGATGAGTTGAATAAAGTCATTTTATAGTTTAATTGCACACACATATGACAAGTTTAATTGTACACACATATGACACATACACACGTGTTTTGTGGCTTAACGCATTAACAACCGAACTTACAAGGATAAACCATAAAGTATGTACGTACACACATATGATGTGTACAAAGGTTTTAACAAAATTGTTTGATCGAAAATCTTAAATTCTTATCAAAGACAAAACCCTGTAGAAATGATTAGGGGATATCAATCACATACAAACGTGCGGATCCAGGGGGAGGGTCATGGGTGTAATGTCTTACTTCTCTTTCTTTTGTTTAAAAAGGAGAAGAACGTGGTCTTTTTGCTATGTGAAATAAGAATATAGGCAGTAGATATTATTTTTAAAGAAAAAAAGTTATTTTTTTTTGTCTATAAAGGCAACTTCAAATGAAATTTATGTCCCCACAGTTTACGAAAATGGAATTTGTTGCTTATAAGATATGTTAAAAAATGGAATGAATTTTTATATGAGAAACTAAAATTTTGTAGAACGAACTTTCTCTCGTACCCAACAACAATAATGTAGCTATAAAATTGATGGTGCCGGTGCGGATATAGTAATGGTCTTATAACATTTTTATATTATTAATGATAGAATAATTAAAAATTATTAAAATAGAAGTTTTGAAATTCTTTGATTTCGGGGAAACTGGGGCACATTTGACACTTAATTTTTAAAGGTTTGTAGTTACCAAAATTATATATGAACTCCAATACTTTTTTTTCGTATGATGCATTGGCTATTCTAGAAAAGACTCACAGATACATTTTAATTTTATTATTATAAATTATACTATACTTCATCAATTTTTTAAAATTTGTTTAAAAAAAAATTCATTTTGTTTTTACACGGGGAACATTTGACAATTGCAGTTTTAACTCATAATCGTATGCATTAAAAGTATCAGCCTGCCTGTTGTTTTAATAGAAAGAAAAGTCAAACATTGTTTAAACAATTTATTTTAAAAATATAAAGAAACATAAATCAATAAATCCATTTTCTAAAAAATTAACATGGATAAGACTTCATTTTAAAAACTATCAGTCCATAAGGTCCTTAAGAATTATACATAGGAACATTTATAAATATGTATCTTATTTAATATAGAATTTGCCGAAGTCAACGTGAAATAAATATTTTTGACTACAGCGAGAAGTTGAATTTGATTTCACTCCTAAAAGTCAAAGAAATGGTGGGCAGCTAATATTGTTGGCCTTAATAAAGTCATACACAAATTTCTTGAAAGAATCGTTTGACAAGCCGTATGCGTGAACAGAGCATTTTTTCACATATTCTACCAGTTCTTTGTCTTGCAGCTTCGTAAGGGTTTGGCGCCACGCATATTTCGATTGCAAAGTGATATCTTCGTCAGCGCTTATTTCCCGAATTCATCGAATCAGACCAGTCTTTTAAGGAATCCTGGTTTTTCATACGCGTTATCAATGTGCCTCTATTTACCCCATATTTTTCATAAGCTTATGTTGGCGTTTCAAGTTTTTTCGTATGTCTGCAATAGCCCTCTTCACCTTTTATTCGTCGATTACAAACCAATTTGTCTTTCGCTTTTAGTTTCTAACCATTTCTTTATAAATAAAACACATATATTAGTATAACAAATCAATGTGGGGCACATTTAACAAATGGCAAATGTACCCCTACAACAGGCAAATGTGCCCCCTTTGCTAAAGTCAAAGGTGCCTCAAAGGTTCTTCATAACTTTTTTAATGTTTTTTTTTATATTAATGTTTTACTTTAACAAAACAACAGAATGAGTGCAGTCCAAAACAGAGGAATAAAACTGATTAGTTTTCGTGTGCATGCCTCCAACATTCTGGTAATAGACGGAAAACCCATCTAGCGCAGCAACATCATAGAAAGAAATAGAACAATTGTTTTTACAATCTATTCCATAGCAGTTGGCACTATTGGTTGCCAGTTTTTTTGGAAAATGGATAAATTCTCTCACTTATTTACCCAACGGCCAAAATGCAGAATCCAGAAAATTTGCAATTTGATTTTGAGGAACGGCAACTTTAAAATTAATGTATGACATTTCTGATATGCTTGCAGAACTTTTTACCAACCTTATCAATTTTATGTCGCTTATAGGAATTTTAAGTTTGCTACCAATGTATGATGAAATAGAATCAGCGGTAGTGGTATTAGCAAAACGAGACAGGTGCAGCCACTTAACACTTTGCACTGGTACTACATCAAATGACGTGCAGGAGGTATCCGAGCCAAGTATTCTTTTACCATTGTCTTTTATTCTTTTATTGAAAACGGTTGAAGAGAGCATTGTATTTGTATCCTCTGCAGATTTAAATTGATTTGATTATTTGGATTTACCAATGTATCGGTAGGCTCAGCAGGGGAAGATCTATTCGACGTAATATCCATAAGAATTTTTGGAATGTCATTGGCAGTATAATGACCAGTACAAGTTCTGCTTTCAGTGTTGGATTTTGCTGGGCACTCAGTAGGTATTATGGACACCGTTTTATGATGCAAATCATTAATGATTTTTAAATCAACGACTTCAGAAGCTAAGAAGTTAATTTTTGTAACCACAAAATTAATGGATTTATTATTCACAATGCATGTATTGCACCGCCACATCAGGTTCGGTTGAGATATTAAAGATTTAACAATCGTATCGGATACTCCAGCACATTTTGTGTGATATCTAAGTTGGCAGAAAGATTCACATTGAATTTGTTTTTGATTGTTTTGCGTATAAAATGTTTGCTGTGGTCTAAACACTCTCTCAAAAATAACACCGCTATTATTGTTTTGAAAACATTTTCAAAATTCCTGAAGAAATCATATTCCTAAATACAATCAAAAAATTACGGTTCCTATCTAGCATACAAAACGTTACGGAATTTTGTATTTTTCTCAAAAAAGGCTCTTAGAATAACATTTTTATTTTTTTTTAATGCAAGAAAATGTACGAACAAAAAATTAAAATTAAAAAAAAAAAAAAAAAATTTCTCTGATTTTATTTCCTTGTTAAAAAATGTATGTATAAAAATTTTAAGTGCATTATTTTTTGACTGACTGAGAACCGATTAATGCAAGTCATTGACGATATATTCGGGAATATGAAAAAAAGGCATTATTGAGCCACTAATCAAATTCTTTTGAACTAAACTAAACTAAGCTAGGGAACAAATTTAAATTTGAAGATTTTCGAAGAATATGCTCTGTAGATGTTGAGGTGTTATTATATAGCCATATTTCCTAGTGTTTTATTGTTTCTTTATAGTTTTCCTTATATCGAAGGAAGTTGCATAGTTCGTCTAATCTTGTGGCTGTATAGCGACTGCTATGACCATTGTCCTTATAGTTAACAATTTCAACCTTTTCCTGTCTACGGTTACGATACTATAGCTTTTGGTAAAATTGTTAAATTCATTGCAAAATTTCTTTAACTGTTTATTATTTGATTTTTTCTGCCCTATTACGTTGTTTTTGAGGGTGTATTTAAACGAATGACACACATAAAATGGCGTTTTTGTGACTTAAATTGTTGAAAGAGCTGTAACAATAACAATTTTTTAAAAGAATTCCAAATTCTTCCTGTATCTTTAACCTCATATTTATATTTTCCTTTGCGACAAAAAAAATATATATAACAGGTACCGATATATTTGGTAACATAATAAATCGTCATTTTAAAAGTACACTACGGCGTATGAGTACTTTTTTTTTGCTTAAACTTAAATTTTAACATTTTCACTGGTAGTATTTATAGCTAATTTCAAATTTCTTAAATAAAAATCCCATTTTCTAAAATCCGGCTTAAATAAGTTACAGAATTTCAAGTTTTATTGTGAATCAACTCTTCAATTTAAAAATGTCTTCCCAATGCAAATATTAGAAGACAATGAAAGCAAACTCAAAAAATTATTATTTATCGACGGAGATAAGTTTTATTTTTACATTAAATCTCATTGAGTCCTCCTCATACTTAGATAACTAGCTAGCTACATTTGTATATGTATATGTATAGAAATGTCATAAATCAAACTGGCAAAACCCTCCTGCATATAGCCATGACCATAACGTCATCAACATATGCCTTTGACAGCACATTTATGTCACTAATTAAATCTCAGTGGTATGGCTAAATCCTTTAAAGGGATGATGGAGAAAAACTTGGTAATTAAGTATAGATTTAATTTAGAAATCAAATGTGAAAGGTCATTCAAAGGCTCTTGATTATTTTCCTGTTGCTCTTTCTGTATGGTGCATGTGCACATATTCAGCATTCATTGAGATTTAACAAACATCCACAAACAAAATGTATTCAAAGTTGCAAAAACCCCCCGTCGATATTCAATTTAAATTCTGTTCATTTATTGGTTTTGGTCGAATAGGAAAGCAACTAACCGCTTCAATGAATATTTTCCATCCCTTTTACCTTATTCAAAAAAAAAAAAAAATTCTTACCCACTCATACTGCCGATGTTCTATTCGGTCGCTTAAAATACCATAGAATATCTATGCTTCAAAAATGCACTTGTAAGCATACTACTGGCACACATTCCCAAATACATACACACTACAACATGCGGATGCCAGGACTATACTGTTGAAAACCGCGAAGCGACCATCCTCAGACCCTGGCAAAATTCGAATTATTTAAATTTATAATCTCGCCGTCATTCCCGTCAATATCCCTACACCATCACAGATAAAAATATATATATACCAAACCAAGCCGACCCTGCAACCAGGCTGATCCCAACCTTTAATTAATTTGGCATCTATCGAAGCAGAACTCCCCATGCCTTTTCAATAATATATCCCTGCCAGGGATGGCTATGGAAACATACATACACATCTATACATTATGTGTACCAATATTATCATTTCCGAACAAAAAGAGCTCTAGAGCCCGTACCCATCAGAGAAGTAGCCCCATCCCACACCCAACCACGCGGTACCCGCGTGTATCTTAATCGAAAATGCCTCTAAAGTGGTTCCTTGACGGATGATAAAAGCTGTCAACCTGGGTTAGTTTGTAACTACAGTTGATTTGTAGTGAAAGCGTAAAACTTGGACGGAATGTGGATACAATGAAGATTCACACACACACACACACACTTACACACATACATCCGCTTAAGGATTTGTTTGCTCGCGAGGAGATAAAAAGTGACAGTTTTGTGGTGAAACTAAACAATGCATTTGCGGTTGCACAGGGTTTGATGATTATGGCCTTGATTGCTCAGATGAACAAACCACATTGAATAAAGTAGGCAAGTTGTGTGCTTGAATTTGCGAAGAGGCAGTGAGGGTGAGGGTCCTTGATGTGCCAGAACAATTTAAGGTGACATATATCTCGGGGGCAATGATGTTTAATTGGGAGAACACCAAAAAGGTGTTTTTGGAATTACAATTTGTTTTATGTTCTTGATGATTTTGATGTGTTCAGGTACCTATTTTTTAGTATTCAAGGCATACTGCAGATACAGAAGTCATAACATTTTATTGCTCTCGATAAGTTATCTGCGTATCTACAAAATAATGTTTGTAACATTTACAAACTGTACCCAGCAGCGCTACCAGCGGGAGCGGCGGCGGCGGTAAAAGCTTGCTTTATGCCATGGAAGACACTTTTAACAGTTATATATGGTTAAATTAATGTTAAAGTAGATAGATTTTAAAAGCCTTACCAAACGATTGATAAAAATTGTTATTTTGTAAGTTTAAGATGCCTGTCATGAAATAAGTCAATTAAAATTTTATATTTATAAAGAACATTTTATCTTAAAATTTTGCTTAAACCATAGCAATAAAAAGGTATTCAATGCATAAGTATTTTAGTAATAAAATTTCACCTCAGTTGAAAGAGGTAATGGTTTTTTTTTCCTTTTTTTTTAATATAAAATGATCATTTTTGATTACAGTCAAACTCATAAAATATTTATTGTTATTTTGAAAGTTCAAATCTAACGAAAACCTACTTAGTTTAATGTTTAGGTAGTTACTCAAATAATTTGTTCTTTTTTTTGTTAGTAAAAGGGGGTTACATAGTTGTAAGGTATAAATAAATAAATTTTGAATTCCATTGAAAAGATTTCCAATAACTTTTTTTCGTAGGACAAAAGATGATGCTTACTTTACCTAACAGTTTAAAACAAGTAATTGGCTACCCAACAAAGCAGCTTCTTTTAGCTTATACAAATATTCAACTGCCGCAAGTTTTGCTTCACATAAAGCTTCGGTAGGGCCTTCGGGGAGAATAAATTTCTTATACATATCATTCTTTAAAGCCGAATAGAAATAATAAAAAGAAGACTTACCGTGTTTTCGAGCTGTCACTCTAATAAGCTTCTAAAATTGATATTACAGAAAATGATTGATTGAAGAAAAAGGCTGCATAAAGTTTTTATTTCAGTTGCTGCCTTTAAAAGTTTTCTGTAACCATTTTCAATAAGCTTTATTGAGTACTTCGATACGGCTTGTAGGGTTTTACTAAAGAATCATAAAAGAATGGGCACGTTCCGGTGGTAGGCAGATATATGGTATCTGAGATACTTTATCATCTGATACGTTTTCAAACGACCCAAACCGTGTACGTAACCAAACCAAATGGCGAACGGAAACCAAGAATATGAACAGGTGAGATGTCAGCTGTTAGTATAAAGTCTCTCCCAAACCGGAACATTCACGTACAGCAATTTTTGTTGTTGTTTAGCATTATTTATTTGCCATTTTGATTTTGTGATTGAGAATTATTCGCCCTGCATAGCGAATGTTTCGCGTTGGTTTGGGAGAGCCTTAATCCAAACAGATCCGAACATTTTTGGGATAGCTTTAGATTTCTTTTTGACATCAGCTGTTCGGTTCGTCAGCTGGTTTTTCCTTAGGTATTCGGGTGGTAGGCAGATATGGTATCGAGATACGTTAGTATCTGGTATGTTTTAAACCGACCATAACCGAATACTTAATCAAACCAAACCAAACGACCCTTCACAAAATGAAATAAACAGACGAGATGTCAGCTGTTCATGTTCATATAATCCAAACTGATCCGAAAATGTTTGGGATAGCCTTAGATTTCTTTTTGATATCAGCTGTTTGTTCGTCGGCTGGTTTTTTCATAGGAATTACAATGGCCCTTAGTAATAAACGAATTTTGAGTCGAATTTATCCTAAATTCGACTTTATTCCATACAAAAAAATCGAATCTAATCTAAATTCAGCGCCAATAACACGAACAAATCTAGATACCATTGGCGACGTACCCGAACGCGGCCAATATGTCAATAAATAATAAAGAAGCTCGAATTTGTAAAAGTCATTTTAAAGAAGCTTTTAAAAAACTCTATTGTCATTTATAATTATATATATTGAATAAATTGAACTCGTGGAGAGAAAGATAATTAATTTCGCTTGACTTTTGCCTTTTTAGCATTCGGAAAGCTACTTTTCGTTGGTTTAAGACATAAGCTTCAATGCACGATAAACTGAAATAAGGTTTATGCTCATTAGATAAACATAACATTTGGCATTTTCGTACATCTGGGTATTTATGTGCCGTCACGGTCAGCATTTATGTTTTTGTTCAACTTTAAGTGAAGACCATTATTACAAATTTACGTATTTAAATAAATTGTTTTTAAATTCTTTATAAGCAGTAGTTACATTTATAATAACAATCAAATAAAGTAAGATTATTTTTCTTTCTCCGAACATAAGCAGATGATTGTGAAGTCATACACTTAATGAGCATACCTTGTTTCTGTTTATCGTGTATTTTTTCGGCTTGAAATTATTAAAAATTTGAATTATTACTTAGTTTATTTTAAGACTATTGAAATTAATTTAAGACTATTAAAATGAAAACGGAGCAAGGGAACTGCTAAACAAATCGTTTACATTTCATGCTCATGTGCGAAAATTTGTATAGAAGCTCGGATTTATTTAAAGGAAAATTTAAAGTTTTAAAAAAGGAAAAGGCTGATTAATTTTTTGCATCTTCCAAATTATATCTAAGATGGCTGAGTGGTTAGACTGATGGACTATCTCGTAGGAGTTCCCGAGTTCGATCCCTAGTGTGGTAAAAATATAATTTATGTTTTATAATTTTTTTCCAATTTCCAATAAATGCAGTAAGAATCACTTACTCACTTAGTTAGAATCACCTTCTATAAGACTTGTATTTCACTTTTATACAATCATGTTCGAAGCTATCTGTCAAGTTGAAGTGTCATTCAAATTTCCAATATCGCTCGTTAAAACTTCGTATCGGCTTCTTTAGGATTTTATACAATCTGCTACTTTTAAAAGATCTGCGCATAAGTTTATAAGAAGATTTTCCAAAATCACGTATACAAGCCCATTAGCTTGTATAACATTTTCCTTTTTATGCTTAAGTAAACTTTACAAATGTCTTATGGAACTTCATAAGCCTATTCTATTACGCCGAACCGAAGCTTAAATGTTAGTTGGGTAATGAAAATAAGAAAAAGAAGAAAGACCGAGTTTGCGAGGTGTTTCTCTAATAAGCTTGTATAATTGATGTTACAGAAGACCATTGAAGCTGTCACCTTATAAAGGCTGCTTAAAGTTCTTTTCATATAAGTTTTTCAAGAATCTTTATTGAAGGTACTTCGAAGCGGCTTGTTAGATTTTACTACAAAATCATAAAAGAAAATGTCAGTATATAATAAAGAAGCTCGAATTTGTAAGAGTCGTTTAAAAGGAATTATGTTTATTGAATAAATTGTTTTTTTTTTTTTTTTGATATTCAAAATAAAATGGCATTTTTTGAGAGAAATGATCGGATGATTATTTCAATATAAAGAGGAAAGTATGCCATTAATAATTATAAAAAATATCAGCCGAAAAATTTTAATTTTTAACTAGTGGATACATTTTGACGTTTGTTTTAAACTTTTTGCACATTACTGACACCATCGACCTTTTATACTTGGACTGATAGGAACCAACATCACGATGGTTCCATTTATTAAAAAAAAAAAAAAAAACAAAACTCGATACACTAGCGGCAATTTGAAAACAACTTAGGGCCAGTTAGTTCACAGTGGGTTAAATTTAAGGCTTAACTACATATGCCTACTTTTGCTAAAAGTACAAAAGTGGGAAATAAAAATGTTCGCTAAGAAAATCTGCTTGCAAAAAAACATACGAAAATTGGTCTGACAGATAAATTAAGCCACCATACACAACTATCAATTGTTTTTTTTTGCAAGCAGGTTTCTTCAGCATATGTATTTATTTCTCACTTTAGTACTTTTTGGCAAAAGTAGGTCGTTAAGCCTTGCACACGCTTTAATTAACTAGCGGTTATCAACCAAAATTGTCTTATTAGCGTTATCCATGATTAAGTACTCATACTTTGGATTTTTCAATAATTATGGATTAAAGCGGGGTACACATTATCAAACCTGTTTGACAATGTTTCGCCTTAAAGCTCTCTCAAACCAATGCAAAACATTCGGCTCTGATGTTGTTGCTTTAAATCGGCGACACCATCTTCAATACAACTTTTGTATGGGAATGACGATCGACTAGCAGTCCAGGTATTTTAGGTCCACTGCCACTGTCAAAATGCAGTTTCCGCGTTCAAGATCGTATCCAAAGCGATTTGAATTATATTTGTGTTGTAATTCCTTCTGAAAAAAGCTATTGCTTGCTATGAATATCAAGGTATCTGAACATTTTTGGATAGGTTGACACCGTCTCCGATAGGTTCCTTAACGCAAGGAACGTCAATGGGAAATGTATATGTTTTAAATAATCCCATTTAATGCAACTGACACAGCAAAATCCTTCAATTTTATTTACCCTTATACAAACGGATCAAATTTAATTGGGATCAAATTTAACCAAAATATTAACGCAATTGACACACGTCCTAAATCAACAACTAATGATGGTGAATTTTATTTTTTAAACATTATGGGGACAAATTATAACAAAAAAAAATTTATGAACAAGATCTTATAATATATTTTTTTTTACAAAGAGATAAATTTGAAAAAAAAAAAAAAATGAAGTATTTTAGTTCTCACAAGCAAAACCAAAATTACAGATATTCGTCTTCCTGTCTTGACAACAACAAAAGATTTTCTTTTCCAAAACTTTCAATGCCCTTGATTCTTTTTCTTATACTCGTTATATACATACACTACACAGACACAGACACAACACCATAACTACGTATGTATATATGTTATGAAGGCATACGAAACATACAAAATATTTGCTGTGCTTTCACAAAACCAACAAAAGAAAGTCGTTTAAAACTCAAAAGGTATCTCTTTTTCTTATCCCTTTTCCTGCGAGACAATTGATTTAATATCCTGAAACTGTTAAGTAAATCATTCTCTAAAAAAGAAAGAATCAAAACTTTTAATTTTTTTTTCGTTTATCAAGCTTATGTCAAGAGCAGAAGTAAAAGTTTTGTGTATAAACAAAAATATATATACAAAATATCTTGGTTTTGAACGTCACAAGATGACTGATTAACAAATAAATTATAGAAACTTTTAAAATATTCAGAAGAAAAAAGAAAAAAACCATGATTAAATATTTTATTTATTTTTTGGTTGTTATCAGAACTCATAAAAATAATGTGTGAAAATGAATGTAGCTATTTAAAGTTTTAAATTTGAAAACCACTGAATGGAATTCAATTTCTTGCGATTTACAAGCAAGTAGTGTATAGTTGTATATGTAAAGTGTAACAATACCATGCATGAATCTAAGTAGAACATAAGTAAGTTTGAAAAAATCGATAGTTTAAAATCCTTAACCGATGTTGAACCACGTTTGTAAACCTGTGACGCTTAAAACCACGAAATGGAAAAACGATTTCAGCGGTTAAATCACGACTGTGAAGTTGGCATGCCAACTTTCATAAATGGGACCAACGCAGTAATTTGCAGTTTTCTTGTATTTCTGTTACCGATCTTGAAGTTGTAGTAGCCCGTAGCGTAATGGTTAGTG
Organism: Melangyna quadrimaculata; assembly: GCA_949320155.1. NCBI lineage: Eukaryota > Metazoa > Arthropoda > Insecta > Diptera > Syrphidae > Melangyna > Melangyna quadrimaculata. The sequence continues at coordinate 42,700,558 of OX439484.1, forward strand.
CGTTCGACTGTCACGCTGGAGGTCTGGGATCGCTTCCCAGCCTCGTCCACCTAAAAACTAAAAAGTTTTTTTTCAGGGCTACTGCCTCTTGCGAGGAATTGACAAATCCTCCAAGAGTATTACTTGTCACGAATAAGTGCTTCTCAACTAGCCGTTCGGATTCGGCATAAAATTGTAGGTCCCTTCCATTCCTGTCGACAGGCGCACACAGGAATGGTTGCGAGTTGTTAGTCACTAGGCCCTGGTTCTTCATGAGCCGTTGTGCCACCCGATTTATTTATTTTTGATCTTGAAGTTCATCAAAAACTGAGTGTAATTGAGTGCCCTGCTAACTTTACCTTGAAGTAACCAAGCGTGCGTGCTAGGAAGTTGCAGTTAGTTCCATTATCGAGATATTTGAGACGAGTGACATTTTACAGCTCTTCTTTAAAAAAAAAATTGTTAAATGAATTTGTTAGAAAACCTTTTCAGCAAGCTATGACGTTATCATCTGTTAAATAAATATCATCCGATATCTATCTATATTCGTTCTCGAGATATGGTGGACGATAAAAAATACGCCAAACGTACTTATATATATACAGACATCTTGCTAAAAATGACGGATTCTGATTCTAGAGACTTCAAGTGAAGATATGTGAATGTTTTCAATTCGACAAATCGTACCAATTAGAATAACTTCCAATGGGAAATTAGTAATATCTCAAATGTCAAAATAGTATCAAAATCACAAAATTCACTGCTAAGTGAACCTAGATCAGGTACAAGGTTTTCTTTAAGACCTAGTACTAAAGCTTGCACCTGGTCTAGCTAGACTGATAGGTACATGGCTGGATTTATTGCTACTGTCTTCCCACTTGTAGTTGAAAGTAAAATGCAAAACTAAATGCCTCGAACTCTTGAAGCAAAGTACTACAGTGAAGCTTAGGGTGTCCTTCATTTCCCAAATTATTTTTATTTTTTCTTTCAATTGGCCACTCCCTAAATAAAACAAAAAACACTGTCCTGTGTCAATAAACCAGATGATGAAAATATTTCATACTAGTTTCGTGAATAGATTAAAAGCAAATTTTTAACAAAACATAGGAACTCTACCTTAATTGTACACTATATAAATTCTTCTAAATGGGAGGAATTTTTCTTTGAGCTGTTCTTCCGAACAGCTCTTCAGAAAAATTTCTTCGTCATATCTTAATGCAATCCAGAGTTTTGCGTTGCAATGCGGTAAAATAAGTTATGGAGCAATATTTTGAAAATTTCACATGCATTTTTTCCAATACCTTCCGACACAAATTCTTCTCGGAATTTGTTTCCTAGTTACGCTTAATTGTTAAAAAATATAGCAAGTAGAAAAAATTATTGAAGAAAGTGAATTTTTGTACATATTGATTGAATTTACGTTATCAAGCTAGAAGTAAACGTAATAAGAAGCACCAAGGATAAGGATCTTGTGGTGAATCTGATGCAAGAAGAGCCCAATATAACATTAAACTATACTTGGTTCCTTCATTTGGCTTTCGAGTCGTATACCTCAAATCTAATTTGCTCACTACGGTATAGAAAAGCATTTTTTCGAATAAAGACTTGAAAATATCGACCTAGCCTATTCTTGAAAAGAAAACAAAAATTTGCACCTTATTGCAAGTTCCTAGCACGCTAAGTTCACAAGATACACCGTGTGACCTGCTTACTTCATTGTGAAATTAGCAGGACACTATGATTTTTTTTTTTCAAATTCATAATTTGGAGCCAGCCTATTCTTGAATTGCGAACAAAAAAATGGACACGACTGGATCGCACAAACTTGCTCTCGTAGCTAACAATTTTAACAAAGCTAGAAATTGATGATGTACAAGTACATACATATAGCTATAATATTATTATAGCATTAAAAAAAATTAAATAAATTAACTACAAATTACTATAAATTTATTATTCTAATGGCTTTGAGAGTAAGAGCTCAAAATCATTTATGAAAAAAAAAAAATCTTTGGAGTTGTTTTCTTAAAAATTATTTTTTTATATATAAAATTTTTCGCTCATTTAAAAAAAAAAACATTTAGTATTTAATAAAATACAATTTTACGTAAAATAAAAAAAAAAAATCATTGGATACTGAATTTTCAAAAAAATAATTTCAATATTTTTTTAAAAATCCAAAAATTATTTGTATATGCAAAATTATTGGAATTGTGAAGGAGCTGTTGTATAAAATTTTTGGTTGAAATCGGAGTCAGCGAGAAATTTGAAGACAAAAAAATCGGTTCTATGACAGGTATTGTTATTATCCTATTCTTTTGGCCCAATCTACACGCTCCGCTTTATTTTCCATTATACTGTTTGATAACACTTCTTTTTATATAAATTTTTTTTATTGCTAAATTTTTAGTTGCTTTATTTTGGCTTTGGTCTCAAGTTGAAGCAAGTTAAGTTACTTTGAAGTCGTAGAACAATGCTTTTATTTAAAATTAATTATTAGGGACTAAAATTACCAATAACTAAAAAAAACGAGAAAAAATCGGGGTTTTTCTGATTTTTGACCATGAAGCGGTCTCCGCTCGAGGTCGAAAACTTAGGTTATTTACAAGGCCAATATCCTGAACAACTCAGTAAAAAATCAGAAATACCAGATTTGTCGCATATCTGAAAGTATATAGTTACTGTACTGTACCTAATTTATTTGATTTTTTTTTTAACATTATCCTCGGACCCGTTTTTGAGATAAATATAATTTTCCTTTGTGGCGAAAAAAAATTTATGGCAGGCACCGTTATTTCAAGTCCTAAAAATTAAAACAAATTAGAAAAACGTGTGGGAATATTAGTCAAAAAACACTTTATACCAAGTTTGAAGAAAATTCCTCCAGCTGTTTAGGATGTAGAGTCGAGGACAGACAGCCAGAATTGCGGGACCCACATTTTTCGCATTCTCTATCATCGTCATGTTAGGGAAAATTATTACCTCGTGTTCGATTTTTTTTACGAATCCATAACTTACCATTAAAGTAAGTACCTATATCGAAAGTAAAAATGTAAATATGGAAATATTACAGATAATTTCGTTATAAAGAATTGGTAAAAATAAGAAAAAAATTCAACCAATTTTTTTTAAAACTCAAATTTTTTCGTCTCAATTATTTCAAAAACAAATAATGATTCCAAATCCAGTTTATTTTGTTTCTGTTTCTACAATCAATGACGTAGTCAACAGCGCTGGTAATTTTTCAACAAAATTCAAAAGTCAGTTTCAGAAATTTAAAACTGCAAGAAAACTACTAAAAACTGTTAAAAATGTTTTTAGTTTTAAATATCTTGAGAACAGGACGACTTCAAATTTGTAGCAACAAAATATACTAATGCCATCTATATGTTGTGTAATTTTTTAAACCACCATTAAAATGTTTCCAAAAATGACTATTCCAAAATGTATTCCAAAAATTCTTAAAATTTGGCATAAATGACACAAACTTGTCTCTTTATATTCTTTGCAATCAAGTCATTTTTTTTTAAATTTTATTTCGACGATGCGACGACGGGAGCTCTGGATGAATAGCGACTAAAATTGATTGTTATGGATGCATAATTCGAAAGCCTGGATTGCAGTTTTATCAAGATGAGTTTTCTAGGTAGCAGACCTTCGCCGCAAAAGGACACCAAAAGTTATTATGTTGTTACAAAAAGTACCTGAGAAGATGATGTCGAATGCATTCGACTTCCAGCACGAAGTGACAACTGTACCGCAAAAAAAGTGCATCAAATGGTCAAAAATTAAATGCATCACATTAAAGAAGCCATAATGCCTCTATGATTACGAATACACATATGTACATACATACATCATATTATGGTTTTGAGTTATTATATTCGTTAATTTATTGACGACACACATTTCCAAAAATATACTTTTGTTGGCATTTCTGTGAAAGAACAAACTTGAAAATGTTTAATTATTATTTTTTTTTTAAACTCATAAGCTGTGTTGTGCTTTGCAAAAAAAAGTGCATTTGATGCATCATAAAAGTTCACACTTTCTTCCATTCGAAGTGGAAGTCTCCTTCCACTTGCAACCGCTGGCTGCCACGTAATATTTATTAAACCAATTAGTTACGTCATACACAAAAGTTTTTAAGAGTCATCGTAAAAATGCACTGTTTACATAAAAATGGTTTTTAAGTTAAAACACATTTCATTATTAATTTTTAGTCATAATGTTATATACCGAATATGACTTGGCAGCGTCTTGATGGTGAATGGGATAGAGACTTGAGTTTTATTTAAATCCAGACCAGAAATGTTGAAAATTTATTCTGGTAGGTATAATAATGCTTTTGACTGTCGAAGTATTAGTTAATAGCTAGTCCTAACTGGTACTCTGTACCAATTTGACAGAACAAGGGCTTAGTGCATATCTGTACCGGGTACCAATCTAAGTACTATAACAACTGGTGTAATAACCTAACCAGGTATTAGATAACTTTAAACAAAATAGTTCACGGGACTATAGGGCTTAGTTTTTATGTGAAAAAATGACTTGGCCTATTACTGGTCCAAACGTTAATATTCTATCAAGGAATTTGCTTTTATTTTAAAAAATTTAAATACTCCAAATTATAAATTATTCCAAATAAATCCAATATTCAAACTTTTATTTATTTTAAGCCTTCTATTCGGTTAACATTTTGTTTTCTTACAGAACAAACTTTAAATTGCACATTTTTTTTAAACTTTAATTTTGATCATATTACTTTTTGTTACATCGAACTCTTCAAAAAAAAAAATACAAAACTAATACATGGAAAATAATCTAATTTTTACGATTTTGCTTTCGTTTGAAAAGCATTTTTATTGATATTATATAATGGATTGGATGGCATCCTTTTCATTCGAAATGGATAATGGAAGAATGATAAAAAAAAATTTGAAATTGAAGGAAATAATCTATACGAATGTGAAATGAAAACGCTATTAACCAGCACAAATTACTTGCCGCAGGAAATTGTCCTGGAATAAAATTTCATAGAAAATAGTGTGTGTCTATATATGAATCTGAAAGGAGCAGGTGATGTAATTTTTTTTTATTTAATGTCTAGAAATTCTCTTGAACGGTTTTTTTTTGTGAAAAGCAATATTTCACAATTCACAATTAAGGTAATTATTTTTTTGATCTACGTAACACGTCTGCGAAGAGTGTTTAAATCTGTATAGAACTTGGAGAGTGTATAGGAGGTGTTTAAAACGTTAATTGTTGGAGTTGTAGGATTCGAGGAAATTTTTTAGTTATTATTGTTATTATTGTACTATTCGTACTAGAATGTCAGCTTATTAGGCTTGACCATTCTTTATTCCGTCAATGTCATTGAATTTTTGAACAACAACAACAACTTAAAGGCGCTACCACCAATTTTTTGGCTGGAGATATAGCTATTTCGTGCTTTGCCACTTTTGCACTCATCAGTCTCCTTTTTGTGGTGCTGAGCTTTAATCCAATTTTATTTGAAAAACTTTTTATGCACACCATAGGATTCGAATCTACGCATATCAGATTTGCTCAGTCTTAGCAGTCGTGTGCACTACGCACTCCACCGCTTTAGACCACTGACGTCACAGGTCGAGATGTGTTATGGTTCCCTAGAAAAAAGTGGGCATAACATAGGGTTGCCACGCTATAAAGGTCCATTTTTGCCTTTATCCATTATGATACAAAACAAATATAATCTGAAATCAAATTTAATTTTAAAATTCTCAAATCAAATTTTTTTTTTGAAAGTTAAAATTTCAGTATTAAAAGGTCAAGAACATATTTTCTAAATGTTAAGTTACTTACTTTACTTACTTAGGTCCTCGGACCTATTACGTCCGTGATGTTTCCCTTACGGGACATAGGGCCTCCACTACACCTACGCGCCATCGTGTACGATTTCTTGAAATATATTTCAGCTCTCTCCAACTTTTCCCCATTCGTGCCGATTCCTGTTCGACCGTTCTTAGCCATGTAGTTCTAGGCCAGCCCACTTGTCTTCCCTCCTGTGTGAGCGGGTTCCACTGCATTGCTTGAGATGCAATGCACCGATCGCCTTTTTGAAGCGTATGGCCAATCCACTGCCACTTTCTTCTTCGTATAATGGAGTCTATGGGCTCCTGACCCGTTCTCGCATGAAGTTCGGCATTGGAGATACGGTTGGGCCAGAAAATCCTCAAGATGTTTCGTAGACATCTATTAAAGAAGGTTTGCAGCTTTCTAGTGAAAGTGTCAGTGACTTTCCAAGTGCTGCAGCCGTAAAGCAGAACGGATTCAACATTGGAGCGGAACAGTCGCAGCTTGGTCTTTAAGCTAAAAGAGTTGTTTCTCCATATTTTGGACAGCATTCCGAACGCAGCCTTTGCTTTTCTGATTCGGCTGTTTACGTCCAGTTCAGTTCCGCCACCCGTAGAGACAATACTCCCAAGATATTGGAAATCCTCTACCATCTCTACCGGTTGTCCAGAAATATTTACTTGGATTGATGAGGAAGTTCCAAGGCTGATCCTTTTAGGTTTTGCCGAGTTGATCTTAAGCCCTACGATTTCTGCTTCTCTCTCCACCCTTGTTGTCATGTGATGGAGATCCATGATCCTATGAGAGAGTAAGCACACGTCGTCCGCATATTCCAGATGTTTGAGGTGAGATTGCAGAGTCCACTGAATTCCTCCATTTCCATTTGACAAAGCTGCGTGCAGGACGTCACTTATCACCAACAGGAACAGTATTGGTGACAGTATACAGCCTTGCATAACCCCACTTTGGATTTCAAACTCATCTGACAGCCTACCTTTGTGCAAAACGTGACATTTAGATCCATCATATGTAGCCTTGATAATAGCAATCAATTTATCTGGGATGGATGCCCCTCCTGCGCAAAGCAAGCCAAATAAATTCTCTATTGACACTGTCGAATGCCTTTTCAAAATCGATGAACAGCAGGTGAAGTGGTGATCGATATTCAACGCACTGTTCGATGATGATCCTCAAGGTGTTGATGTGATCAACACAGGAAGATCCAGTGCGGAAACCTGCTTGTTCGGCGTCGAGTGTGTCTTCGAGGTGGTCTTTAATTCGGTCCAATATTATCCTTGCTATTATCTTGGCTACTGCAGGCAGAACGCATATTCCTCTCCAGTTTTCGCACTGTGTGAGATCTCCTTTCTTTGGGAGCTTGACAATCATTCCTTTTTTCCACTCTTCAGGAAAGCTCTCTGCTTCCCAAGCTCTCTTAATAAGTGGGTGCAGTAGCTCGCTCGATGTCGTTGGGGCTGCTCCTAAGAGCTCTGCAGGAATACCGTCAAGTCCAACCGCTTTGTTGTTCTTCAGTGCTTTGATGGCGGTGATAATTTCTTCTTTACTGGGGGGTAAATGTTAAGTTAAGTGATAGAGAAATTATGTTTTTTACAATCGATAGATTTTATTAAAAACATTAAAGTTATATAATGATAAGCAAAATTGTCAAAATCTAAAACTCGTCAAGACAAAAATGGCGAACTGGATGTTTGCAAATAAGAAATGCACTTTAAATCAGTCTGACGTTTGGCACGAGTACGATAACTTTGGCGCTAAAAATTGAAATCAATTTTTTGTAGAAGGGACAAAAACAAGCAGGTTTTACTATGGGAGGGGCGTCTATTTAAAAAAAAAATGACTTAAAATGGAAAAAAAGTATCAAAAAACAAACGGCAACACTTACAATATAGTACTATATACCAGTTTTGAAAGCCAGAAATATGTTCTTTAATCTTAAAGTTAAATTGAACTTGCCAACAGTTCTCGAAAAAGTTTGATAAAAAAAAAATAAAAAAAAAGTGTAGACCAATTTTTTTCAAAGTTGTGAAATAAAGTGCTAAATCTGCATCTAGTGGCGAATGCTTATAGTAATTTTGAATCGAACACAGAAAACCAAATAGTTTTATGTCTTCAAGTTTTTGAGAAAATTGAAAATTACTAAAAGCACTTTGTTATTTTTTTGCTTGCTTTCTTAAATAAATAGAGTATGCCAGCACCCGGGCTTTTTGCGCGGCGTATAGACAGTGAGGTATATCGCCCAAGTATTTTGAATGTGAATTATTTTTGTTTAATTTAGGGGTTCTTTTTTTTTTTCATTTTTGGACGATTTTTCCAAACCAAATTTCAACGGAATTTCTTGTCAATAGCTTTCTTTAAAAATAGTATCATGGATTGCCCGCTTCGCGGTTTCAAGGATATTAACTCCCTATTTGGGTCCTCTGTCCCGCTCATGCGAATCCGTCGCTCCGCTTAGGGTAGGGTCAGTCACCAGGCGACTTTATTGTCAGTTGGTATGCTTTCAGTTTATTAGTAAAAAACTGTACCCTGAGTTGCCTGATTTTTTAACTCCCTTTTTGGGGTCTCTGTCCCGATAAATTTTGAGTTTTAAAGTATTTTTTTCAAATAACTATTAACTTAAATAACTTTGTTGATCAAAAAATAAAATAACAAGTTTTTTGGCTTCCATTTTTTTTTTCAATTAAAGTAATTTTGTAGAAAATTGCCCCTCCCCCCTAAACGGAGTGAGATAGACCCATGCCCGTAACACAATATGATATTATTAAGCTCCTCTTCAAATTTGTTTTATTAATTTGCTGCGCCCCGCCGTAGTTATCGTACTCCCCCACACTAATCCTCAAAGTGAGATCACCGTTAATACTAAAAAAATATAAAAAAAGAAATAAAAGTAGTAAAAGTAATTTTCAATTTTCGCAAAAACTGGAAAACATAAAACCATTCGGTTTCTTGTGTGTGAATCAGAATTGTTATAAGCATTCACCACTTAAAGACAATTTAACACTTTATTTCGAAATTAAAAAAAACTGATCTAAATTTTTGTATCATTTTATTTTTATTAAAATTTTGAGTTTGCATGCAAATTTTTCGAAAACAACTGTTGACATGAATGATTAAATTTAAATTTAGAATTAAAGAACATATTTCTGGCTCTCAAAACCGGTAAAATACTTCATTGTAGGTGTTGTCGGTGTTTTTTAATATTTTGTTTTCCATTTTAAGTCATTTTTTTCTAAAGCGTCCCTACCTCCTAAACGGGGTGAGATAGACATTCTCTACAAAAAAAAACCGTAAGGTGAATTGTTGAAAAATATTTTAATTTTTTTTTTAATTTATAGGATTTTGTATTTATATTTTGCGTTAGATTCTTGGTTTGTTAAAATTTCTAACTAACGATCAATTTATTCTCCAAATACCTATATAAATATTAATGTCAATCCAATATTCCGTCTATAAAATACAGACCACCTGGCCCTTACGCAGATTTGGATTCCTTAATTCCCATCATTCTATTTAACTTTAGTTTTCAATTTCTTCGAAAGCAGTTTTTTAATAAACAACAATAATTTTTGAACAAATGAGAAAACAGAAAACTTGTAGAATAGTTTTGATAAACTTTTAACTTTATCCTAAATTGCAATCAGAACATTCAACAACCTTTTACTTCGAATTTCCTAATTTACATCTAGTGTTTCCGTTTACTTTTTGAAACAACATTCATGTATGCATACAAACTCCACTCTAATTTTCTTTAGAATTACAAAAACAGTGCCCAACCAAGTGCTAAATCCCTTCGTAATTGTAATTTAAATCTTCAAAAAGTTCCATATACACACAATTTAATAAATATACAGTACAGACCTTTCTCTGGGAGAGTTCATTAGAAAGTAGGTATATTCTTAGTAAAACCAAAAGCAGATGATTCCTTTCCTACACAAATATGACTGCATAATATCAGACATATAGAATAATTAATTTATATCTACCATGGCTAGAGCCTAGACTTTAATTCTCACCCCCTCATAATAAATTAATTTCTTGGTGGTTGTTTGCGTGTCGGCCTCGGCCATAGCCATCATCATGGACCTTTTTCAAATACAAAGATAGAGTGAATTTTATGTTTCATATCAATCCCTAACAATACCAGTTTTTGTGTCCTCATTAATATTAATTTTTCGGGTAAAATAGTCTTCTTAAAATTTTCTCTTTTGCAGAAACAAAAGGTCCATTTACTTCGGTATTATAACTTTTTGTATTTGTAAGTACTCCTTATTTTCTGGGTTTTATTTCCATAAAATATTTGTTTTGTTTAAACTTAACATTTAACAGAAAGCTTTTCGAAGAAATAAAGATTCGATATTTAAATGCAGGTACAGGTAGTACATAAAATTGAGTTAGTAATGTCTTTGATATACCTAACCTATACTAATGGTTGAGGGATGGTTTGGTTATTGCTAGATGGTGAGTGAATTAGGAAATAATGAAACCGGTATAATGATGTGTAATACGATTTTAAAGTGTGGGTAAATAGGATTGCTCACAACACAATGCCTATTAAATTAAAAACATGTATCTATGTTTTTTACTTGCTCTTCAGATAAGGCAAGTTTTGGTTTGGTGGTAGTAAATAAGTTCGATGTTTTATTCAAAACTAGCACAACGATGATAAAGAACTCCGAAAAAGTGATTTTGGGCACACGTTGGTATTTTGTTTGCCTGTTCGTCTGTGCATCCTGACTTACATACATTGAGCCCCATTGACCCTAAACAAATCAGCAAATTTGCTTCAAATTTGGCGTGGACATGTGATTCTATGAAAATAAATTCAAGTTTTTCTTCTAGTTCATCTATAAATTGGGTAGCTGCCATTAATAACTGATTCAATATAGCTTTTAACGGCCTTTAGTCCATAAAAATTGGCGTTTCGTCCTGGTGTTCTCACTTGGACTCTTCAGCTGACAATGAGCACCTTGTCAAGACGCAATTTTTATTAAACTTATATGTAAACAATGCCAGGCCACGGGTAACAAAATTTCCAACAATTCTTGACTAGAAATTCTAATTGGGTTGGATATAGTTCACAATTGATTTTCGCAGTAAAATTGATGTAAGCTGGACTGAACTTAATAAAAGTGCGTCTTGACAAGGCCCTCACTGTCAACTGAAGAGTCCAAGTGAGAACGCCGGGACGAAACGCCAATTTTTATGGACTTAAGGCCGTTAAAAGCTATATTGAATCAATAATTCAACAAGTCCAATTAAATATTGCTAAGTCTTCTACTTGGCTGATGTATTTCAGTAGTATATAGAATTTGTATTATAAAACAAACTTATATGCCATTAATAACTTCAGATGTATTGTTTTCTTCAAAACGATATTAACTATTTTATAATTAAGCTTCGTGACGGTTATCTATATAAAATAATTTTTATAAAACTACATACATTAGTACAGGAAAGTAAGATTTTTTTGTGGAACGAAATATAATATACGACGGCTGAATTTTTTATAGCTGAAAGAGGGATATTAGAAAAGCATATGTCCAATTTTTCGGGACGCCACCCCCCTAGGAAAATCCGTCATTTTGGAAAACGCGAAGTGATCTATATTTCCGAAACTATTGATGAAAAATTGTAAGGCCAAGCTTGTACGTAATTAAATTATCTTTCGTTCACTGATCCTTTTTTTTTCGGTGCGAGAGATATTTTCGGCTATGTCGGCTTATTATTTTTTTTTTCACATTTACACATTTTTGTCATTCTCGAATAAGCTAACGTAAATTACTTTCTTGATGAGAATTTTAGAACACTAAATTTCCAAAATTTTTATATATTTTTCAAGTTGATGCGATACCACAGTCAAAAGTTACAGCCATTTTGGTTGCGCTAAAATGAAAACTCCTGAGCAAATAAAATACTAAATTAATACAAACACCAAAATGGCTGTAACTTTTGACAGGGGTATCGCATCATCTTAAAAAATATATCAAAGTGATGGAAATTTAGTGTTCTTAAATTCTTGTTCAGAAAGTAATTCACGTAAGTTTCCTCGGGAACCTACAAAATTTGTAATTGCAAAAAAATTAAAAATAAAACGACATAACCTTGAAAATATTGCCTCCACCGGACCAAAATGTATGTATGCCTTACAGTTTTTCGTCTAAGATTAATTGTTTGGAGATATATGTAGGTCCATTCACATTTTCGAACATGGTGGATTTCGCCAGGGTCACGGCGTCTATCTTTATTGTACTTTATCGGCTCAATTGATTTAGCAGCTAATTTTCCAAAAGCTCGAACTTAGGACTGGGATATCGCAGCTTCTTCAAAAATATATGAACATTTGTTAAACTTTGTTGTCTACAATTTGTATCACGAGAACAATTTACGTAAGTTTCTTACGAAAGGAAAAAAAATGTGAAGAGTATAAAATAAGTAAAAAAAAAAAAACATAAAACGACATAACCTCAAAAAATATTGTCCACGCGGAAAAAAGTTTTGATGACAAATAAAAGATAATTTTATTACCAACTTTGACTACGACAACTTTTTACTTCAAATCGATAGTTTCGGAGATATAGATAAACTTGCGTTTTCCAAAATGGCGGATTTCCCCAGGTTTCATAGTGGGTCGAAACTATGAAAAAAATTGTCATGGGGCTGTAACTTTTGGTCTAATGAAACGGATTTCAAAACGGTTTTCGCTTTATTGTTTCAGGGAAATCATAGAATTTAATTTATTTAAAAAAAATCCCAAATATTACTCATAATGAATGCAGCTTTCATTTTAGACCACTTAGAAACCTTAATTATGTTAGAATTTTCTTAAAAGCCTTTTAAAATGGTAATAAGAAAACGCGTTTTATAGAATTATTCAAAAATATTATTTAATATATAGATATACCTTTAAGCCATCAGTATCTCACTAACAAAATTTATTTCAATAAAATAACGTAAAAAATGAGCCGGATACAAATTTTTCAAAGTGGCAAAAAAAACATATTTTTATTTGATGTGAAATAGTGCCTGTGTGAGTGTTTGAGACGTTGTGTCTTGGAAACCAAAACATGTTATGTAGATAAAAATAACTTGTGGATTATGAAAGAAGGGCCATTTAACTATGCAATCCAAAAAAAAATCCGTTCCATACGCTAAAAAAAATAACACATCCCACGACCGGAATTTTGTACTAGTCGACCCATTATGTGGCGTCCCGTAAAACTGGACATAAGCTTTTCTAATAGTCCTCTTTCAGGTATAAACAAATCACGCGTTCTATATTTCGTTCCATAAAAGGATTGTTTTTTCCTAATTTGCCTATACTATGGCGATTGGCTCAAAAAATCTGTTAATTTTATTTCTGTTGTTCGCATTTTTGCCAAGAACCTGATATGAAGTATGAAATTTGTCTAGTTATTATAAAATGTAAAAAAAAATATTCAAAATCGTTTGAGCCGTTTTCAAGAAAATTTGATAAAAATAAATTCTTTGTAGGTATATGTCAGTTCCCCTTTCTAGATGCGGAGCTAAAATACAAAATTGAACTTAGCTTGTAGGGAATTGCATAAAAATGCTTCACACCAAATTTAAAACCAATTGGTTTATTGCTCGATGTACAGTAGGATGTAAATAAAATAAACTTACGCACGTCGCGTCGTGACGAAAATCACATATTTATATGTGATTTTCGTCACGACGCGACGTGCTTTTTGCTCTTTGGGCTTTGGGCTTTGGGCTTGTCTATCATCCAAATGTCCTCGACATTTTTTTTGACAAAAAAACCTTATGGTGAAACCAGGTCGAATCAAAGAGTAACTATGACTGTACCATGGGAGCTCTGATATGGCTACTCGCGGAAACACAATTATGAAGCAAATAAAACAAAAAAATAACAAAAACCACACAAAATTTAACACTCCGCGGGATGTCATCGCAAGTGAGCATGCGGAACGCATAGAGAGAATCCTCCATGGTAAAGATCCGAGACTGGGATGGAGTAAGTACCTTAAGAAGACGCCAACTAGGACTGTACTACACCGGGCAGAAGAAGGAGCGTCATCCATTGGTCAAGGGAGAACATCTCCCGGTCAAAGGAAAGATGTCTCTCACAACACTGGCCACGACCCAAGGGAGAAAACCTCCCAGTCAAATGAGCGATGTGTCTGTCCCCATGGCCAAGGATGGCACCATCGAACAGAACAAATCGATAGAAAAGTCGAAACCACCCAAAAACACCACCGACAAACCAAGACCGCCGAACTCTTCCAAGACTTAGTGCACCAGGTGATGAAGGACTTAGTGGAGCGGGAACTAAGTGGTACTTCCGGTTCCTTAACAAAGGGATGACCCACGAGGACACCTGGAAGAAGATGGACGAAAGAAAGGCAGCAAACAACAACGGTCCCTCCATAAGCCAAGAACAGGTAAAGAGGAAGAGCAACTATTCACCTCCTCTTCTTAGGCAAGAGGTTAAAAAACCGAGAATGCTAGCAACAGCAAAGGCAGGATCAAACTCAGCATTTAAAAAGGGCAACAAACATAGGCCAACTTCCTTTTCAAATGCAGAGCCCAAAGTGTTGTAATTGCTGTCCTGCTCAAGAAGTACCCTTGAGAACAAACAACGATGTCGACTGCAAATGTTTACCAAATATACCTATACATATAGGGACTAACATCATTTTTAAAACCACATTTTAAAAAGATTAAAATCAAACTGTTGCCAAAAACGACTTTTCAAAAATGTATTAATTTAAAAAAATTCTTACACTCAAAATCGATTCAAAATCAAAATTTAGCATCTGACGCTTAATTTGTCATTTTATATTCTTTGTAACCATGTAATTTTCTTAAGAGTACACGTCTTTGATTGTTTGTTTTTTTTTTTTGTAATTACGTTAGTTCTCTGGATTTTCTATCACCTTACCTTAAAAAGCAATCAGAATCTGTTTTTTTTTGCACATATTGCTTTGGTGTTTCGTTTATTAATTGCATTTTATATCCCCTTAATGAAAATGCTTTAACTTTTCTTTAAAGTATTTTTAAAATGAGCTGTGTTAACATTTAAAAATTGTCTGTCTTATGTTTTATATCATAATTTATTTTAAAAACAGAAAATATAAAAATTATTTACGAACTGTCATCAGCACATGTTGAAATCGTCTTTCAATTAATGGACATGAAAATCCTTGTTCCGCTATAAAAATCGATTGCAGGGTGAGTTCTGTGTTTAATTTCATTTTACAGCTGTATAGTAAGAGCATTTTACCACATTGGATGGCATCATCAATGTATATACACACAAACCTGCTCTATGAAGAGGCCAATCGCCACCGCTGCCTCTCGTTGACCTCATTTAATCAGGGTGCTACAAGCCACGGTCTCTCTCATTGTGGCTTCACCCCCTCCCCCCCATTTTCATCATCATCATCAACAACTATTTGTAATTACAAACCCCTTCCCCCGGCCCCCATAACGCAGGGTAATAAAGTATACCCTCCTACACATTCAAACCCACATATACAAATTGAATCAAAAAAAGGACTTTCTCATGCTCGTGCCGGATTAGTGATTTCCATGAAAACACATTTACGGTTCGGAAAATAATTATGATGATGCTGTAGCAAACTTCCACAAGCTCCCTCTCTCAAATCCAAAAGCCCTTGACAGTTAATTGTGAATGAAAAAAAATCGAATCACGTGTCGTATGTTGTGATGTTTTATATCGAAAACAAAATTGCGACCCGAAAGTTAGAAGGGCGGGCGGTAGGTTTTGCGAGGCTCAGGTTGCGAATCGAAACGAGATGAAATCCTAAAATTCTTCATCAATAATGCAACTTAGACAGCAGCAATTTATTTCCTCTTACATATAAGCTGTGTCCTATGGAAGCTATACATACATGTAACTTATGTATGTGATGTTGTCGCTTGTTAAACTTTCTTTGTGTTCAGTGTTTGGGTCATAAGAGCAACTTCGTATAAGAATAGGCATAAGATTGGAAAAGGTGAGGTCAAAGTTGAAATAAAAGGTGAAAAGTTATTGAGTGTAAAAAAAACCAGAAAAAAACTTATTTAAACAACAAAGTTGGAAAATGTAAAAGGATGTTATTTCGACATATTGTGAAAGAACTGATTCAGATGATTTCATTTGGGGAACCTTTTATATTCAGAAGACAAACTAATAAATTTTGCTGTCAGGAAACTTCATAATTTCTTACATAAATGCTGCTTCTCTAAAAGTTTTATTTTAATGTGCTTAAAACATAATCTCTACAAAGAAACATAAATAAAAAAAAACTTGGACACACTTTTCAACAAGCTTAGAAATATGAAAAGGTGGTTTAAGTTTTTCTAATGTTTGCATAACTTTAACAGCTTTATCTTATACGAATTTAAAAATATTGTTGTAATCGTGAGAAATAAAATAAAATGTAGGTAGAAGTAAATTACTCCTACCTACTTACTCTTATGGTTCAGGATTTTACTGTGACTAGGAATTACAAAACTACCAGCGAAACTCTTCAAATACGGGTGAGATTTGCTGATAGGGCGCATGCATCATATCGTCAATTAAGTTTGGGTGGAAGGCAAGCATGACCGACGATTGAACTACCAGCTCCATATGCCCCATCATCAAAAAAGGCGATCCTATGTCTTGCAAGAACTTTCGAGGCATATCCCTGCTAAACGGTGCATATAAGATCCTATCGAACGTTCTGTGTGAGCATCTTAAGCCGTTCTGCAACACTTTAATCGGCAAGTATCAGATTGGCCATAGACCAAATCTTCACACTGAAGCGTATTATGGAAAATACCAATGAATTTCAAGTCGAGAACCAGCATATTTCTATCGACTTTAGGCCCGCATATGATAGCAGGAGCTCTATTTGGTGATGACTGAACTCGGGATCCTTTTAAAACTGATTCAGTTTTGGCGCCTGGATATTGAAAACACACGGTGCAATTTGCAATTAGCAAGCTATTCCGAACTGTTTTAAACCTGCACAGTTTTGCGGGCCTTAAACTGCCAGTTCCGCTGTACGGTGGCGCTGAGTTCTGGACTATAAGCAGAAAGGAGATCTGATATTGGGCTCTTACGAAACAAAAATTCTTCGACGGATATTAAGTCCTGTGTGCCAAGGAATGCTAATGGAGGAGAATATAATAATTATTTGTTGTTCTTTTTTGAACTTCTTGTGCAAAAAAACTTAAAAAAAAATGTATGAAGTAGTTTTCTAGTCTGCGTGGATCTAGTAGACAGACAAATGATTTTCGCCGTTAAATTGATAAAAGTAAGACTAAGCTTAGCAAAAATTGCAAATAGAAAAAGCCCTTACTATAGTCAACTGATATGAGTCCCAGAAAGATCGCCTGGGCGAAACGCCAATTTTTATTGACTATAAAGGCCGTTTAAATCTATGTTGAATCAACAATTTATCAAGTCCAATCCAATTAAGTAATACTTAGAGCCTTCTATTTGATTTATTTATGTCAGAAATATTCATTATGTAAAATTTGTATTATATAAACAAATTAAAAAATTAGAACAACCAAAAAAAAATTAAGTAATTTCTTCACTTCAACGTTAACAAACCTAATTTGCCATTTTGTGATTTTGGAAAAAAGTCTGAAATGCATTTATCTTACGCAATCAACTATAATAATAAATATTAGCATTTTATTTGAAACCA
>OX439484.1:42718273-42835476 GCA_949320155.1 Melangyna quadrimaculata
GACCCTGCGAGACTTTTGTAGGTCTCGTCTCGGTCTCGGTAAAATCGAAAATTTTTGGTTTCGTCGTCTCGGTCTCGTGTCGGTCTCGTGTCGGTCTCGTATAATTAAGTCTCGTCTCGTTCTCGTCTCCGAAAAATACCATTTCCGAACAACCTGTTGATTATTGGAACAAAATATTTTCGATTATAGTTTGAGTATGTGCAGAAGAAAATAAATATTTAACTGAAATTGGTATTTTTAATTTATTAGAATTTCTGTAAATTTCAGTCCAAATATACGGTCTCGTCTCGATTGCTTGAAAGGCAGTCTCGTCTCGGTCTCGTCATGCGAGACCGAGATCCAGACCGAGACTTTTCTCGTCTCGTGGCCAGCCCTAGATTTTGGGAATTTTGCTGCCATCTCTGTCTTATAACAAAAATGTACAAACATGAAAAAGTTTCTAGCCACTAAGGAAAATATTATTTTTCTTAAAAATGACTCCTATGACTCTGATAAAAAAACATTGAGTCGATTAGTATAGTAGTAGAGTTTATTATTATTCTTTTAGGAATTTGTTTTTTTTTTTGTATAGAAAAATGTACCATTTACTTGGTTTTTAGTTTTCTCGAAAATGACTAATAAGCTTCTAAAAAGTTCGAAAAGTGTATTTTAGACCAAAAAACAATAAGGCTATTGAATATAGCTTTTGGAAAAGATCAATTTATTGCATTCACGTGATTTTGTTATTGAATATTTTTGTCTGGAACATAAGCGTGTTGAAAACACAAAATTTGCCAATGCCTGTGGGCGGTTAAAGGCGGCAGCTAACAAAAGAGGGGCGAGGAGGGATCCCACTAAGGCACGTCTCCTTTATCCAGGCGGTAGAGGAAGAATTCTCAAGATGGAAAACACGGTGGCGGCTACAGTTTTAGTTAGGTTGAACTACTTAGTGAACACCTTATATGGGCTACTACGACATATTCGTAGCTCAGGTCTATAAGGATCGGTCTATCCAGTGTTTGAGACTTCTTATTCTTTTTCGGGCGTGTTTTCAAGAAATAAAAAGCATTCAAATATTCAGCATGTTTTTTGTTTAGCTTAAAATACTATGTGACTATGCCTTTCCTTACTTGGAAAAAAATCCGAAAAAGCTTAATTTTTTGTCTTCATCATTATTCCTGAATAGTACCCTAAATTTGGGGGAGGGGGGAGGGTAAAGTGGGTAAAATGCACAGATTTTCTAAATTAAAAATTTGGGGTACCTTTCAGGAAATGTTATAGTCAACAAAATGAAGCTGTCCACCACAATTGAGCTTTGTCGGAAATTTTTCGAAAGTGAATTTGAGTGAGTTTCACTCGGAAAACATTGCGCCTGAAAATGTTTTGTTCGCCCGGATTTATAAAAGCTATTGCGAGCTTCACCCTTCATTTAACAACAAGTGTGGCCTCGTTCGCCACCAAAAATTAAATAGAAATCTTGCTGTAAATAAGATGATATATTTCAGATAAAAAAAGGCTGTCAATAGTGCCAATAAGGGAATTTTTTCGAACAGGGAACATTTTTCGCCAGAAACTCACGGTGAAATGTAATTTTTCCGGGCGGATTTTCTTTCACGCGGAACTCACAATAGGGCTAAATATCTTATTTTCCTAAATTATAATCAACCGTATTCATAAAGAAAAAATAGTTATTTTAGCTCCCGTGTTTAGGAAAACTACACCATGGAATAAGAATGCACGTATTCAAGCTATAATCGAAAATATTTCGTTCCAATAATGAACAAAGTTGGCCGGAAATCCTATTTTTCGGACACGAGACCGACGAGACGAAACTTAATTATACGAGACCGACTCGAGACCGAGACGAAACTGAAAATTTTCGATTTTAACAAGACCGAGACGAGACTTAAATTCTCGCAGAGTCTCGTCTCGTGGCCAGCCCTAGTCAAAGCACATTTAATTGCTTAACAGTTTAATTGTACTTATTCAAAATTTTAAAACCAACATTGAGTGTTCTAAAATAAGAAAATCATTTTGTCTTTATCATGACAGTCTTGAACTTAGCAGGACAGCTCATGCTTTAAATCGTCCTCTCTTTATTCAGTCACAAAAATTAAATATTGTACCTAATTCAATTTATTTTGGTTAGTTCTAATGCTAGGTTCTTACTTGTCATTGAAAAGATGCAAATTGACAAACTTTCCAAAACAGGGTGAGTTAAAGTTGCTCGCTACTACTACTTTCTTTGCTTTTTGTGTTGTTAAAAGCCACCCTGTCCTGGAAAGTTTGTCAATTTGCGTCTTTTCAATGACAAGTGGAAACCTAGCATAAGTATATTAGTTTTAAGACTTTTCTCTCGAGACATGCGAATTACATCATTAGAAATACGCGCATAACAACGAAAATCGGAAGACACTCTAGCTTTGCGATAAAATGGATGTAATCTAATAACATGCGGGTAATCTAATTATATAACAAAAATAACAAAATTCAAATTCTAATAAATATTTATACCTATTAATTAATTTTTTTTTGCACTGTGTACGAAATCCATCAGAGACTCATCATAGTCATTTATTTTAATTCCAGGTCACTGATGCTGAAATCCAAACTGCTGAAATTGGCCACAGTGAAAAAAAAGGATAAAAATGTCTCTCACAAACTTCTTCCAGCTGACATAATGATCTATGCTCGTGTGTGTGGTAGAGGGTTGAAACAAAAAAACACTTATAATAAAATCTATTAGAATAATCTGTATTCTGAAAACTGCACACATCAAGGACGAACCAAGGTAAGTTTTTAGTTAAAATTATTCAAACTGTGTTAGCTACGTACATACATTAGACACATTAAGAAATGGGGCTGGTGACTATGACGTTAATTCCATTATATGAACAAAAAACAAAATTGATCCCATCCGGGACAAAAAACTAACCATTTAACCAAAGACCAGAATTTGTCTGCTCTGGATCCTGCATGTAATGATAATGATGAAAGCAAAAAAGGAAACGAGAGAGACCGAGAATAAAGAACATTTCATACATACTTATGTAAACCCGCATCGCATTAAAAGAACTATATACTTAAATGTTTGTATAGGTATAGGTATAAAGCTGTTATCCTTAATTTAGAAGCTAATTGATGGATACGTTTTAGTGGCAGGATTTCATTATCCTACGAGGTCAGTCTTGTGTGATTTATTTGTCCGTTTAATTTGGTTATGTTTCCTTTTCTAGTTTTTACAATGGATATGGAATGTATGTGAATTTGTGTTTTTTTTTTTTGGCTTGTTGTGGTTCATTTTGTGAGTACTTTTAATGAGAATAAATCGTGCACATAATTCTTGCCATTCAGCTTGATCAATTGGGAAAACCAACATGTTAACTTAGATGCAAATTAATCGACGAAGAATAATATCCACCAGGGTCGTACTTGTTGGTTTTAATTTTTTTTTTAGATTTTATAGTTTTTCAAAATGTTTTTTTTTTTGCGCCAGGTTGAAGCAATAATAAGAACTGCCAATAAATATTATTATTGACTGTTCGGATTTAATATCTTTTTTTTTTCGATTGAGCACCATTAAAAGGGTTTTTACTACTCTTATAATGCGAGCGTTAGAAAAATAAGGAAGTGTTTGAAAGAAGATGCCGATGAACATTGGTTTTCAAGTTCTGAATATCAAAATGGGGGGGGGGGGAATAAGGCCAGGTAAAGCATTTCACATTCTTGTTGTGCGACTAAAGAAAGAATCTCTATACTTAAAGTAAGCCCAAAGTTGGGCCCAAGGGTAAGCTGATGAGCATTCCTAAGAGCGCGAGTATTGTGGTTGAATTGTTTAAGGGGGGGGGGGGGAAGGAATGCAGCTGGGTATTTCACTTGAACACTATTTATAAAAATAGCAATAGAACAGTGACAGACAGGTGGTGACATTACGGCGGCGGCGGTGTTCAAGGGATGTAATAGTTGCCGTTATTATTTTGAATTCTATCAAATAAGCTTAGGTGAGTAATAGGAGCACCTGCCCATATATGAGAATTATACTCAAGTTGTAGACGAATAAAGGCTTTGTTAATCAGAGACAAATTAGAAGGATTGAAGCATTAAATTGTACGCGGTTTCTGATTCCCATTGGACAATGCTGTCAAGATCAGAATTAAATGAGCATATCATACGTTCCCGCTCGAGTTCCATATCCGAAGGACATGGATGTGAATCTGAAAACGAATATAAGAAGCTGAGAGTACTAAGGCACACCAGCATTTATTTTGTGGATTTCAGACTTGAAACCGTCCAATACAACTTGAATTGAACAGTCTGAAAGGTAAATTCTAATCCAACGAAGAGGTTCATCGATACCAAATGCGCGCATTTTCGATTAGAGAGCTTGATGTGAAACTCTATCAAATGCTTTTTAAATATCAAGTGCAATAATCTTACTTTCTCCAAAACGATGTAAGGATTTGTGCCACTGCGAAAGCAGAGATAGAAATTAATCAGCGCGTTTCCATGCCCTTGAAAAGAAGGGACGTAAGTGCAATTGGACGATAGTGGGAGGGTGAAGAAGATACGCCTTTTTTAGAGTAGGGCTGGCCACGAGGCGAGAAAAGTCTCGGTCTCGATCTGTCTGAATATTTGAACCAAAATCTTTTAGAGACAGCCTGGACCAACGCTGTTTTTCATCCACTCGGAAAGAGAGCATAGTAGAGTAGGACCCATGGAAAAGCTTACGTCCGGTGATTTTGCCAGCGTTGAAAAACATCTCTTCAGAACAATGGGAGAGATACTAACCGGGCCAGCGGATTTGTGTATATCAATATCTTTTAGGAGTCTGGCAACTGAACGAGGGCGAAAGAAGATTCGTCCCATAAGATCGTTTGCGCTCTCAAGTACAGGAGGAGTCATAAACCCTTTTCAGCAACGACCAATTAACAGAAAACTGTGCTGCAAGCAAATTGGCTTTGGGACATTGCAGTATTTTTTTCTTTAATTTTCGATCAAGAAAAAATTTTGTTCGTCGAATATAAACGTGTTAGAACTCTTTCTAGCTTGCTTGAACTTGTTCCGGTTTTCCTCATTTGACATATATATGCATTGCATATGCATTGGACGTAGGTATGCATTATTACTCGTATATTACAGGTATGGTTTTTTGGTAAATGTAAAGGGTGGGGCATCTAGTGTTTTTTTTTTAAATCATAGGTTATTTTGACGCAGACAGCTGTTTCTCGCTTGAAATCTTGAAAGAAAATCATTATCATCATACCTCCGTAGAACAAAATAAGTTGCCTTACGCGTGAACAACGTTGGGAAATATTGAAAACTTATTTCCAAAGTTAGTGCTGTGTATCCCAAACAGTGCGTTTTTTGAAAAGTAGTTTTAGTCGAAATGAAGCATCCACCGCGCGCCTGCAATGTACACAAAATTGATGCATCTGGGGATCAGATGCGCACTTGATTGACAGTCTGTTGCGGATTGCGAAGTGGTGGCATTATTGGACCATTTTTTTTCCAAAAATGAGGCTGGGAACTACGTTTCGGTCGACGGTTACAGAGCCATATTACTCAACTTTTTTTTTAACCCCCGTGGGTGTTATTTCCTTTTTTTTTTTGTGAACTTTAACCAGCCGGGGATAATTCCGTGGGCGTTAATGCACTGCACAGGCATCTTGCAAAAAGGTACGTTGCAAAAAACAAGTAATCACCAACCATAAAATTAGAGGCAAAATTTATAATTTTAAAATAACTCTCAAATTATTAATTAAAACTTAACCAACATCCTTTAACCAAAACCAAAAAAAAAAAAAAAACACTTTAATATTTTCTCTACAACACAAAACGGATAAAATACCAAATATACCCAAAGTAGTGGTTATATTTTTGTAAAGGATACTAAGTATAGTGCAAATGATTCATAAAAGTTTTATTTTTTTTCCTTGTCTATGTTAAATAACCACGTCGTATAATATCTTTAACTAAGTATTTATTTATATGTATACAAAAAAAGATATCTGGCAGTCTGTCGCAAGCCTTTTGTGTAAAAGCTATATAGAGAGTGAAAGAAGGTATGAGTTGGGTACCTAAGTGGAATCTATCCTGAAGGGCAATAGATTCATTGTGAATGAAAAATAGCCGCACAAGATGCTTACTCGTCTATTTTACTTCATTCTGTTTTCTATGATTAGAGAGATATACAAAGTAAAATATGAAAACGAAACAAAAAAATGTTGTGTTTTATGTTCCCATTTATGGTAGATCTAGATCTGAAGTCTGGTTAGAAACAAACCTACATATACCTACAAAACTATTAATTCTCGTTTAAAGATTAAGATACTATCATTAAAGAATGAAGAAGAAGGGAAAGAAATAAGGGCTCACAGGAAAAAACACTTTTCCTTAGCTTCTGGGATTTTTCGGCAGAGAAGATATTATGTCTTAGCAATATACTAAAACAACAACTGGCCTTGTCATTCCATCATGCATATAGCTTTAGCTTCCGCAAACGAAAGTGTCCAACATAATATCTTTCTTATGGTTTTGTTTCCTCCTCCTTCATTATTTTTGGTCAACACCCGTAAGTTCAACCTGCTTTCTCGACCCTATAATTAGCCAATCTATATACATATGTAAGTATATGTAGAAGTGATTAATTTATTGATGGGCAATAAATCAAATGAGAATATAGAATCTGTATTCCATACAATACGTGAATTCGAAAAGCGGCTAACTTGTTTATGTTCATGGACCTTAATTGTGTCATTCCGGTTGATAGAAAGGCTAAGGCACCATATGACTTATTCTACACATACTGGTAGGTACATACCTACATATTAAATCTTAAACCCCGATATTAATAAACGGAGCTAGCGGCGAGTTATCATTACCTTGTGGAATACTCAGCTAGGAAAACCAACAAGGAAGATCGAAGATGGTTTAGCGAAGGATTAAATAAGAAAAGTAAATATATATAATCCATGCTTACACGAGAGCTCGAAAGTTACAGGTGAGTTAAGCGCTGTTTTTATTAATATGGCTGAAAGAGATTAATGTGTCAATTATTGCTGGTGAGTTATATATACATGGCTGTTTTTATAGATATATTACAGAACTAAGTGTAATTAAACAACTTAAAAACAATTGTCACTAATTTAAATCGTTGTTCTATAGCTAGTCAAATCGTATACAAATAAAATGCAAGACTGGGTCGCACGCACGAATTTTCTCTAACGTAAAAGAATCTAACTTATTTAAAATTTAAAATGTACACAATCTTATATTATAAAAAAAAAGAAATATCAAAAATTTGTTCAAAAGCATGAAATTAATATTTGAATTACATTAATATAGCCCAGTCAAATTCGACAATAAATATTTTGTGTATACATTGTATAAGTCACAATATTTATAAGAAAACATAATGATTTAAAAGATATTGTGTTTTATATTACCTCTCATTCCCAAGTCGAGTTTCTTAACGTAAATTTGGTAGCATTATTCAATGAACATGTTCCTTTAGTAACTAAAACAATAAGTTCAAATAACTACACTACTGCGTGGTTCACGAATAGTATACGCGATCTCATGCTCAGGCGTGACCAAGTGAAGCGTTTTCACTGTAACGAACTTCACAATCTTTACCGCTCACTATGCGTAACAGAGTTGTAATGGAAATACGTAGTGTTTCTGGGAACGGCAAGAAGATGTGGAGAAATTTACGATCTGTTGGTATCGGAAAATCTAAAGACAGTAACAGTGTAGACGTTGATTTGAATGTGCTTAATAGTAAGATTGTATCTTTTCAACAAACCAATAGTGGAACTGAAAATCTTTTACTACAATCTTATAGCGATTCCATTCAGTCTTCTTCCTCCAGTTTTCGCTTTAGGGGAGTTAATTGTGCTGACGTACTAGAAAGCATACTTTCTATAAAATCTAATGCAGCTGGGCTCGATTGTGTACATCCACTGTTTCTCAAGATTATTCTTCCCATATTATTGCCCTACTTAACACACATTTTTAACACAGTACTTATGACTGGAGTGTTTCCTCCTCAGTGGAAAGTAGCAAAGATATTTCCTATTCCAAAAAATTTAAAAATGGATGATTTTAGGCCTATATCTATTCTCCCATTCTTATCAAAAGCCTTAGAAAAAATCATGCAACAGCAAATAAGCCAGTATATGAGACAAAGGAACATTTTAACACCCACACAATCAGGCTTTCGGAAGAACCACAGCTGCATTACAGCTTTAATAAATATTACGGAGGATATACGACAAGGTGTAGATAAATTTGGGGTAGCATTTCTAGTCCTACTCGATTTCTCTAAGGCTTTTGATACTGTTGATCACAATATCTTATGTGTTAAGCTCCTAAATAAGTTCAACTTTTCCCCATGCGCTGTAAGGTTGATTTCATCCTATTTGAGAAAAAGGCTCCAAGCTGTTTAATCAAATAATATTCTCTCAGACTTTTTACCAACTGTGAGTGGGGTCCCTCAGGGCTCAATCTTGGGACCTTTATTGTTTTCATTGTACATTACTGAACTCCCATCGATTATTAGGCAATGTTCTATACATTTGTACGCTGACGACGTTCAGCTTTATGTTAGCTTCCCATTGGGTCTTATCGAGCATACCATAAGCTGTATAAACGATGATTTGGAAATAGCATGTTGGTGTTTAGAAAATGGACTCCTTTTAAACCCCATTAAATCGAAATGTTTGGTTATTTCTAGGAAAACGCTGGACTTAACGTATTTTCCAACTGCCAGCTTAAGTAGTGCTAAAATCGAATATACTGATACCGCTCGTAACCTTGGAGTTATTTTAAATCGAAATTTATCCTGGGACAACCATATAAATATTGCCGTTGGTAAGTCCTACGGTATCCTTCGTTCATTGTGGAACACACAATCTTTTACTCCCCTAGCTACTAGAGTTATAATTGCTAAAACTTTAATTATGCCCATATTAACTTATAGCTGTGAAATATTTTCAAAATGTAGCTATGCTAGTAAGCGAAAACTGAATGTAGTTTTCAATTCCATAATACGTTAAACTTATGGTTTACGCAGGTATGACAGGATTTCTAATTTTTCATCTCGTTTTTACAATATGCTGTTGGATAGTCTTCTTCAGTTTCGTACCCTTAGTCTTTTCTCAGACATTATGTTAACGCACAAGCCAACATAACTTTATGAAAGAATAAGCCATTTTTCATCAGGCAGATTCGGGCTTTTAATTTTCCCTCGTCACTCATCATTGGTTTCCGAACGTCAATTTTTCATAAATTCTACCCGATTGTGGAATAATTTGCCTCGACACGACTCAGAAGGATAAATAACGCACTTCTTCTGTTGAATTTGTTAATATTAAATAAAAAAAATAAAAAAATATGAATAACTACGTTATTTAATTCTAATTATGTACATACATATATACATATAAAAATATAATTATGTAGATTTCTATTTTATAAATTGTAACTGATTTCATCTATCATTATTGTACGAGTAGCTCTCATAATATTAATAAATTCTATTTAAGCTTAGTAATAACTTATAAGCTATTGTATCTTACTTTGTATAAGCAATCAATGAAATAAAATATATATATAATATAAATATAATATTAGTCTCCGAAAAAAAAAAAAACTAAGTCCTTTAACCACTTAATTATAAAAAAATGCACATAATACTGATATATTCAAACGGACTATTTTTGTCCGCTAGCACGTCCGTATGTCTACTGACTGTCACTGAATGAATTTCAAATTTTTTGAGGCCGTTTTGTGGTATGTGAAAGGGCGTTCTAATGTTTAATTAGAGTTAGTTTTTACCGCTATTTGCTTCAAAAAGTGTCGTACCGAAATTATCATCATTCTATTCCGTAGTTTGTAGAATCACCCATATATAAATTTGTTTGCACACTTTCAAAAATAAAATCTGGTATCCCAACATTTAGTATTTAAAAAAATACAATTTTACACAAAATAAAAAAAACTATTTATAAGCCCGTTTTCAAGATATTGAATTTTCCAAAAAAAATTCAAATTTGTTTGTTAAATTATTGACCACACCCTTGACACACATCTTTTTATCAAAATTCTTGGAGCCGTTTTCGAGAAAATAAGTTTTTTCTTAACATAAATTTTTTTAAGTATTCTACAAAATAATACAAAATTATATTACACTTGTTTTTCAAAATATTGATAAAGCCGATTTTAAAACGATTACTCCCTTATTTATAAAGAAAAACTACCGTGTTTAGAAAAAAAAACATGGAATAAGAATTTTATGGACTCAAATTAAAGGCAATTTCTTACTGCTCCATTTGAGTCCAGAACTTTCTTATTTCATGGTGTAGTTTTCCTAAACACGGAAGCTTAAATAACTATTTTTTCTTTATAAATAAGGGGGTTAGTTTTCAAATAAAATTTTGATTTTTTTTTAATTTTCAAAAATTTTTTTATTTTAATTTTGTTTAACAGTAATATTCATATTTCTTAGAAGATTTACCATACAAAAAAGAGCGCGTGTAACTTAGTACTCCTGGCAGAAGTGAAACTTCTTTGACGATCTAAGAATCTCGATATGTATAGTAGGGATATTAAGCTTATATGCGAAAGACGCGGCTATGTGTTCTATATCAAAATGATCGATGGGTTGTTTTAAACTTGAAAATTAAATAATAGTGGTGAAAATTTAAAGTAACAAAAAACTGAACATTTAAAAGATTTAAATCAGTTTATTTGAATGGGTTTTCAGACCATTTCCAAAAATTCCTACACTCAAAATCTCTGCAAAATCAAAAAGCTGTATATGACAACTTTAATTTGGTTTTATTTATTTTGCAACCATATATAGTTAAAATTTTTAGTGGACTCTCCTGATTTGATTCTATTTTTTGAAATTAGCCTATTTTGAGATAAAATATTTAAAATAATTTATATCTCCATACCAGTAGGAGATGGATAAAAATCTTAAACTAGTAAGATTCTTGAATTTCATTATCTATTCACCAACAAAATTTCAAAACTCTAGCATGCTAGTTAAATAAATGAGAAAAAAAACATAGAAGGACATTTTCCCTTTTATCTGCTACAATAATATAGATCAAAAAATCCAAACTTATTGCACTATAAAATATATTAGCATATCAATACAAATCTTTACTTTTACTCTACCTCCAACCACTAAGATAATCAACGATCTTAGCGTTGCACATGTAGCGTTACATTTTTTCGTTTCACAAAAATCCAACCTGGAAATTTAAGTCTCAACGCGTGCAAAGAAGTTTCACTTCAAAAAGAAAATTTTCAACTTAACTGTTTTCGAGAAAATCAAAAACCAACAAAATGTTTGCACTGGAGATACCAAAAATAGCCAAATTTTGAAAATAAAAAAGTAGCATTTCCTTATTATAATTATTTGAATTTTTTTTAATAAAATATTTGATAAAAATATTATTTATTTTCGTTTTTGGCGAAAAAAATTGTATGGTAGTTAGTTACCGTTATTTTTGGTCCTAAAAAAAAACGTGTGGGCATATTAGTGAAAAAACACTATTTACCAAGTTTGAAGAAAATCCCTCCAGCCGTTTAGACTGTAGGGGCGAGGACAGACAGACAGACAGTATGTAGGCAGGCAGACAGACAGAATTGCGAGACCCACTCTTTTCGCGTTCTCTATAAACTTATTGTTTAGGAAAATTAATATCTCATGGTCGATTTTTTTTACGAATCCATTACTTTCCATATAGTTCCTATGTCGCAAGTAAAAAACATAATTTAAAAAATTGCAAAAATTTAAACAGAAAACCAAAGTTCAAAAAATTGAAAATTTACCAGAATGTTGACACCAAGTAAGAGTTGTTCATCTTCAGGTCGTCTTAGAGATCTCACTTCAAATCCTTCTGCCAAACACGAATATATTTTTATTGATAAAGTAATCAAGTCATAAAAGTATAACAATGACAACCAGTATATGACAATGACAACCAGGCTCATAATAAGATTTTCTTCAATTATAATTTGCATTCCTGAATTTCATAATCGTTTATATTTTAAGACAACCCACATTTATACATCACCGACAGAAAGTTGATGATGATAAAATTTCAATTTTCGTCATCAAGAGTACTTTCAAAATTAAAAGCCTTATCGTTATTTTTGCTGCTATAGCTACCTGCTTCATGTCTTCGATAATCATTCTTTTGGTTTCAATTTCAACAAAAAACCAGATATTTATTTATAACATTTCAGACTGCTATAAACTTAAAAGAGAAAAAATTAATAAAGATTCCCCCAACCGCCATTACCATCAGCCGCTTCGTGATTATATCCTCCTCCACCTACATCCTTATCTTTTCGGTAAATATTCCTTGCAATTTGGGTTTTTAACGGAATTTATAATAATGGGTGAATATTAAATTTTCCCACTGGAGAATCCTTCGTCCCCATCCTCTTCTAACTTTTAAGCTTTGGTAAAATTAACAGAGTAAAAAAATCATATGAAATATTTGTATATGAATATCTCGTACACATAAACTTTTCGTTTTTTTTTTTAGTTAGGAATTCTTAAGATGTGTTTAACGCATGTTTATTTTACTGATTCAATATAATGATGATATGGCCCTTTGTTGTTGCGGTTGTTTTTGTTTGTGTCTGAGGATTTAATAATAAAGAAGACAATAAAGAAATTCTTCATTTCATTTTATGGATCCTGGAAATAAGGCAGATTGCTGTTGGTAGGGCTGGCCACGAGAAGAGAAAAGATTCAGTCTCGGTCTCAGTTTCGCATGACGAGACCGAGACGATACTGTATATTTGGACCAAAATTTGCAGAGAGTCTAATAAATTGAAAAATCCAATTTGCGTTAAATATTTATTTTCTTCTGCACATATGTATTTAAACTATACGGGGGACAAGTTATATTTTGACGTATCGAAAATTATTCGTTCCCTTAATCAACAGCTTGTCTGGAAATTTTATTTTTCGGAGACGAGACCCGGAGAGACTGCAAATTCAAATTTTCTCGCGAAAAAAGCGGGACTGAGACCGAGACGATACTCAATTATACAAGACCGCCACGAGCCCGAGACGAGACTGGAAATTTTAAATTTTAACGAGACCGAGACGAGAACTACAAAAGTCTCGCCGAATCTCGTCTCGTGGCCAGCCCTAGCTGTTGGTAATAACTACATTCAAGACAAGAGTTTTCTTCAATCAACATTTGGGGGAAACAGGGAAATAATGTAGATACCAAACGAACCTATATTAAATACAGTTATTATAGGATGGTGTTGACTGTATGGTATTGCTTAGCCTTAAGGCTTACCTTTATTTAAAATGCTTTTTAATTTCTTTTCCGCAAAAACGTTTTATTATTGAAAATTGTTTTTAACATGGAGAAGCTATATTTAGGAGCTAAATTTTGGATTACAGAATACCTCACACATTATTTAATAAAATTCTAAATTTTATTAAAAAAGTTTGAAATATGTATTTAGGGTTTGTTTTACAATATGTAATTATAATATCGGCATTGGTTAGTTGACGCATAAATAGTGCGGTGCAGGGTCTTAAGTTCACATCATGCGGAAAAAAAAATTCAAGGTTATCTAATGATCCACCTGCTTAAAGGAGAATGGACATTTTTGGGCTCCTTACCTTTAGCACCTCATATATGGGATATTCGCAAAAAAAGTATGCCATCTAAAAGGTCAGTAATTGGTCAAAAAAGGTCAATTAGCTTCAAAACTTGGTCAGCCATAGGAAATTTTAAATCAATGGTTAAAGTTTTTCAAGGTCACCAACTATTTTTGGCACCTCATTTATGAGACTTGTGATAACAGGTCATCTAGTTTGAGTATTTGGTCAGCCATAGGTTATTCTATATATGGATTTTTGAAGTGTTTTGCTTTTTTCAAGGCCGTATAAGACTTTAAGCACCTCATTTACCGATTTTTCCAAAAAAAAAGATATAATTTGAAAGTTTATTAAATCCTCATGAAAGGTCAACATGTTTCAGAAATTGGTCAGCCAATTGGTATACTGTATTTGCGAATATCCCATAAAAGAGGTGCCAAAAGTCTTATACGGCCTTGAAAAAAAAAACTTCAAAAAATCATATAAAATAACCTATGGCTCACCAAATACTAAAACAAGCTGACCTTTTATCCCGAGTCGTTGGCCTTTAAAATAGTATACTTCTTTTGCGAATATCCTACAAATGAGGTGCTAAAAGTCTTATACGACTTTGAACAAATAAATTTTAAAAATTACTGAAATTAGTTGACCTTTTATGAGGTCTAGGTAACCTTTCAGATGGTGTATATTTTTTTTTTTTTGAATATCCTATAATTGACGTGCTAAATATAGGTTTGACCTTGAAAATTTAAAAAAAAATATTAAAAAAAATCTATGGCTGACCAATTACTGAAAGAAGCTGGCATTTTTTGACAAATTACTGACCTTTTAGATGGCATTCTATTTTTTTTATTCTTTAAATTAGGGGCTAAAAATCTTATACTGTGACCTTGACACAAACTTTAAAAATTCATTAAAAAACAACCTATGGCTGACCAATAACTGCAACTAGCTGACCTTTTATCACAAGTCGGTGTCCTTTCGAATGGTACACTTTTTTTTTGCGAATATCCCATAAATGAGGTGCCAACAATAGCTGGTGACCTTGAAGAACTTTAACCATTGGTTTAAAATGTCCTATGGCTGACCAATTTCTGAAACTAGTTGACGTTTTTTGACCAATTACTGACCTTTTAGATGGCATACTTTTTTTGCGAATATCCCATTTATGAGGTGCTAAATGTTGGGAGCCGCATTTTTGTAAGGGTCGCGTCACTTTGGGATATAAATATATGTCATACGAAAGGTCGCAACGAACTTATTTATTTTTTATTGTTTGGGCGTTATAGCCCAAAAACTGAATACTGTTGGCCTGCACTATAATAGTTTCTCTATACGAGTTGATTTCGAAGAAGTGTTGTAACACTTTTGACCTGAAAGCTCTTTAGTCGCGTTATCTTTTTTTGTATGGAAAGTGCATTTCATTAGTGTTCAGCTTTTTAACTATAACAGTTGCCCCGCACGTGATACAGGCATATGTCTGGGCAAGAAAAATATTACACTCATTAAAACCTTTCAGCTGATTATGGTCAAAAAGTGTTATACATTACTTGGAACGCAACTTGTACAAGACAATTCATATAATGCAGCTCAACAGTTTTCAGTTTTAAGGCTACAGCACTTTCCTTGTATGAAAGTGCTCATTAAGATTAGTGCTTGAAAGTATACGGATATTTCGGATATCGGATCCTGGATCCAGATCTGATTCGCATTTTCGGATCCGATCCGGATAGTTTGAGGATCCGGATTTGATTCTAAGCTCTAATTAAGATCTTTAACACGATATATGTATGTCATTAGATGAAAAGAAAATTTATCGTAAGCGACACTCATATTTTCTGTTAACAGCTAAATATCGCAAATGCCATAGATTGTTTATGCTATTTATTCAACTTTGCTTTATTGTTGACCAAAGAGATGCTGCTTTTTTATCTGTTTACATAAATGGCGGATCCAAAGGGGGAGGGGCTGTTCATTATCCCCCCGTGAGATTCGATTTTTGTTTTTGTATGTGAGTTGTAGGGCTGGCCACGAGACGAGGCTGGCTTTTAAGCAACCGAGACGAGACGAGACCGAGACGAGACTGTATGTTTGGACCAACTTGTACTTTTTAATTGAATTTTATTCAATCACTCCTCTTAAAACAGAAGTAATTTCAATATTTTAATATTTAAATTTCTTCATCTTCTTATTATTAGGACCAACATTTACAGAGAGTCTAATAAATTCAAAAATCCAATTTCAGTTAAATATTTATTTTCTTCTCTACGTATTCAAACTATAATCGAAAATATTTCGTTCCAATAATCAACAAGTTGGCCGGGGAAATCGTATTTTTCGGAGACGAGACCGAGACGATACTTAATTATACGAGACCGACTCGTCTCGTCTCGTCTCGTGACCAGCCCTAGTGAGTTGTGTTAAATTAGAAATTAAAGCTAGGGTTTTTGACCTTTGTTCTGTATTCATCTCGGAATTCTCTAGAGTTCCTTGCAAATGTTTCTATTTGAGCTTCATTCCCGCGCACAGGCAAGAGGCAGAGTCAAAGTAAAAAATAATTTTATTGAATTGGAAATTCGATGTTTTTCATATTTAATTTCGGGATTTATTGACCAAAAACGTTTAAATTCATATTTTGGGTATTTCTGTCTGAAAGATTATTTGTTACGCGGTGAAGAAACATGTTATAAAGTCCATTTAGGAAACTTTGATAGATTCAAAAATTTCTGACAACCACGAATATTTTTTTTTTATTTTTTTTTTTCCGGAAAAAATTGTTATATGGCACTAGGGCGATGCTTGGAATAAAATACTAACAGAATTTCAAAATATAGGTACTTCGTCTAATGTTTATTCAAGCCATTAACGCTTGAGTTCCATGTACGAATAGCTAAGTTGGTGATGGATCGAAAAGGCTTTGAAAAATCCGAAGATTTGAATTTGTATGTTATCCTCCGGAAGAAGGCGTTGCTTGCACTTTTCAAATTCCTTTGAAAGATGTCTGTAATGTCGATAGTTATTGATAGACAACACATCAAGTAATAATGTAAGTGAATACAAACTATGGATGGTCCAATGGCAGAAACTCCATCAATAGTTCCATACAAAAGCAATTAGGGAGAATGTGAATGTGGTTTGGCAAAATGTGATTAAGAAAGGTTTCCAAACATCAAACAATTTTCAAATATACTCGCTAAGCTAAATATACTCCCTAAGCTACCTATTAATATAACTACAGCAGAGGGTCCTTCTCTAAGCTAAGTCGATAAAAAAATTGGTTCAGGTCTTCAATGGTAGACACGTCAAGGTTCATGAAACGAAAAATGAAAAATCAATCTCGTGCTTTGAGAAAAAGTATAAAACCATATTATACATATTGCATATTACGAAGTGTTTTAAGTAATTTTTTATGGGAGATTTGACCCAACCAAACATCCTGTTTTTTTTTTGATAACCTACACTGTGTTTACTACTTGTTATTATTCATTTTTGATTGCTAAATTTTGAAAAGCTGTATTTTGGAAACATAAATTGGGCTCAAATTGAAGAAAATTTTCTTTTTCATAAAAATACGATTGTTTTGCTATTTTTTAAATTCATCGTAAACGCCAAAACTTGATCATGAGCTGGTAAGTAGTGAAACGTCAAAAACAACGTAAATTTGGCAACGGCAGTATTTTGTTTATATTCACTTTATTCCATTTACAAAAATATAACGAATTACTGAAAATCAACTCGTTTCCGTGTTTCCTGTAAAATTTACATCTTGTCGCTAAAGATGAATTGGTGGTTAGGGCCCGATATAGTTAAAATTATTATCATTATTATTATGGAAACGCTGATCAATTTTCAGCTCAAGAAATATCTCGAAGAACGAAAGCTCTTTAATGACCGGCAGTACGGCTTTCCGTCAAAAGGTCCACATCCACTATTGATCTGATGGTATATCTCACCGAACAGTGGAACAAATCTTTACATCGTTTGGGAGAAATAGGATTATTGCTCTTGATATTTCAAAAGTGTTTGATCGAGTTTGGCATCAAGCTCTCTTACCGAAAATGTGCGCATTTGGTATTGATGAATCTCTTCGTCGTTGGATTAGAAATTACCTTTAGGACCGTTCAATACAAGTTTTATTGCAGAGTTTCAAGTCTGAAATGCACAAAATAAATGCTGGTGTGCCCAAGGCTCCGTTTTATTTCCGTCCTCTCCTTTATATTCATCAATAATATGCTGTCTGAAAATTCGAATCCACTAAACTGTTTTGCTGACGACAGTACCTCAGCTTTTTATATTCACATCCATGTCCTTCGGATGTGTAACTTAAACGGCAACGTATCATAAGCTCATTGAATTCTGATCTCGACAGCATTGTCCAATGGGGAATTAAAAACTCTATTCTGTCTACTGTCGTTAAAACGCAACCCACACCCCATTGTCATCACTTGAATTGAGGAAACCGAAAAGTATTTAGTTCTCGGCTCGTGTATCACAGACCAGCTTTTGTGGAACGAGAACCTATATTCCAAGTCGCCAAAAATGTTGCTAATTGTTTAGATTTTCTTCGGGGAAGCAAGCAATTTTTCACCCCCCTGTGAACTGGCTGTTATCTATAAAGTCTTTATTCGTTCAGATCTCGAAAACAATTCTCATGCTTGGGCAGGTGCTTCAAAAACGCACTTGATTCCAGAGGTTCAAAACCAATGTGCATTGGTATCTCCTTTTTAATCCTTCCCTATTTTTCTAATGCTCGCATTGTGTTAAAAACATTTTAAGGGTAGAAAAAATCCCTTTTATGTATGCACAATTAAAAAAAAACTTTAATTTCATAAAATTATGAAAACATAGTTCTATTCACAACAAATAACTTCCCGAAATATTACTTTCAAGTGCATTTTAACTTACCCAATCATGTTACAGAGGTCATCAAACATAAACAACTTATGGTTAACTCAAAACAATAATATTGTCAATTCAATGTCGGGCGACTTACATAAACCTTCAAATTTTTTAAGTACACTTCTACCGACCCAACTCACCATCAAACAAAAAAGTCCTTTAATTCTGATTCAAAAATAATCAACATTCATCATAATATTTGTTTTTTAAATATTTCTTTTTATATGATAAGTTAAATTTTGAATTTCATTGAAACAAAAATAAATTTTTAAAATTTAATTGCGGTGCCAGGTTAACCTAGTAGTTGCCGAAAAAAAGTAGCATTTTGTTTTTGGTCTCCAAAAATGCTTCTGCCATTTCGCGATTTTCAAAGTTTTTTTTTTTTATTATTATTTTACCATGAACTTTTTCTTACCCTGCGATGATGGTATGAACAAAAAGAAAATGAAGCATAATATTTCCTCTCGATTGCGGTTCACCCTATCTAATTGGATGCAGTAAGTTTAAAATTCATTGCTGGCAAAAGTGATTAATTAATTGCAAAAAGTTACGTATAATTTAGTTTGTGAAGAGCAAGTTCAAGACTCGGGCAGACACAAACCAGGACGTTCCGTCCCGGGGTTAAGAAAAATAATTATTTTACTTTACATACATAATATACCTATACATTTATATAATTTGAACCAAGAACCTCTTGGCTTCTCTTATAAACTGGAAAACTGTGTCTTTTGGAGAAGTTTCCCATCTTCAAAATGAACGCAGACCAAGAAAAATGAAAAGTAATTGCTGACTAAATGAAGTTTATATAGTATTCGATGTTATATTGACGAGTGAGCTTTTGTTGTATTTGTTGTTGTTGTTATCTTTTCGTGGAGCAACCATCAGCTGATATATAAATTGCTTATTTGTGGCAGACATTTTGGCAAAAGAACGAACCTTTCGGATCGTTTCATTATGAAAATAAAGGGTTGTGTATATGGACCGAGGAGCATTGTTTTCCGGAAACTTCTTCATTGTATTCATTCAAGTTAGTTTCTAACCTTAATTATATAGACTTTGGCGATGTTTTTACAGTTGTTGCCATTAATCAGCTGTTGCAAGGAGAAAAGAACGTTGAATAAATGGCGGGTAATTAAGGATGGTTGCAACTTGCAATCTTCACTTCAAATAATAGTGCTTAATTAGTATAGTTAGTTCATTTGGAAAATCAATGCATATTGCTGTTTATAAAAATTTAAATTTACTGTAAGGATACGTCAGGTCGCGTATCGGTTGGTCTTCATCTATGCAAACAAACTCAGGTGTTTCTTCACAGAGAAAAAAACAACGTACAATCAAAGCAAAAAACTTTGATTCTAATATTTTTCGGAACAATTTGGCGCGAACGCCGAAAATTCTCAAATCAAAGGGGAGCGACTTTATTTCAAAGTGATTTCATACTTAAAAACGAACTAGATTTTATTACGTTTATATGTTGATTTAAAGTGGAATCAAGGTTAAATCAAATTCATCCATCTTTTAAAACAACATTTATCTACTTCGAATCAACGTAGATTGAACTTCGTTTGGTAAGGTATTGATTCAAAATGGCTACCCACGCCACGCTTCTTTGTTTAAAATTATGTAAGACAAAGACAAATGTATATTCATGTCGATGTATTTAATTTTTATGGTGAATCATTTATTTGTGACAAAGTGAAACGTTTAATGCTATGAGTATTTCATATTAATAAATATAGGAAAAGTAATTAAATATTGTTTTTCGATTATATGAAAGTGAATTTTAAGTGCGCGTTTAATTTGTTCACAAATGTAAGGGAGCTACCTCAAAAAACAACAACACGCTCTCGAAATTCTTTATATTAAGCTTACAAATACAAACAAATTGAGGTAAACTTGACTATGCAACACTTTGAAACTACGTTGATGGCACTTTAAATGCCATAAAAGTGGATCGCAATGTAAAATGTGGATTTCAATGTAAAAATGAATACGTTTCACTTTGATTCAAGGTTGAGCGCACTTTAAATGTGGATCTAAAAAAAAATAACATTGTTTCAACAATAAAATAAAAATGCGCCACTTCATTTAAAATACTTTAGATCAAATACGGTCGATTTTAATTTTAGATCGCAATTTTTCCCTCAGTGTTGTTACTTTATTCCAGGAAAAATTTACACAAAAATGATCACCGCGAAGTTAGCCGACCGACTTTCGATTTTCGAAAAAATAAGAATGTCAGGGGATGTACCTCTAATTGGTCATACCATTTCTGCAAAAAAATTAGGGCTGGCCACGAGACGAAAAAAGTCTCGGCCTCGATCTTGGTCTCGCATGACGAGACCGACACAAGACGAGACGCGACTGACTTTTATGCAACCGAGACGAGACCGCGACGACCCTGTATATTTGGACCGGAATTTACAAAGAGTCTAATAAATTACAAAATCCAATTTCAGTTAAATATTTATTTTCTTCTGCACTTAGAAATTTTTTGATGACCAATTGAATCTCAGAAGTGACCAACTATTTAAGCACTTATGCATTTGGAATTCAATATGGTTACCAAATTATAGGCATTTAAAAGCTCCATACAAAGTGCAACTATTTATATTTTTAAAAAAAATATTTTTTTTCAGAAATGATATGACCAATTAGAGGTACATCGCCTCACATTCTTTTTTTAAGCCGGTCAGCTAATTTCGCGGTGGTACAAAAATTTTTAAACGCAATAATTTTTGGTATAAAATGTCAAAAATACTGTGTTTTTCACGTACAACTTCCTAATGGTTACTATTTTCGAAACATGTGAATTCAAAGTTAGTACATTATGTCACCTCTTATAAGAAAAAATATTATTTTTTCTGTAATTTCTGGCATATAAATTCCGCGACTGCGCCTTATGAACGCCATCCTGTTGGTCCAATTTCGCACTACATTTTCGAGGATACCCGGTCCTTTTTCGTCAATAGTGCGTCGAATATTGGCTTCTAAATGATCAATCGTTGCTGGTTTATCAGCATATACCAGAGATTTTACGTACCCCCAAAGTTGCAAAAAGCCTTACTTTTGTACTGAATTCGGTACTATTGGACTTTCCCGAGTAAGCAAGTACCACTTTTCAATTTGCAGTACTATTTGTACTATTTTTAATTTTTGAAAAGGTCAACTTTCACAAATCTCTAAAATCAAACAAATACATATGTTCAGGCAAACTTCACCCCATCTTCACAACAAGAAAAGTGTTTGTGAACGCGTCCCAATGGCCCATTAAATTTTGGATGCATTCAT
This sequence comes from Melangyna quadrimaculata, assembly GCA_949320155.1. Lineage (NCBI taxonomy): Eukaryota > Metazoa > Arthropoda > Insecta > Diptera > Syrphidae > Melangyna > Melangyna quadrimaculata. The sequence continues at coordinate 42,740,091 of OX439484.1, forward strand.
TACTCATCATGATCGTGCTTAAGCCTAGTACGCTGCTGATGTGAAATGAAAAATCCCGTACAAAAATGACATGACGAAATCATAAACGAAAAATTTCGCTCTGCTTTTCGTTCTGTGGTACGCTGTTCGACCAACGAAATTCATGATTATACCAGATCGCTTTGACAAGTCTCAACTCGTTTTTCGCACAGAATTAATTGACCGGGCAGTTAATTGTGTGCGGAAAAATGACATTTGAGTTTGTTCGTGTTTTTATTTGTTGTTACTTTCATTACAGCATGGCTGTTGTTTGATTTATTTGCAATTTGTGAAACTCTCCATGAATATTTTTCCGCTGTGTTTTCGAAAGCATTTCCTTGTCTTTTTGGAGACTACAGGAAAATTTCGTTTCGAATCAGCAGCGTACTAGGCTTAAGGCCTAGTTTTTTCCCTTTCCATCCGATTTGGAAAAAGGATACAAATCAATAAAAAGCTATATCTGTAATAATTTATCCATAAACAAAATCTATTTGAAACAAATATCTGTGTCTGAAAAAAGCATTTTTTATTTTTCCTGATGTAAATTATGTACAGAATTTTTTATCTTGAAAAGTAAAAGTCCTAGAGCCATGCGGTTTTCAGTGTTTGACTTAAAATTGACAATAGCATTAAGTATTGAAAACATAAATTATGCTAAATTACATACAATTTTGAAAAAAATTAGTTTGAAATTAGTTTGAATTTTTTTTAGTTTTTGTTTTTTTTTTTCTTCAAAATTTCGAGTTTGAAAATTAATTTTTTAAAAACTATTCACAAACGCAACTTAATTTAAAAATTCCAAAAATGTATGGCAGGGCATTGCAAGCTTTACCGTTGTATTGTTCTGTTTTAAGTCAATTTTTCAGAAAATTGCCCCTCCTACCTAAACGAAGGGAAGTAGACTCCCCTACCATACGATTTTTTTCTTGTCTTAACCTAACTTACTCGTTACAGTTTTTTGGTGCACCTTATATCAATAACCCTGAATATTTGCCCATTCTTCTTTCGGCGATTTTTAAACGTTGTCCTGGTGTAAATCTTAGCATGGTGATTTGCCAAATATACTTACTTACAGCCTACAGGCTGTAGCGTTAAGGTTAGTGCATTGACTGAAACGCTGGAGGTCTGTGTTCAATTTTAAGTATCGTCGTCCTCTTTAAAGCTCCACTGGCATAAAATTGTAGGTCCCCTTCATTCCTGTCAACAAGCGCACGCAGGAGTGGTTGTGAGTTGTAACTCACTAGACCCTGGTTCTTCGCGAGCTGTTGTGCCAACCAACCACTGACAAAAATATCAAACACTTCATTAGTAGTTTGACAGTTATTCCTTTCGGAAGTTCTATTCCTCTAAAAAAAACAGATGCGTCAAGGTGGGAACATTTTAAAAATCTAATGATGCAGGAACTAGGCGCTAATTTGGCGCTAATTTAGTACTTCAATCCCCATTCAGCACTAAAATCCCTTCACTCTCAAACTTCTGGTGTTCCCAGCTTGACGTCAAGATTGGTTCAAGGTAGATCAAAGTTAGACTTATCTTAAATCCCCGATAAATAATCAGCCTTATCGGGAACAAAATTTCCCTCGGATTTTCTCCCCCGGATATTTTCCCAAGTGTGATATGTACCAATTGTTAACCATTTTCGAAAAAGTAAAAGATAAACCTATTTCTGGTGGGGATATTAATGATATTGTCCAGGAAAAAGATCACATTTATTAAGCGAAAATAGGTTTTTGACTCCTTTGAAAAAGACAAAATCCGAGGGAGAAATCTCCCCTTTGAATTGGCGATAAGGCTGAATATCAAAATTGGAGATAGGCCTTTACAGTACAACTATTTTTTTCTTAGAATATACCCAAGAATCATATCCTTAAATACTATTGTAGAATTAATGGACACCCTGTATATGTATGTGTCTCCTAAAATCAAAAGCAACGTATTCCCTTTTTAGAGTTAACGACGCAGTTTACTTCATTTTTTTTAAATCTATCGTTCACTGTCATTGAAACTTTCAGTAGTTCCAGAGATATTTTGATTTGAATACAAGGGTTAGAATTAAAACCAACGTATTCCTTAGGCTTTTTTGAATCAAAACAACTGTATTCCAGTTTGTAATCAAAGTAGCTCTATTCCAGAGTAAACGAATTTTTTGTTTGTTGGTTTGAATCAAAACAAATGTATTCCAAATTTTTGTGAAGTTTTAAAATTTACAAAGCCACCATCCATTGGCAGTTTAAATTCAACTGATAAAAAGATTGGCGCAAAATTATAGTCACCTCCTATTAACTAGGTTAAGTACATACTAGTTAAAACCATTTTAATTATTTTAAAAGCAGGTACTTATTTTGTATCAAATTTATACATTTTTTAACCTACCTACAACTAGTGTAACCCTTTAGTTCTACACCCAGTTAAATTTTGTCGAACAGACCCAAAAATTAACAGTTTGGGAACAAAAATACAGTTTGAGGAGTATACTTTTTTTTTAAACAAACGAAAGAAGACAGCATCCTAACACCTAAACAAAAAACAATCTGAAAACTTTAATTGATAAAAAACATGAATGATGAACATGTATCCAATAAAACACACACATAGGTACACACATGAGTTATTTATAATTGTGTTGCATTTTTTTTTCTATGAAGGCAAAGTGAGGTAGGTAGGGACGAAAGTGAGCAGACAGTGATCTTTTAAAATCGACATCGACAGTAAAATTCTTCTTTTATTTATTTTTGGGTTTCGGAAATCACGTTTGAACACATTTTAGAATGTCATGCAACTAACAGATAGGTACTTTGGCTCAATTGAACACCATTTTAAAAGATAAAAGGTACTTTCGTTGGTATTAAATTTATCACAAGCCGCTAATGATAAAGTGGGCTTTATTATGAATATAATTGTCAAAATACTAATTTTGATTTTAGTATCTACTCAAATCATTTTAAAGTGTACTTTATGTGAATATAATTTTGCGCCACTAAAAATAGGGAAAATAGGGCTTGTAGGACTGGGTACGTATACTTAGTGAAAATCATATTGTGGTTCTAACATTTTACTTTACTATATAACTACTGCAATAGCAATCTTATTCTGTGATCAAAAAATAGGCAATGTCAAATTAAAATTATAATAAATGCTTTAAGGTTGAGAAACAACCCTTAAAATTAAAATTAACAGGTGTATAGGAAAATTTAATGCTATCATTTTTGCGACACAAGCATCTGACAATAAAACAACCAATTTTCTTACCGAATTTTTAATCTCTTCTGTTGATAATTAATTAAGGAAATAAATTAAGTATTTAAAACACAAGGAATACATTGTGTCCCCTATTTTAAAAATATATAAAACAGTGCTTAATGCAAACCCCATTTTATTGAATTTCAACACACATAGGGGCGAATCCTTTAATTATTATGAACCTTTCAATTCGTTATTCATTTATTTTGTCGATCGAATTATCCTCCTGCGTGTCTTTAACATGAAAATTCTTCCACTTAAGGTCAAATTATAGCCCACCCAAGACCCAACCATAAACCATCTGTATTAATTAACAATATTAATCATTTTTAGAAAATAATTTTCTCTCAAAAAAGCGCGGACAATTAAATTTCAAACCTTTTTCCAAAGGCTTAATACGTCTATTGAGTAAACTAATATACAAAAATTATGACGAATATCAATAATTTAATGACTCTTTGAAAAAAAAAGCAATAAAACCCTTGGTTTGTGCTTATTTTTTTATTAATTTTATATTAAGTTTAGAGAAACATTAATTACCTTCAACCAATTTAAATATTAATTCAAATGACCTGTTTGCATTTTTAAATACTTTTTTAATTGCTTTTTATAAGGAAATAAGTTCATAAATTGAAATTTGAATAAAGATGAGATAGGTATAATTTTGTTGTCAGGTTACTCCGTAAACAAATATTTAAAGATTTTTTATAGCAGTAATCGCACCTCTGTAGGACCTCATTGGTTACGATTTATATCCTCTGTGCAAAGCTGAACGTTAAAATATTAAATATGTTGTAAATGGGTAAATAATAGAAATTAGAAACTTCCTTAAATAGGAAATTAAAGAATTTATGGCGTGTTTCTGTGAGAATTATTATAATCTGGTCTGAAATAAAATGTAAATAAAACTTGCATTGGTACTTAATAAAATTATTACTTTTTTTTCATTTCTTGGCTTAAAGGATATGATGAATTTGCTATAAACCATGTATGGATCATTTTATGTAACACTTCCTAGGTACGAAATTTAAATTAATTGTAAAACCTCTTGTAAAACTTCAATAATATTTCTTTAAGAGATTTTGGTTAAAATTCATATAAATGTTCATAACTTAAGAAAAAATACTATAATAATATAACTATACCTACTGCATTTCAAGATGCACCATAATGAACGTAATGGTAATGTCAATTTTTTGAAAATCATTTTATAAATCCTGATTTTCATCAAGACATCCGTTGGTCTGTTTATCTGTGCGGTCTGACCTAGATCGAGCTAGAGCCTAAATGGTTGGGCGGATTAGTTTTAAATTTGATGTGAAGCATTTTAATAAAATTCCCGAGAAGAAAAGTTCAAATCTTTGTTTTAACCCAACTAGAACGGGTAGCTGCCATACATGGATTTCGGTGTTATCCAGTTTTCTCAAAAATGGCTGTTACGATTTTGATTAAACTTCACACATGTGATCTTCAAAATATTTTCAATAATACTGCATACCAGTTTTTTTTTTTACCAAATAATTGGAATAATGAGCAAAAATACTATTTTTCGATTTTTTTATATTTGTTTAGGTTTATATGTACATATATTCACACAAATCTAGTCATTGGTTTGATTTATTTTTTCATTATTTTGGAATAAGTTACTTCCTTTTCCATTCAGAAATATTAATATTGGCGTAAACAATTTTTTTTTTTAAACCTAGTACTCAGTTCAAGTATAAAGTATATAAAAGTGACACTTATTTCACAGCGATGAATTTCATAACGAGAGTACCTAAATGTGAGAGCGAAATAGGAACCGGTTCAAAATTAATTTCATTTCATAATTTTCATTTCCTAAACGTACGACCACTAGGAAAAAATAATAGAAGTGTGGAAAAGTGTGACATTTGTCAATAAATTAAAATAAAAATTGTAAAAATTGAATAAAAAAGCCTAAAGAATTAATTTAGATCTTATGATCGTTTATTTTTGTATATAAAGTGTTACCGACAAGCCAAAACCCAAACTTTTGAATTAAAATAGTCTTTTCAAGCATTTCAAGATTATGTTAAACTGTCAGACAAATCAAATTATTTTTTTTTTTTAATTCAAAGTGTGTCCTAAAAATTTTCAAACTGAGGACTGTAAATTCAAGTGGATAATTAAATATGGTTTCACAAAGCTTATTTCACTCAGAGGTAAGTACTTGGCTTAATAAGCAAATAAAATCAAAGAAAAAAATCATTTATTTTACTTCGATTTTTTTTTTCAAATTTGTTGTTCGTTAAATCAAAAAAAAAAGCAAACCTCCTTACATGTTTTTTATTATTTTCTCGTTGACGATACAAAAATATTAATACCCACAACGTTAATGTCCAGCTACATTGATTCTAGTGGTATAGTACGAGATCAAGTTCGATCCAGTCGTGCATATTTTTTTTTTTTTTAATTTTCACTGAAGGGACATTTGCAAATATAAAACTGTTTGCTTGCCTTTTTACTTATTATATATGGGTAGGTACTATGGTGAATGAAGTTATGAATTCGTAACAAAATGAATAGCCCAGTCAACGAAGACTCAAAATTATAAAATAAATGCAAAAAAGAAGGGCTTCTGGATTATTTTTTTATATGGTAGGGGTAACCCACAGGAATAACATACCCAAAGTCCCAAATCAGGGCCGCGAGCAAATCTGAGGAGAGGGGTTAAAGGTACCCCTCTTAGATGAAAAGTCTATTCTACCTTATTAGAGACAATTAAATTGTCTATAAAATGATATATTCACATTTTTTCTAGTGTCAATAATAAAAGAGATGCGGGGGATAGAAAAGTCAACAAATCTGAAAAACTTCTTATTGTCTTAGAAATTGAATGTTTTCTGACCAATTTACCTGGAAACAAAACAAAAAAAGCTAAGTACACATTCATTCACTGTTATTATATCATGACGTGGGGCTAAGAAAGGGGTTTTATATCCTTCTTACTATATATCCGAAACTATACAAAAAAGTAGATGTATACTAAATTAGTCAAAATTTAATTAGCAAGAGGTGTTTTCATATGGCGCCAAAAAATGATAACGTTTTTTTTTAAAAGCAACTCAATACAAAATTTGTTGGCCATAGAGGGGTGGTCGTTCTCCCCTCCTTTAAAGAGGAGGGGTATTTTTTTAAAAATAATATTAAAAAACAACGGCAACACTTACACCAAAAAAAAAAATAACTTTTTTTGAAAGCCAAAACTCCGTTCTTTTATTTTATTTTCAAATCAAGTTATTGATGTCCATAGTTTTTGTCAAAATAACTTCCAAGCTCAAAATTATTAAAAAAAAAATTGAAAATTTTGTTTTTGATTTTTCTTTTTAAATTGGGAAATAAGATGCTGAATTGACTTTTATTATTCACTACCCCTAATAACTCTTAATTGAAAACTGAAAACTAAATGGTTTTATGTCTCCTAGTTTTTGAGAAAATTGAAAGTTGCGACGACAATTTTGTTGATGTTTTTATTTTGTATAATTTTTGTTATTATTATATAGTAGTATGTGATAGTAGTGTTTCTTTGAACTTGAGGTTAATGAATGAATAATTTCTTTGAACCTGCGAAGCAAGCCACCCAAGGTAGTGTGATAGTGGTAGAGGGAACCCTAAGGTATAACATTATCAAAGTCCCCAGCCCAGGGAGCCTTAGACAGGAGAGGAGGGTAAAGGTCCCCTTTTATAGTTTTTCTTCAATATTTGGAAAACTAAGCGTAATAGAAGCAAAATAAATATGACAAAGTGAAAGAAAATTAAATTCCCTACAAATAAACGATATGCTCATAGCTTTTCTGGAAGCAACAGACATGCAAGAGTAGGAATATCCAACAAAAATTAAAAAAAAAAATTGATTTCCTTAGAAATTTAATATTTGTTAATTAGTTTACTTTTATAATACTATGTACAAATCCTCTATTTGTAGGGAATTTAATTTTCTTTCACTTTATCATATTGAATTTTCCTCTATTACGCTACATTTTCCAAATATTGAAGAAAAACTATAAAAGGGGACATTTACCCCCCTCTCCTGTCTAAAGCTTGCGGCCTTGGGCTGGGGACCTTGAGTATGTTGTACCTAAGGGTCAGCTCTACCACTCACACAGCACCGTGGGTGGCTTGCTTCGCAGGTTCAAAGATTCATTCTTTAACCTCAAGCTCAAAGAAACACTACTATCACATACTACTATAATATTAATAAAAAAAATTTACAAAAAAAAAACATCAAACAATTTGTCGTCGCAACTTTCCATTTTCTCAAAAACTAGGAGGCATAAAACCATTTAGTTTTCAGTTTTCAATTAAGAGTTATTAGGGGTAGTGAATAATAAAAGTCAATTCAGCATCTTATTTCCCAATTTAAAAAAAAAAAATCAAAACCAAAATTTTCAATTTTTTTTTTTAATAATTTTGAGTTTGAAAGTTATTTTGACAAAAACTATGGACATCAATAACTTGACTTGAAAATAAAATAAAAGAACGGAGTTTTGGCTTTCAAAAAAGTTAATTTTTTTTTGTTGTAAGTGTTGCCGTTGTTTTTTAATACTATTTTTAAAAAAATGCCCCTCCTCTCTAAAGGAGGGGAGAAAGACCACCCCTCTTTAGCCAACAAATTTTGTATTGAGTTTCTTTAAAAGAAAAACGTTATCATTTTTTGGCGCCATATGAAAACACCTCTTGCTTATTAAATTTTGACTAATTTAGTATACATCTACTTTTTTGTATAGTTTCGGATATATAGTAAGAAGGATATAAAACCCCTTTCTTAGCCCCACGTCATGATATAATGACAGTGAATGAATGTGTACTTAGCTTTTTTTGTTTTTTTCCAGGTAAATTGGTCAGAAAACATTCAATATCTAAGATAATAACAGGTTTTTCAGATTTGTTGACTTTTCTACCCCCCGCATCTCCTTTATTATTGACACTAGACAAAATGTGAATATATATCAATTTATAGACAATTTAATTGTTTCTAAAAAAGTGGTATAACTTTTCATCTAACATGTTAGGTTGTGCCAATATTCACGAATATCTAATTTACCTTTACCTTTAACCCCCCTCCTCAGATTAGCTCGCCGCCCTGGGCTGGGGACTTTGGGTATGTTATACCTGGGGGTTACCCCTACCATATACAAAAATAATCCAGAGGGCCTTATTTTTTGCAAGCAAAATTCCTTCGTTGACTGTACTATAACCTCGATATTTTGATCAAACATTTTATAATACAGCAAAGCCGAAAAAAGTGTGTCTTCCAGTTCTGTCTATGCTCAACTACTGCTGGATGGATTTTCTTCAGACTTGGGTTTTTTTGATTTTTTTAATGACCCCAAATTACGGTACATATCTGATATACCTACAATTGGTTGAAGCCAAAAAGGGAATTCTAATTTATCTCAAAAATGGCTCAAACGATTTTGATAGGTTATTGCTACTTTTTGGTAGACTTTTTTTTTGAAAAATGATGATTTTTGGAAACTTAAATGAAACCAATTTGTTGGTCGTTAGTTAACTCGAAAACTGCTCCGTTAATTCTTTTAAGTTTTATTTTTTTACAGAGAATCTTCCAGAAAATTTTAATAGTTTTGTATAAAAAAAAATCATTTTTTTTTTTGTTTAAAAATAAATTATTTCGAAAACGACTTGTTAAATAGTTTTGAAACTTTTTATTGATTTTCCAAATTTTTTTACATTTTACAGCCTTTAAGAAATTAATGTTTCTAAAACTTAAAATAACGTTACCTAGCATACACACACTGTGTAAAATAGGGCTGCCAGATTTAATTTGGTGAATATCGGGACGCCAGGGCCCTAAAACCGAGACAAATCTTAAATTCAATGGCGCAAAATTTTAGTCGATCTAGTGCGATGTTAAATTATTTTTACTTAATAAATTTAAGTCTTGCAGCCCTATTGTAAAACTGTTAAGAAAAGTCTTATTTATCTGTTTGTGTCGAAGTAAAGTGAAAGTATGTGAATTGTGACTACTTCTAGGTTTTCGAAATTTACTTGAATGTATCGATACATAAATAAATGCAATTGGCGCTATTTCTTAACATGCAACCATAATGCCCACTTATAAAAAGCAAAAGCATTAGGGTGGGGTTTATTTTGGAAATAAGAGAATTTCTTTTTCTTTGATTCTTGATAAATAACCCCCAACAACCATTTATATTTTGTTTTGAAACGCTTGAATTAAATCTTTAAGAATATTGTTTTATCCCCTTCCAGTTTCAGGAAATGCTTGGAATTTATATAGATAGACTAAGGAGAAGAATACCCAGACCCACGATAAGTTTTATGGTTTGTTTTTATTTTTTCACAGAAGTAAAACTTCTCTGCTCTAAGGAAGCCTTAAAGATTCTTAATCCACGAATTTGGTCCCCATGGAAATAGAAATAATTATGAACTTATGAATTTTATTCTCTCATGATCTATCATTCTGTGTTAGGTTAATTAAACTTTTTCTCCTTAGGTCTTGACTAATTAAATAATGTTTGTTCAAAAGCTCTTAAAGTATGGTTTACCATTGTATTAAGGAACGAAGCAGAAAGCACAGCTCAAGTTATCTTCATTTCTATTTTCTTATTTACTTTCATAGAATTAACTATTTCAATGCAATCATTTTTTCTAAGAACGCAATACAAAACCTAGCAGTGAACTGTTTACTAAGGAGCCTTTGAGACTTTCAAGTTGATTAAAATAAACAATGCTATAGACGCTCATTCAAAAAATAAGTCTTATATAGCCGAAGGGACTTACATCTTATATAAGTTTAGAATTGTTTGAAATATTTATTTTATCCAAAACCATTATTCTAGTTTTGAAAATAAATTAACAACACATTTTCTTTTGGCTAATAAATATTATTATTTGCATAAGAATTAAAAACATCAATTAAATAATCATTATATAATCAGGGCATATCTAAGCCTCAAAACATGTGGCACCATCATGTTGTTTTGAAGCAAAAATCTTTAAATTTAAATTTTGTTTCTTTCTTAATTACTTTCATCACGTAAAATACTTTCCTTTTCACCTAACTACCTGCCTTTCTTACCAAAAAATACAAAATATTATGAAACTTAAGTTTACACCTGAAGTCGACTAAAAAACAAATGCACCAAATTGCCAAAGTTTCATTTCCCAAACGACACTTTGCCGCACTAATTAAAATCTAATTTTCATTATTTTAACTGGGATTTGTGACTGTGAACTTTTCATAAAAAAAAAAAAGAAATAAAATTAAAATTTAAAGTTTTAGAGAAACACTCTGCCTTATTGTATTGGAGGCAGAGTAGTTATCATCTGCCTGTGGTCCGACAAAATCCGACACTTGAGAAACTGTTTCAGAAGGAAAATTATTTTTACTTGCGATACTTGTAAAGAAGCTACTCTTGGGCAAGTTTTGGATTCTTTATCAAAAATGTAGGTAAGGTTCATACTATTGGGCAAGTTATAGATTCTGAAAAAATAAATCAAACTCAAAATATTAATTTTTCCTAACACTACGATGACTGTGAACGCGAAAAAAGTGGGTCCGCAATTCTGTCTGTTTTTCTGTTCCTTGAACTTTAGCCCAAGCAAAGTTTGTAGGAGATCCCTTAAAAGGGATTTTTTTATCCAAATATAACGGTACTTGCTATAAAGCCGATATACACAAATTGATATATTTCAAAAACGGCTCAAACGATAAAAAAAAAAATAACGAGTTACCATACTAGCTGTATAATTTAATACGTTTGTAAAAAAAAAATTATGTTTATTAACGGTAGCTACTTGTCATAGTATCGATCTTTTGATTTTCAAATATCTCGATAGAGGCTTCATCGAACTCAATCACATTTTGTATAAAAAAGGGTTATCTTGGTTAAATTTTGCATATAAAAACAATTTTTTTGGGCTCAATGAATATATTTTTAAGTGTTGTATAAAATTGCATTTTAATAAATATTAAAAAAATGTCATACTAACATTTCGCCGGCCGAATACTTAAGTGCCCCATAGACCACTTTTTCGGGAAACTGAGTTAAAGATGCAGTTATACTAATTCGAATATTCTCTTTCGTTTGGCGTTATCCCCGTTGCTCTATCTCAATTATTAAAGAAGTTACAGACAGTACTTTTGTTCTATAAACCACAAATTTTTGAGTTATTTTGATGCTTATTTGCCGTATATCCAAAATTTGTACTAGGTGGGACAATTTTTGTAGGAAAGTTTGAAATACAAACGCTTAATGCTTAATTGCCCCACAACCACGGGAGATTGGATATAGAGCATTTAAGTACTCAAAATATATTAAAAAAAGTCAGATTTTTGGTGCTTATGTGCTCTATATCCATGGCAAAAGTGCAGGCAGCTGGAAAAGTATAAATAAGAAGTAACATTTTCGCCGAGTAAATTAATAATGTAAAATCCTTAATTTAAACCCAAAAATACTGTCTTTGTTTTAATTCAATATTTATTGATTATTTACCAACGTTTCAATTCTGGTTTGGATCTTTTTCAGGGCTGAATAAGTAATATCGACTTTTTTTTAAATATTGTGAAAACAATAATAAAAGAGGTAGAAATGAGGAAAAAAAAATTATTTTAAATAAGAATATTTATATATCTGCAGGTTCACAAACTTAATAAGTGCGTTTAATGTATTCTAAATAAAGTTTTTGTCGATGATAACTAAGCATTTTTTATTTTTTTTTTAATAAAATGGATAAAAACAAAGTAGGTGAAATAGAAATTTAATTTAAAAAAAAGGTGACAAAAATACCAAAACTTACTCCTACGAATGTTGAAGTATTTTTAAACCCAACTCCGAATAAAATTGAATGTATTTTTCTAGGAAATTTTATGGACCAAAGTTCATTTTCAGTATTTTTCATAATTAAGTGTTAAAATGCTCTATCATTTTCGTACGTTTCTTATCGACTTAAATATAATCCAATCTGGTATAGAGGAAGGCACAGCCACTAAATTAATATTACTTTTTGTTTTATGTTTTTATCGCTTAAAGTAAAATTATAAAAATTAATAATGCCAGAAATTTTGAATTTTTTTTATTATTTTTGATTTCGTTGATTTCCGAATGTCCAGTGCATAAAAGTCCTATATCCATAGGAAATTTGAAGTTTGGTTTTCATAAATTCGTATTCGTATGGAAGAGGGTTCTATATCCGTTTTGGACTTTTTTCAAACTTTATTTTTTTTTTTAAATAACCGTAACGTTTTTTGACATCAGGACTTCAAAATACAAAAAAGGATTTTTCAATTAATATATATAAAAATTCAAAAGTCGAAATTGTCAAGTAAAAAATAACGGAATTATTTTTCAAACCTTAAAATTCGTTTTCTGAGGAATAATTTTTTTGTATATGGGGCACTTAAGTATTCAGCCGGCGATTTTTCGATGTTAAAAAAAATTGAATTTAATTATTTTATTTTAACGATTTCTAATAAAATAAAATATTATACAGTGTTATTCACGTAAGTTTTGACAAAAACATAGAGCGTGTAGGTTGACTAAAGACAAGAAAAAAATCGTAAGGTAGGCGGAGGGTGTCTATTTCTCCCCGTTTAGGCTGTAGGGGCAATTTTCTAAAAGAATCACTTAAAACAATCAAAAATATTAAAAAACAACGGTAATATTTACAATGCCATGTTATACCTGCTTTTGTGTAAAGCCACAAATGCCTTCTTTTAGTGTCTTTCTTTTTAAATAAAGTTATATTTGTCAACATTTTTTGAAAAATTAATTTTAAAACTCAAATTTTGAAAAAAAAATTAAATAAAAAAATATTTCAAATTATTTTTTTTTTTTGTTCAAAATTTTACATAATTAAGTTCTTTTTTTGCTGTCAAAATTCAATGTTCTTATTTGTTTTCAGTCAAACACTAAAAACTACATGATTTTAGGACTTTTCCTTTTCAAGATATTAAAAAAAAAACTTCTTATTAAAATCATTTAACCGGATTTTGCTAATTTCTATGAGAAAGTTGGTTCATTTATTTTTTAATATCTTGAAAATTAAAAGTCATGGGATCATCAAGGTTTCAGTGTTTGACTAAGAATTAAAAAGAGCATTGAAATTTGAAAACGAAAATAGTACTTTATTACGTAAAACTTTGAAAAAAATTAGTTTGATTTTTTTTTTCAAAATTTTGAGTTTGACTATTTTGACTTCACTTGAAGTACTATAATGCACCATTATGACAAACTCATTCCAAACATTTTTTTCCCTTTAAAGCAAGAAATAATTTAGAGACAAGGATATCATTTAAACGATGTGAAGTGTATTTATACCGTTATTACAGTTAGTGTTTTTTTTTTTTAATAAGGAGATTTATGGACAAACATATTTGTCTAAAGATTGGACCTTGTTATCTTTTCTATTTCAGAAATAAGCCTCTCATTAGTTGAAATGGGGTAGAAACAAAAGGAAATATATCTGATCTAAAAAATTATTTTTGTGTTGAAGGGTGAAATTAGAGTGAAAACAAAAAAAAAGGCATATATAACCGAATTCGCATACATTTACAATTTTTGCTGAAGAAATTAAATTTCGCCAAGCGTGAAGCTAGCATCGCCGTATTTTGTTCAATTAATCACAAAATCTTAATCATTTTCATTCCTTTCAAATTTCAAAGGAAATAATCTTTAGTTCTACAGTACCAGTCATTACCATCAATTTTCTCCGAAGTCTCTTCTTTGTTTTTTTTTTTACAAAACTCGCAAACAATTTGAAGGAAACTAAAAATATGTATGTACTTCAAGTTACAAAAAAAATACAAGAATTTAAAAAGAATACTTCAAGCTTTCGGACAGTGTAAATGAAGAGCAAACTTTGAATGCATTCAAATGTATCTTAGACACCATCGAATTAGATCGAAAAAGCTATAAAAAGACTTCAAAGAATTCATTCAGTCTTAAAGTTTTGTATTCTTTAAAATTTACTTTGTGAGTATTTTCCTTGGTAAGTCAGTTATTGAATAGCTTCCTTTGATTAGCTAAAAACAAAATAGAATAATTTTCCTGCACTGTTTAGGTATGTGTAATTTTTGTAAAGAAGAGGGCATTCAAGCTTTATTCATATAATCATAGTGATAGTAAAACTATACAAAATAATCTTCTTCTTCGAGTGAAATAAATGAGAAAGTTTGTCATAAAAGAAAAGCTAGAATTAATTATATTAAAGCATATTGCTGGGTTTTCTTTTTTTTTTTTGCAATCAATCTTAGGGAATTCATTCCCTATTATAATTATATTCCTATTGGTACTTCTCCTCTTACTAAACAAAATGAGTTTGCTGGAATGAGAAGAAGATTTTGATTAATTATGCACAACAGCGAATTCTATTTTGCACGTTTCAGATAATTCTCTCAAGAAAGTTTAATAATAACAGAAAAAAAAATAAAATAAGAACAAACAAACAACAAAAAAAAACAGAGAGGAACATTTGTTGTTTTGTTTTCCAAGAAATGCTAAATAAAAACAAACGTTTTAAGAACATGACTTTGTACGCAGAAATCAATTTTAATTTAATTCAATAGTAACAAATATTCTGGATAAAAATAAAATCGAAAGAAAATGAATAATTATCGGAGTACTTTTCTCAAATTCCAATAAACCAGATAAATAATGTTTTTTTTTTCTGTATTTCAAATTTAATTTGTTAGCCTTCATTTGGAAAATGCGTAGGTTTTTTGATTAAGTGGATTAAAATGATTTTTGTTTTCATTTCTTATCATAATTAAAAGATCTAAAGATTATGTGGATAATTTGCGTTAATAAAAGCCGGGCTTGAGTTTTGGGAATAATAATCGCAAAAGTATCTTGTATTGCTACGTGCAATTAAGTGACATGTCGTCGCTGTTTAAGAAAACCGGCATAACTCAAAAAACACGGTTTTTGAGTTAATGATGCCAATCCACTAAAAAAAATTCTCTATCTTTCTGTCAAACTGGCATTACTGTAACAATTTGGAATCCCGCTAGATGGACTTTGGTCCAATTGGCACATCTTTCGTTTTCATTGTTTGTTTATGATCAATAATGACATAATTTAGTTTCTGCCATTTGCTTGGAGGTGAACTGAAGTGTTTTTCATGTGAAAAAGTGGCATAAATACGTGTTGTGCCAAAGATTTATCGTTAAATTTCAGCAAAAAAAGAACTAACTTGTGTTGGGCTAGTTTTCACAATAAAGTAAGTACAGTTTTATAACTTATTTTATGTTTTAAAACAAAATGTTTCACTTTCCCTGATAAGTTTAAAAAAAAAACTGTGATTTGCAATGGCACTTTTCAAACTTATGCCGTTTTTCTTTATAATATTTTTGACTAATCATATCAAATAAATTTTACTTCAATATGTTTTATCAAGTTATGCCATTATTTTCTTTTGCCAACGTAGTGTTGAACTAATTCCAAAATAAAAAAGAGCTTATGTTAATAACATAATTTTTTCCGAAAAAATGACTTAATTAGGAGAGGGTTTGGGAAATCTTTTATTTTTGCATATTTTTCATAAATTTTTTATTGATTCTGTTGAATTCCAATAAATAAAAAATTAAAAAATTCTAAATATAAAAATAAAACAATGAAAAATCGTATGACTAAAAAACTTTAAACTCATTTTCTGAAGAATCAGGTTTTTTTGAGTTATGCCGGTTTTCTTTTAGAGCGACGATATGTAGGCGATTTGTGTTTTCCTAATTATTATTTCTATACATATAACTTTTAAGGTTTTCACGGTTATTTATAGAAATAATTAATTAATTTTCGGATAAGCCGCGTTATTTAAAATTAGAGTGCAGGCTATTAGAAAAAAAAAAACTGAAGTACATGGTATGTGCTTTTAAATTAAATGAACAGAATTAAAAAGAGCCTAAATTATTTTTCGAAGAAAGGAATTATTTGTATCTTTTCAAACACCCACTGATACTGACGTGTCAGTAAATACCCTTTTTGCTAGCATTTTTCAAAATTTCGTCGATGAAAACGAAGAATTTTTTGTCTGAAACTAGTCGTTAAATGCACGAAGTCGTTATAATCGACGATAATCTTATACACATTGTAGAAAACGAAACCAAATGAAGGAAAAGCGTTCGTTAAAAGCAACTGGTCGTTATTGGTGACGTCAACTGAATTTGGAAAAAGTTCTTAATTATGCATGATTTCATTTCACCTGATACAGCTTATAGCAAAAATGTTAAACAATTTTATTTTTAGTATAGTCACCGAATAATCAAGAACACTCATATAAAATAGATTAGTCTCTGTTTTTTGTTGTGTCTGGTCTGCATGACTCTGGAGTCGGTCGTGGCTCATTGATTATAGATAAGGGTACTGTACATACGGTGGATGACCTATTTAAGCCATAATTTTTAATTCATCCGGTTCTCAGTAGGATCTTGTCAATTATTAGTTCTGAAAAAAAAAATATTCAAAATTTATTGTGCAGGGTGATTCGCATAAGGTAACGACAAAAAACTAAAAGCGCAATATTTTAAACGATTTATTAAAATGTTAAAGTCATTTTATTAAGTTACACAGTTTAAAAGAAAATTTTGCTAATTTCAAACGATTTTAGCAACTTACAACTTACTATATCTTAACAACTTACTAAAGTTAAAATCACAAAATGGCTTCTTTAACTTTTAGTAATTTGCTACATCCATAAAGCATCTGTCATTTCCCTGGATTTCTTGCCAATTTTATTTGAAATACATAGGTGATTGTTTTATTTTTTAAGATTCGTGAGCTATGATTTTTTTTAAAGTAAATAGTATAAAATATTTTTGGAAGACGAAGCTTTCGGTTTGTTTGAATACTCAGCTTAGTGCACAAAAGTGCGAAGTCTTGTATCGGGAGCAACTCCTTTTGAAGGGCTGGATGATGGAAACCCGGGACCGAATTTCAAACTATGGGATTCCAGTTGGTATTCAAATTAGAAAAAAACCTTATAAATGAACATGTAGTTTATTGGAATAATTTATGGCTCCGATTGCGGAAGTCGATTTGCTGATCGATGAACGAATTGTTTCTATTAACGATCGTCGATTTCTTCATTTCATATTGTGATTGTAATTTTCGATCAAAATTTGTCGATTCTATTGTCGATTACAATTTTCTGATCGATGCGCCAGCATGGACCCGAGGGTTCCAGTCGAGAAAAATGTGTGGTTTGAAAATTATATTTTCGAAACCCGTTGTGGAATTGCACGTTTTTGTTAGATAGATATATATTTATTGAACAAAATAATATTTACAATATGACTTATAATAACTAGTTAGATACGATGATATTATACATTTATTGGCACATAGGGGGCCTAATCTTATACTTTGTCTTAAGTTTGAAGGATTATAAAATAAAAAATATATGTCAACAAAATTAAATCTAAAAGTCGGCTGACTTCATTGTCCTCGGGGTGTTCCGTCCCGGTTGTCAAGTTGTGGTTTTGGTGGGGGGATGTGTTGGGATTTAGCCGCGGTGATATGCTGACCCTGTGTCAGCGTAGAACGAAACTGCTGGCTCGTTGTCCGTAATGATGTTGTCAGCCAGGATTTCCATCGATTTGAGGTATCTCGGCTCGGGGTGTCGCTGCTGAATGGCCATTGTTCTCATCAGTTGATTTGGGTGCCTGTTAGTGAGTTCTACAAGCTTCTTTGCTTGAAGCAGTAGGTACCTGTCCAGGGGGATGATGTCAGCTCGTTGCTGTGATGTCTCATTCGCTGCCGATCAAAATGTAGTCCGGTACAATTCCTTAGTAACTTTCTTTCGAACATTTGAAGTTCCTTCATGGCCATCTTCGAGATGGAGAACCAGACAGGGGGAAGGAATAGCTGATTACAGGCCGCAGGAGCTGCTTGTACATAAGTATCTTCGTCTTCTGGCTTAGTCCGTTTCTGTGTATCATCAATGGGTGGAGTCAGTGAAAGGCCCAGTTGGCTTTTTTGATGACGTTTCGTGAGTGCGGGTTGAACCTTAACAACTCGTTGAAGTGGATGCCTAGGTACTTCACGTTCTTTTTGGCTGCTATTGTAGATCCGTCCGGAAGTTTCAGAAACAGACTTCTGCACTTGGCGGCGCTGCAACTCCCTCTACTGGGTCTCCTGAAACACACAAGCTCCGATTTGGAGCTGTTTATCCGGATGCCGCATTTCTTGTAGAAGGCGTGGTGCTCAACTTTTCGTAAAGCTACCAGAGGAGACACCGAGGCGGCATACGTAAGGGAGTCATCAGTATACAGGAGATTTTGGCATCCAGATGGCAATGGTTGGTCAGATGTTATCAGGCTGTAGAGGAAGGGGCAACTCCGGCTTTGATGTTCTTCACTTGTGATTTCCAATTGTCCATTTGTACATAAAATTTTCTGGAAGAAAGAAAAGAAAAAAGAATTTTTATTAAAGACGGAGGTAAATGTTATACGCGAAGCTTATGGATAAGGGCTTCAATCCATACGCTGTCGAATGCTTTCTGGACACGATGGTTGTTGAGCGCTATGGTGATGTCATGCTGGAACTTCAGGAGCGGATGCAAAGTGGAGTGCTTTTCCCTAAAGGCAAACTGCATGTCCGGGAAGATTTTTGTACTGTCTTGACCCAACATACACGTTTTAGATTTTTGTCACATATAAGAAGAATCACCCTGTACCTATATAGAAATGTCAATTAGCACACATCAAGGAGCCTAAAGAATGTAGAGTGCGAGTGGGTGATAGCACTTACACATGTCAATAATTCTTAACTACACCTGCACGCATACTAGAAACATATATACACGCGTAATTAAATACTATTTTGAAAATGATATATTTATAGCCAAAAACGATCATTAAAAATTGAGTTATAGTAGGGTTTAATATTTTACCTATAGCTAAATCAATATTATGGTGCAACAGCTCGTGGAGAACCAGGGCCTAGTGACTTACTACTCTAAACTCAACCATTCCTTTCTGCGCGTATCGACAAGAATGAAGGGTGACCTAAAATTTTATGCCAAATCCGAACTGCTAGACAAGAAAGCACTTTTTCAGGAGGATTTGTTAATTTCTCGCAAGCCCTAAAAAAAAGTTTTTAGTTTTTATGTGGACAAGGCTGAGAATTGCGCGCATTAAATTACGCTACGGGCCTGTTTTAGTAATTTAAATATTCTACAAAAAAACTGTTCATCATCATTTAAAAAAGACTATCTTTTGTTTGAAGTTGTTACATATCATGGTCTTAATTGAGGCTGTGAGTGCAAAAGTAGCGTAACCCACTTTTTGTAATTGGCCTGAAATCGACTAAAACAAGCACATTATGCCTTCAAATAGTAATCTTATATTTTTGTTGGAAAGATTCGATATTCAAGACTCTTAATCTATGTTTAAAATAATATATCTCCTAAGACAAAAAGATGAGAGACAAAATAAGCCAATTTTTCAAAATAGGGTTACGCCACTTTTGCACTCACGGCCTCAATTTTTATACTTTAGTTAGATTCAGAGTTGAAAACAACTTTTAAATCCTGTAGAAAATAATTCATATGTGCCAAACTTAAGTTTCAGATTAAATAATCCCCATATTTTATCTACCCCAAAAAACACTGAAAATAAAAATCTTCACAAAGTTATGAAATTCATTACGTTGGTTGAGTTTTCGTTGACTCCAAGCTCAATGAAAGTGCTTTCATTCACTTTAAGCGATAACTCTGAAGTCACTCGTTTAATTTGACGAAAGCTTTTATTATAATTAAATCGTTTTCAAAAATATGTTGTTCAATTACGATGACTCAACAAAAAATTACTTTTATTATAATTAAATCGTTTTCAAAAATATGTTGTTCAATAACGATGACTCAACGAAAAATTACTTTTAATAATGTTAAATAACTAAACCTTCAAAGATATTATATTTCAATGTAAGTCGAATTTTAAACTATGTATTGCTTTAGTTCACACTTGATTCTAGTCGAATATTGGTAATGATTTATGATTCCTAATGTCTTATTTGGAATCATTATTAGACTTTGTCAGGCCCTTCTCAACAAGCTATTTTATTTTGATTCTTTCACTAAGCAAATTCTTTGACAAGAATGACGTGTGAACTTAATAAAATAAATAAAAACAAATTTAGAGCAAATTTAAACATTTAATAATGTCATCACATCACGAATTAATTCGTTGAATTAACAAATAAATCGTTAACCAACGATAACATTTTATGTTAATCAATGTAAAAAATTCATTGACTCAACGAAAAATATCGTTAGTTAATGAACAAAATAAATTGACTCAAACAAAAATATACGTAACTAATGAAACTTAAATCTTAGCTATTCTATAAAGTCGAAACAATTATTTTTTACCTCCGCACATAACAAGTCATAAAGTATTTAATTGATTTACGTGAAACAAGTTTTACAATATTTTGTATGTCCTAGGCAATAAAGTGTCCTAGGCAATTTATTTATTTCTTAATTTGTATAATTTTTTAGAACATTATTGTTTTTTAATTTTTGCACCTTTTTTCCAAGAGGGTTATCCAAATATGCACTTATACCTACCCTAAAACCGATATGACATTTAAAAAAAATAAGAATTTTTGGATAAATTCAATATGCTTACAAAAATGTTTAGCCCTATTAGATCTTTTCTTAATCATACATCCGCAATTTCGGTGGAACAACGACACAAGTGCACAAATTCAATTTTCTAAGTTGCAAAACGTCAAAAAAGATTTTTCCTTCGAATGGAACACATTTCCATTAGAAATAATTCTCTCCAGTTGTAAATTGTAATACGTATCTCCAAAAAAATATTGCTTCGCCCTAACTGTGAACTCCACCTTTTTACTTGCGATAGACGTAGTATAGGGCAAGTTAAGGATTCGTGCAAAAAAATAATGTCGAGATAATAATTTTCCCTAACATTACGATGATAGAGAACGCGAAAAAACTGGGTCTCGCAATTCTGTATGTCTGTTTATCTGTCCATATGTCCGTCTGTCTGTACCTCGACCTGCAGCCTTAACGGCTGGAGCGATTTTCTTCAAACTTTGGACTTAAGGTTCTTATGGGATTCCCTAGAGGGGTAACTTTTTTTTTTTATCTCACAAAATAACGGTATCTGCCATACAACCAATACACAGAAATTGATTTATTTCGAGCTACTATAATTACTAAAATAAATATTTTGGTAAAAAAAATTGTGTAACGGTTATTATCAGTACCTGTCATAGAACCGATTTTTTTGGTTTTCAAATTTCTCGTTAACGGCTACACCGATTTCAACCAAATTTTTTATGCAAGTGATCCTTTACAATTTTAACAATTTTGCATACAAAATAATTTTTGGATTTTTAAAAAAAATATTAAAATTGTTTTTTTTTTTGAAAATTGAATATCTTGAAAACGGGTCAATGAATTTTTTTTTTTATATTCTGTGTTAAATTGTAAATTATTTAATTCTTAAAGATGGCATACTAAATTTTATTTTTAAGAATGTTCAAACATTTTTATATATAAAAAATTATTTTTTAAGAAAACCGCTCTAATGATTTTTGAAGTTTTTTTTTTCGTAAATTCACATTTATCAAACAAATCAGATGGCACACTTTTTTTGAGCTCTTTCTGTTTAGGCATTAAAAAAAAAAACAAATTAATAGTAAATTATAGTAATAATTTATATTTTAAATTGTTTTTAAAACTTAATGTTATAGAATCACTTATGCACGTTGACAATTTTAAGCTACGTTCGGGTTGTAAGCTACGAGAGCATGTTTGTGCGATCCAGTCGTGCCCATTTTTTTGTTTGATTTTACTTAATTTTCGGTTGAACAAAGACGTAAGTGGTAGTTATGACAGTTAGGGCTAGCCACGAGACGAGACTATGCGAGACTTTTGTAAGTCTCGTCTCGTCTTGTTAAAATCGAAAATTTTCAGTCTCGTCTCGGTCTCGTGCCGGTCTCGTATAAATAAGTCTCGTCTCGGTCTCTTCTCCGAAAAATACGATTTCCGGCCAACTTGTTGATTATTGGAACGAAATATTTTCGAACGTAGTTTGAATACGTTCATAAGAAATTAATATTTAACTGAAATTGTTTTTTTTTTTTTTAATTTATTAGACTCTCTATAAATTTCGGTCCAAATATATAGTCTCGCCTCGGTCTCGTCTCGGTTGCTTAAAAGCCAGTTCCGTCTCGTCTCGTGGCCAGCCCTAATGACAGTAGTTATTATCTTGAAATTTTGAACTATTTTTAATTGCGTTCTCTGAAGTATCGACATTTTTTCACTATAGAGTCGTTGTTCCACCGGAGGTGCGACAAGCTAAAAAATAAATATTAAGGGTGGGCAATCTAGTAGTTTCTTTTTAAATCATAAGTTATTTTATTACTGACAGCTGTTTCCCGCTCGAAATCTTGACAGAAAGTCAGTATTATTAAGGCACTCCCAAACCAGCGCGAAAGCGGCAGTTCTTTAGCATTGTTTATTTGTCATTTTTGTGATCATTGTGAATAATTCACTGCATAGCGAATGTTCCGCGTTGGTTTGGGAGAACCTTAAATCGCTGGACAGTTTGGGTCTTAGAGCAGCTTGAATAGGACAACGATTTTGATTTTGGATTTTGGGCGAAAAATTATATCTTTTCTAACGAGGCGCATTTTCATCTCGGCGGCGGCTCAGTTAACAAATAAAATTGCCGCATCTGGCGCTTGAAAAACCCGAAATTTAATGTCGAGAAGCCAAAATGCATCCACAGAGAGTGACTGTTTGGAGCGGATTGTGGAGTGGTCGGAGGCATCACTGGACCATTTTTCTTCGTATATGAGGATAGCAACAACGTCAGCAGTGGGCGTTACAAAACCATGTTAACTGACTTTTTTTTTACTGAAATTGAAGACATGGATTTGGACAACCTGTGGTTCATGCAGGATGGCACGCCATACCACACCGCCCATGCCACAATCTTGCGTTGTCAGCCGTCTTGGCGATGTCAATTGGCCGCCTGTGGGCTGCGATTTGATCCCTTTGTAATTTTTTTTTTTGTTTGGAACCTTGAAGGACCGATGTTATGCCAATAATCCGGAAACGATTTAAGCACTTAAGGCCAATATATTTCGAGCAATCCCTGAGCTACAGCCCAAAACCATCAACAAGGACTTGGAAAATTGTAGTGACAAAATGAGCTACTGACTACGAAGCCAGCCAAGGCTGCCACTTGAAAGAATGTTGTGTTGCATTAATGGGAATGCTTTTTACTAATAAAGCCATAATACAGGGCTATACATTTAATTATGTTCATTTTATTGCATTGTTAAAAATAAACTTGTATTTGGCCCACCCTGTATAGCAAACAAAATATAATTTTTCAAAGTTTACGAAGCAAAGTAAGCATGGGTCGTCTAGTATACAATAAAAATGAATCAACGAAAAATTTAAAATGGGCTTTTACTTATAATGAAAACAATTCATTGACTCAACGAAAATTCTTTGATTGATGAACAGCTTTTTATTAAGGAATGAATGACTAATCATTGAGACAACGGCGCACGTCCAACGTCGGCTGAAATTTAATTAGAAAATAGTTGAATAAATGACTTATTTCGTCGTATTTACGTAGGGATTTGGTTTAGCGAAAAGCACCCTTCCCTCCCATATTCCCACTCACATATAAAAATATCCTTTAAAATTATGTTGAGTGGCTTATTATCTAATCATTAACGTAGGTACAAACTTCCGGTAATGTAATCAAACTTCACGTGTTAAACTAATTTGTGACACGTGTGTGTGTGTTATCCTAGTTGCATGAATTTAATAATAATGACTGATACGAGTACTTAACATAGACGTTAATAACTCTTACATTGACGCTGTACCGTATAGGTAGTTATGGTATATACTTTATGCTTACACAAAGCGAATATGCTGAGCTAAGCAATAATGCCCTTTTTGTTTCAACACCTTGCTTTAACCTATTGAAAGGGGTTCGTTTGCCGAAATTGGCATCGTTTAAAGGAGAACTTAGTTTAATCGATATCTTTTGTATGGCTGAATTACCTATACCTATACCAAGTACGGGCTTTAACATGTTGGGTTGGCATTGGCATCAATATGATGATGGCAATGGTAGGGGCAGCATTGAAACATGCCGGTTGAAGCGAAACACTGTGTAATGCTATAAATACAACACTTAGCCTAAATGGCATGGCCATCAATATAAGCATTAACGAGTGTCATTAATTAAGACAAGCATCAGGATCCATCGAAGTAATGAGCAGTTATAAAGACATTGACTTTTTTCCAGTTTGTTTTTTTTTTTTTGTTTTTATTTTCTCAAAAGAGAAATAACATGTCAGACATAATAATAATAAGGTGGATGGATAGGGGTGTTCCATAAAAATTAATTTTTATATTGCTACAATAAATCTTTGAGAGTTGGCTATTTGGTGTGAAAATGAGAGACTAACAAAATATGATTTGTGCTAATGGAATTTTGTCATTTCTTTCAATTAATGTTGCAAAGCGAGAATATAAATCAAAATAACAGTAAATTGTACACAGAATAATTGTGTAGGTTGTTTGGTCGGGATGGTTTGTATATACCTACTTATTCTTGTCGCCATTTTATGAAGCTCGAAGTTTAGTTCATAGCTTGTTTTATTGTACCTAAGTGCGTTGAGAAGATATTGTCTACTGATTGAAGCTCCTTTTGCAATATGTGTAGAAGGTTACTTATGTTTCTAAACAAGTCTTTTCTTCTTTTTTTTATAATAGGCGCACACTTAAGGGATTTTGACTACCCTTAAAATGTTAAAACACAGTGCGAGCGTTAGGAAATGATTTAAAATGAGATACCGATGCACATTGGTTTTGAACCTCTGAATATCGAAATGGCAGGAAAAAATAGTGCCGGGTCAAGCATTCCACATTCTTGTAGTGTGACTAAAGAAAAGATCTCTATACTGAAGAGTACGTCCGAAGTTGGGCTCAAGGGAAAACTGATGGGCATTCCTAGAAGCACGAGTATTACGCTTAAATTGTTTAAGGGGAGGAATGTAACTTGCTATTTCACTAGAGCACTGTTTATGAAAATAACGATAAAATAACGAAAGACATAAAAGATTGCGGCGGCGCGGTGTTCGAGAGGTGCAAATGCTCCCGTTATATTTCTATCACCTATCATTTTCATAGCTCTTCTTTGTATTCATATCAACGACAGGAGAAAGCATTGAGTTTTTGCAGCATTTAATTCTACGCGGTTTGTGAATCCCCATTGGACAATGATGTCGAGATCAGAATTCAATGAGCTTATCATACGCTGCCGTTCAAGTACCCCATCCGAAGGAAATGTATGTAAATCTGAATTCTGAAAACGAATTTGATAAGATGAGGGTACTATCGTTACCGAAACAGTTTACTGGATTAGAAGCTTCAGACAAAAGATCGTTTATGAGAATAAGGAAGAGGGTCGGAGACAAAACGGAGCCCTGGGGTACACCATGCAAAAATTTGGTTCGCCGAATATGAACGTTACAGGTCGTTCTGGCTTGTTGAAACTTTTTCGGGTTTTCCTCAGTAGGGTTGGCTTTGTAACTACGTAAACTTACATCTCTAACCTTAATAAACTCTTTACAGCTCGAATCAAACCACGAGTCTTTTCATCTGAAGTGTTCTGCTTAAAGTTGGGAGGGCAACTTTCACCTAGAGTAGCGGGACCAACGTAGTAATTTGCCAAATATGGTCAAATAATGGGTCTAATCGAGTGACCTGCTTACTTTACAGTGAAGTTAGCAGGTCACAAAATTTATCGCTCATTAAAAAGAACAACGTCATAACTCAAAAAAAACATCAATTTTGACCTTATGATACAGTTCAAACTCATTTTCTATAAACTATTTTTTCGCAAAACGTCATTTCTAGAACTTGAAAATTAAAGTCTATAGAGCATCATTTGTCGTTATATACACTGTCACTTTTAAATGTTTTTTTTTTTTGTGGCAATACTGTATTTTTTACACTTACGCAGGGACCTTTGAAGTGAAAACAGTCCAATAAATATTTTAAAAGTGTCATATTTTTCGATAAAACTTTAATTAATAGCTCTAACAAGAAAAAAGAAAAAAATTAGATACAAATGAACATGATTATGAAATGCAGCAATGCAAACCCTAGATTGCGATTTCTGAAGTTTGAGGTTTTTTTGAGTTATGACGGTGTTCTTTTTAATGAGTGATATCTCGAGAACCAAGCATTATGAGGAATTGAAGTAATACCTCAAATCTGCAGTTAATTTAGCATTTTAAGAAATTCTAGTTAAAAAATTCAATTTAAAAAATTTCATAGTGCCGGTGGTAACTTCACAGTGAAGTTAGCAGGGCATATAGTGTATCTTGAGAACTAAGCATGCTAGGAATTTACGGTTAGTCTCCAACTTTGCAATTTTGTTTTGCATTTCAAGAAATTCGAGATCCAAATTGTGAAGTCCTCAATTTGAAAAAAAAAATTCGTACTCCCCTGCTAACTTCACAGCGAAGTTAGAAGTTCAGAGGGTATCCCGAGTACTAGGCATGAATTGAAGTAGGGCTCCAAAATTGCAGTTAATTATAAGTAAAATTCACTTAAAACGTTTCTTGCATTAAAGTTTAAACCTTTAAGAACTTAAATTTTAATTATTTGTAAATGTCTTGACTAGCTCACTTGAATTTCTTTAGGAAATGGTGTGAAAACTATTTTTTTTTTTTATTTATTTGCTGAAATATCCCGTTAACCAGTTAAATATTGTATATTGTATATTGACATTTCCTTAGCAGACATTTTTTTGTCTCTTCCGAAACAATAGACTTTTATCGGCAGAACAATAACGAAGATGAAGAAATTTAGATATTAAAATTAATTTTCTTTTAGATATTTGCGTTGTTTCAACCGTCCTGTAGTTCAACCGTACTCATTCTCCCATACATTGTGTTGTTTGCCTGATTTTACGTTGTTATAATTTCGTTGTTTTCGAGATATCCAAACAAAATGGAAAAAACGTTCTTTTACTTATTATATTTTTTAAAAAATTGTGCAAAATTTTAAACAGACTATTATTACTACTTAACAGTTTTCTAATTGATATAAATTTTTTTCTTAAATTTTCCAAATTTTAAATACTTTTTATATAATATTATACTTAACCAATTTCATTCATAAGCTTCAGCTGAACACGTCCAAAAAAGTGACAGCTCGTACAACAAAATCACAAACATCCCTGATTTTGACATTTCTAAACGTCAGTGTCATGGATTTAGTACGATACTTAAAAAATTAAATAGCATTCTGATAATTTTAACTTTAGCTAAATGTTAGGAGATAGTACAATGCAAAATTCGTTTAAAATTATCAAAATACAAATTTTAACCTATTATCATATACCTACTAACAATGGTTTAAAAATTTGTTTTTGTTTACAGCCATCTTGTAATTTGAGAAGCTGCGCCTGATAATACTTTAGATATGTGTACTCGTACTGTGACCCTGACTGTCCCTACTTACAACTAATAAACCTAAAAACTATGTAAGTCGGCCAAGACTAGGGCTGCCCACAAGACGAGAAAAGTCTCGTCATGCGAGACCGACTCGAGACTGTATATTCGGACAGACATTTACAGAAAGTCTAATAAATTAAAAAATCCAATTTCAGTTAAATATTTATTTTCTTCTGCACGTTTTCAAACTAATCGAAAATATTTGGTTCCAATAACAAGTTGGCCGGAAAATCGTATTTTTCGGAGACGATACCGAGACGAGACTTAATTATACGAGACCCACACGAGACCGAGACGAGACTGAAAATTTTCGATTTTAACGATACCGAGAGGAGACTCGCCAAAGTCTCGTAGAGTCTCATCTTGTGGCCAGCCCCAGCCAAGCTTAGAAAGCTAAGTTGGTGGCTATAAAGCCACCAAAACTGGTTCTCCTCTTCGGTCCCTATGCATTAGGACACAGTCCTACTGAACCGAAGTCGTTCAGCTCTGTTGCGCCAATGTTTTTAAAAAAGCCTAAACTTGCTGATAGCTAGTTATATTCAAGAATCAAGACTAAAAATTAAAATACAATTTTTGTTTTTTTTTTTCGAAAATCACCCACCCCTAATAATTTGTCTGGCTACGGTCTTGATGGCATTGTTTTCTTTATCAGTTAGATACTTAGGTATTAAAAATAGTAAATTTTAATCTTGAAATAAAATGCAAAGAATCTGTTTGCTGTGGTTTTTATAAGAATCGATATACATACTTGCGTCTCTTAAAACGATATGTATATGACAGTCTAACTGAAGATCCCACTGTCATACCTGGAAGAAAAGCAATAATGTATGGACCACTTGTGCTTTAAATTGAATTATTAGAACTACATTGAGAATATACGAGTAACGTGAAACCAGGGAGAGTAAGAGGATGAGAAAAATAATCACTCACCTGTTTACTATATAATTATAATCAACTGATGTCTTCCCAACCGTTGAGCAAAAAAACAATAGAAGAACATCCATAAATTGTGTTTTAATTGGGAGATAATTAAAGAAATTGTTAATGCTATACCGTTTTAAAGGATTTTCGTTTTCAATAATACAAAATATATAACAATTTAATTATAATATGTACCTACATATATCATACTGAGAATTAATTAAATGACGATTCATCTTCGAAAAAAAAAAATAAACAAAACAAAATCAAGAACCTTTCAATGCTCTGCTATATATATTGATATTCTGTCAACCTCATTATTAGGCCTTAAAATGTATGGCGCAAAATTTTATTCGATTTAGTACGATGCTAAATCATTTTTAGTATAATACAAGGTTAAAAAGTGTATTTTGCTATATTTAAAGGACTTTAGTGTCATACTATCTCCTAACATTTTACTAAATTTAAAATCACCAAAAATGGCTATTTTATCTTTTTAGTATCGTACTAAATACATATGACGATTTGCCGAAAATCGTCACTTCACTTTTGTGTATTTAAAATTTAGAAAATTTTAGTAAACTGTTAAAGAATTAGTAAAATGTTAAGTAGTATCATACTAAATCCTTAATAATAGGCTGTTTAAAATTTTTATTTTTGTTTAAAAGTTGAAATTTTCTATTTTTTGTTTGTATTTATTCTCCATGTTTGAATTTTTTTGCTTTCAATTAACAAATTGACCGTGAGAATTCTATTATCTCATCTCCTGTTTTATAAGCTGACCATACAATATACCCTTGATATCTTTGTATCTTTTTACTTCAAAATATCTTTTAAGACGTATGGCAATTTTTAATTATTATTTTTTTTATTATTAATTTATAATGGAGTTCTCCATAACTCCACATCAAAAAAAAAAAAGACTATCCGAGAAAACTTTGATTGGAGTCAAGTAATTAAAAATTGTTTTTAATGTCTACACGAGCCACGAGAGCGGCAAGGCGATGAGATGATGGCAAAGGCACTCGATCTTCTTTTGAGCGCCAATAAAGTCATTCAAAGTTTTATAATACAGAAGACACAGAGAGTTTTCAAAGAAGTCCATTGGTTTTAACGCTCACAGTTACAGTTACAGTGTATAAAATCGTCGTGGTCGTCGTTGTCGTTTTCGTTTGTTAAAATTGGAATGGTTAGCGATAAAGTGTGCTCTTCAAACCATTTAATTACAAACTAACGGCACAACATAAAATGTTACCATCATCATTGTTTGTGTGTTTCTGTGTGGGTTTGGGTTGGGTGTGTGTGTGTGTTTTTATTCTTTATTTTTATCGGAAATTCGTTGAATGGAGAATTTCTTTAAGTACGATATAACGAAAACCATCATCGACGACGATGATAGAATCCTTCTGGCATTTGAAGAAAAATTTATGCGATTTAAGAAGTGGTCGGGTTGGGGTCGATTTGGGTTGGTTCAGGAGGGGATATATATATATACAGAATGGGATATTTGGATCGTACTCGTACTTCAAATTTTAATGGCATTGATTCGTATACAATGAAAAAGAAACGATACAACAAACGCGCATTTGAGGGTTTTTCAGATGATTACTGTTGAATTATTTCAATCCAATAATTTGTCTTTTGAAGAATTTTATATGAAAGCACATTTCAGGGAAGTTATTGAAAGAATCTACAATTCTCTCGAAACTCTTTGTCCAGATTTAAGCTAGCAAATTTATTGCCTTAGGTTAGGTTGAGCGGTATTTGAATGGAATAATTATGCAGGGAAGTGCTGTTGTGTACCTACTTACCGATTAAATTTCTATTATTTTGGCATGCAAAATTTTAAGAAAATCTACCATTATGTTTAAATTGAAAATAAATTAATAATTCATTCCTTTAAACACACTTAAGAACCAAGATAAAAGAAGATGCCTGTGAGAGAACTCTTGCGTCGTACCTTATAGACAATTGTATTATCCAAATAAAACAAAAAATTATGAACAAAATGTTTTCAGTAGGAATTATAGTTATAGTCCAGTATATATTTAGTTATAGTTCCTATGGGTATTTAAGATGGAAGGGAGGAAGACACTTCGTTCGAGTATTTGGATAAGATACTAAGACCCAAGCTTCCTTGTTAGATTTCTGCTCTATTCAGAAACGGGTATACTAATAAGTTCTTTGTACTTTGACATCGAACCGATGACATCGTTATCACAGCCCTCGGAAAGTTTGAAGAAACTCTATGTGATATAATCGGGTGATTCTATAAACTACGGAATAAAATGATGATAATTTCGGCACGACACTTTTTGAAGCAAATAGTGGTAAAAACTAACTCTAATTAAACATTAGAACGCCCTTTCACATACCACAAAACGGCCAGTCAAAAAATTTGAAATAATCAGTTTTATGAGCATTTTTTAAAAATTAAGTGGTTATAAGACTTAGTTTTTCACTAGCGATATAGTAGGCTATTGATTATGCCCTAAGGAACTAAGACGTTAACGGATTTTTATTGTAAAAATCATGGTATGGGTTATTGAAGTTATTGGTTATTGAGGATGCAATTTTGAGGAGGGGGGGGGGTAAATGCAACCCTTTTCGTTTTTTGCATATACATAACTCGTAACCCAAGCTGCGAAAAAATGCTGTTAACATTTATTGTAGAGAATGAAATTTACTATCGAATAAGCCTACTATATCTTTGTTAATTCTGTCTACAAACATTTTTTTGAAAGCTCTATTTTAAAGAAAATTTTATAATCTTTCTTTTATATCAAACAATTTCTATACATATATCCACCGGAAAAAAAGTTAAGAGCAAATAAGTAAAATTAACCAAAAAATCAGATTTTAGCATTTTTTGCAATTTTGTTTTTTTATTTTAGCACATTAAAAATGTATTTATAGTTTTTTGAATAGGCTCATTCTCATTTAATAGCACTCCGCGGTTTTCTCATCTTCAAATAACTTATACAATGATTTTTACAATAAAAACCCGGTAAAGTAAAATTGCGAATGTAAATGGTTTTGAAAAAGGTTTAATTGACAAGTTTATATCAAAACAATCATATAAAATTAAAAGAGATGAATTTTCGACATTATTTAGCCAGAATAATTTATCCAAAAAAGAAAAATAAAACCGTGTCGCATTCACATATTAACCAAATGTCACAGACAAACTAATACATTCCTTCGATAGAGAGAACATGAGAACATACTATAGTGCCAACAAACTACGTTCAAAGCTAGGCACAACAAAAGATCCAGTACCATTACGAGAACGAAATGGTATTTATCAAATCAGCTGCTCAGATTGTAATGCGATGTATATAGGCCAAACAAGGAGAGGTTTATCAGCACGTATAGAAGAACACTTGCGCAGCGTAAGAAAGAAAGATCTCACAAAAGTTGTTGCTGCACATTCTTACAATTTGGACAATTCTCACCCACATAGCCAAACTTCATTCGACCAAAATGCAAAGCTTATTAAAAACATCAACACTCCAGCATAATTAGATGAATCCCTTTATATTGCTATAACAAAAAAAACTTATGAATTTAGAAAAAGAGAATATCGATTCACCACTTTTTCATTTAGTAAAACGTTAAATACATATATGTAAACTTTACTTATAAGTACAAATAAAACTATGCTTTCTTTTAATCTTGTAAATTCTCTCTTGTTTATACTCTTGTTTTTACTGTAAACTTAATTAAATGTTCTCTTAATTTTGTTATTCTTTTGTAATTGTTAAACTCTTGCCGCTTTTACTTTCTTTTGATTATTCAAATTAGTGTCTACTAAACGCTCGCTGAAGATGAGCACACAATTATGAGCTCGAAATGCACAGGATACAAATTTTTAAGGAAATATGTACAATTATTTGACAAATATTTTTTGTGATTTTATTAATTTATAGAAAACTTGCGGTCAATAAAGAACCAAATTTCCAATAAACATTTTAAAATTAGATCACAAACAAATCAAGTTTTGTTCAGGGATTAAATATTGAACCAATTAACTTACCCGGTAACGTCTTAGTTCCTTTCTATATGACATAATCAATAGGTACTATATGGTAAGTTATGGATTCGTAAAAATATCGAACTCAAGACAATAATTGTCCCTCAATTACGATGATAGAGAACGCCGAACGCGAAAAAAACTAGTTTTCTCGAAAACAGATAAGTTGAAAACTTTCATTTTTTTGTATGGTTAAACTTCTGAAAAATATAAACGTTATTGTGAACCGAAATTAAATTTTTTTTTTTTTTGAAAATTAAAAAAAAAAAATTTTTTTTTTTTTGAAAACGACTTGGTCAATATAAGTTTTTTATTAGTTTGTAGAATACTTGAAAAAATCATCTTTCTAAATTCAAAAATAACGGTACCTTCCATACAAATATTTAAAACCCGTTAAGAAAAAAATTATTTTTCTCGAAAACGGCTCCATGGATTGTGATAAAAAGATGTGTGTTTACTATTTAAAGTTTCTTATGAAAACAAATTTTACCAATAACGATGTACCTGTCATAGAACCGATTTTTTGTTTTCAAATTTTTCGTTAACAGCTGCTTCGATTTCAACCAAAATTTGTATACAAGAGCTCCTTCACAATTCAAATAATTTTGCATAATTATATAAAATTTTCAAAAAAATAATTTTTGGATTTTTAAAAAAATGTTGAAATTTTTTTTTTGAAAATTCAGTATCTTGAAAACGGGCTAAATTTATTTTGTGTAAAACTGTATTTCATTAAATACTAAATGTTGGCATACCTACAAGATTTTATTTTTGAAAATGAGCGAAAAATTTTGTATAAAAAAAATTAATTTTTAAGAAAACCGCTCCAACAATTTTTTATTATTTTTTTTTTTTTTTTCATAAATTCACATTTATGAAACAAATGAGTTGGCATACTCGATTTTGAGCTCTTACTTTCAAAGCCATTAAAATACCAAATTTATAGTAATTTAAAGTAATAATTTATATAACTTTCTTTTTTTTTAATGATATCATAATAGTAATTTGGAACCAATAGCTATGTACTTGTAAATCATCAATTTCTAGCTGCGTTAAAGTTGTTAGCTACGAGAGCAAGTTTGTGCAATTCAGTCGTGCCCATTTTTTTTTTGTAAATAGCTAATGATACTGATAAAAATATTGTATGGTGTAGAACATGGACCCTACTGTTATCGGCGGATGAGCACGATTTAGAAATATTCGAGAGTAAAATTCTTCGGGTGATCTATGATCCCGTATGCATAAACGGGGAATGGAGGCAAGGATACAACAACGAACTTTACGGGCTGTATAGCGACATCGATCTGGTCACAAATGTGAAAAGCCAACGACTGAGGTGGCTGGGTCATGAAGAGCGGATGGACACCAATGCCCAAAAATTCTTTGAATCTATCCCCATGGGACGGCACGGCCAGCGGCGCAGTAAAGAAAGACCCACGAAACCAGTGGTGCAGGCAAGTTGAAGAGAACCTCAACTAAATTGGCGTGCGAAACTGGAAACAGCTAGCTAGGGACAGAGCTGGCTGGGAAAGGCTTGTTCGTTGTGGCCTGGTCCACACCGGGCTGTAGTGCCACCATTAGTAAGTAAGTATAAACATTGAATACTTTATTTAGAGTACATGTTGGGTTTCCATCAACATAACTAATCTACAACGAATAAAAATAATAATTGTGTTTATCAAAAAAACCCTAAAAAAAAATTCAGCTATTTACTTGATTAGCAGTTTATTATGCTCTAAGAAAGCTTCAATTCTGAAAGCTCTATAGCTAAAATCAAAGAAAAAGTTATTAGAATTTCCTTCACCGGACGAATAATAATGGTAACTCTGAATCAATGTGTTTTTATTTTTTTTTTTTAATAAACACACTAAGCGAGAGGCAAATTGTGGATCAGTCCCTTTCTCCTACAACCGGGGAGCAGACATGCCATGGTGGAATGTACGTGGGTTTATTGAATATTACAAAAACAATTTTAATGTAAGCCAGGGGTTGTGTTTTTTACTTCAGTAGCAATTTCATAAGTTGAGTGACATGGGTTTCCATGTCACCTGCAGCCGGCACCAGTGTGTTTGAAAAAGCTCTCCCATAAGGCCTGTACTGAAAATATATATTGAACTGAGTATATGAAGTAAGCAAAACGAGAAAAAAAGATTTAAAATTTTGGAATAGCTGGTAAATTGCTATATACTTAGGAAATTGCTAACTTGTAAAATGCTAAGCCCTTAACAATAGGTTGTTTAAAATCTTGCGCCACTATCATTTATAATTAAATTCGTCCAATACTTAATTTAATTTCCTGATTTAAAACAAATATTCCTTCAAAATATCAACCTATAACTAAGTGTAGCTTTAAAATTATTAAGTATCTACCATCCAGCTTACAAATTATTCACAATATAATACTCTGTTTAATGGGTCCGGGTAAATTTAAGTTACTTATAACGACGTACTATTACTTATACTTTGGGGACATTATATTTGACTATCTTCTTTGTTGACAAGCACTGGTGCTTTCTTATGAAGGGTATGAAGTTAGGGGGAGCGGGTAGGCCTCCCTATACTTCCTATACAATCATCAAATGTAGGTAGGTATCCCTTGAGCTTAAGTGCCTGCAGTATAATTTCTTATGGTTTTCTAGGAAATTACCAAGAGAAAAGTGGATCGCATTTATTTCTTAAGTAAACAAGCCATGGCAGGGAAATAATTGAGTGCCGAATATTGTTTTTATTTATAATACCAAAAAACATTAAGTCATTAAATAGAGCATTAAGAAAGCTGTTATATTATTTCCTAATTGTTTGATGTGTTTGTACTTAAATTTTTGTTTTTGTTCTTTCTTTTTTCAGATTTGTTGTTCCTGTGAATTTTCAACCAGGCTATGTTTTAAGGTTAGTATCCTATAGACAAATACTAATTATCAAGCACTTAATTTACGTTATTTCTAATGA
The DNA here is from genome assembly GCA_949320155.1 of Melangyna quadrimaculata. NCBI lineage: Eukaryota > Metazoa > Arthropoda > Insecta > Diptera > Syrphidae > Melangyna > Melangyna quadrimaculata. The sequence goes on from OX439484.1 coordinate 42,775,782, forward strand.
AAATTGTTTGACGAAATGAAATAGAATAGCGAATTGATTTTATTTTTGATAGAAATGCGAATGTCATGGATAGCATTTTAATTAATTTGAAAACAAAATATTTGATGAACTAATTTTATATTATCCTTATAGGCCAATCAAATAAGCAAAAATATCTACAAAAATTCGTGATTTGTTGTTTTATTTCAAAGAGTACCTCTTGGAGATTCTAAAACCACATTTTTCCAATTTACACATTTACACACCCTTTTAGCACGAAACTTTTTGCCCCTCCCCAATAATTAGTATTTAAAAATTTAGGCACATCTGTAAGTTAAATTTTGAGAGCTTAATCTTAAAAATCTAACAATTAGAAATTGAGTTAGGATTTTTTAAAAGGAAGAAAAGTCGATTAAAAAAAATTATTTTTAAAAATAAAACAGAAAAAAAAAACAAATAGAAAAATAACATACAAATTTATTTTTCCAATCGGCTTTTTTCCATTTAAAAAATCCTAACTTCATTTCTGCTTGTCAGATTTTTAAGACTTAACCCTCAGAATTTAACTAACAGATGTGGCTAAATTTTTAAATACTTATTATTGGGGAGGGGCAAAAAGTTTCGAGCTAAAAGGGTGTTTAAATGTCCCGTCAACTTTATATATACTATTTTAAATTAAGAATATGCTGCAAAATTTTAAATTTTCAATAAACAAATTAAACAAAATTATAGGTATAACCTTTTTCTACAAATATGTTGGTAATATTACATTTGTGAATCTAACGAGGAACAAGTAGGGGAAATTTATTAGAGTCAATCGACACTTTTGTATATAATATTAGATATTTTGACGTGCTATATCTTGAAAATTTTTTGACTTACATGAAAACTAAATAAACAAAATTGTAGGAAATTTAATGTTCTATAAAAAAATCTAAAGTGATTTTTGGTTCGGATGGATATAAGATGAGATAAGCTTGGATAATTTGATTGGACTATTAAGCTTATAAGAAAAAGATTTACTTGTCTATTTCTACACTTCTCTCCACTGGGTTAGCTGTAAGCTGTCATGTAAGCAAGTGTATTACTCGCTGATAGATTTTTTTTTGTTTTAGTCTCATAATTTCTTGAAGCAAATAACTTTAAAAATGTATCAAGTCATAATGGCTATGGGAATTTGGAGGTTTTAATCAAAACTTACATAACGAGGATGCAGAGGTCCACAACCAGTGATTTTCGTCAAAGATGTCAGTCGCCGTCGCTCTGTTTATCTGTGCGTCCTGATGTTAATCGAGCTAGAGCCAAAACTAGCGAATGAATTAGTGATGTAATTAAAATTTGCTATCAAGCATTTTTATGTGATTCCCTAGAGAAGCAATTGAAATTTTTGTTTTAGCTGATCTAGAACGATTTAAGTTTTATCAAGTTTTCTCAAAAAACGACTCTAACGATTAACGATTAGATAACCAGTTCTAATAATACTGCATATCATGTTTTTTCCAAAAAAAATTGAATAATGGAAATAAAGTTATGGTTTTTTACTTGCTATATAGTTACTATGGTTAGTTATGGATTCGTTAAGAAAATTAATTTTCCTTAACATTACGATTAGCGTAAAAGCGGGTGAGATGGCACAGTGGGGGAGATGGCGCACCTTTAATATCTTCTATAATTATTGTCCAAAAAAACTTTGAAACCCTTTTTGTATTAATTTTCTCATTTCAAATCGAGGTAAGTAGTGTTCATCGGCTCTATTGTGCAAAAAAAAAAAATTAAAAAATGTGCCTACAACAAAACGTAGGTTTTTTTCCGAAATTTGTTTGTCTAGCTTTTTTATTCCTTGTTTTCTTTGTGAGCCAATGGTTGCATTTATGCCTATGATACATTAAAACATACAACAATGTATTGACTGTGACATGTCTATGAAAAGTTTGCAAAAAATCTACTTGTTTTTTTATGTGCCTAAAATTTAGTGGAATGACAAAAAGGGGGAGATGGCACATTCCACAGCACACTCATTCACTTTGTGCACTGTGGCCGCACACCATCTCACCCGCCCAATGATTTTTTTTGTAGAATAACTCAAACTTTATTTTGCTCTTTTATAAATTTTCTGAGAAACATAATGAAGCAGTGTTAGTGAACTCATTAAACGCTTCTAGTTTGCACTAATTTTTCATTAGTTCACTGACGCCCCTTTGCACAACATCGTATATCCTTTTGAGAACTTACATTTTTTGCGATACCAACAGTTTATAAGAAGAAACATAATTCTAGCCGGGGTTCTAGGTCACAAGTTTTATTGAAGGCTGCATTGATGGGTCGGAAGATTTCGGTAAAAACAATTGTGTGGGATGCGCAGAGGAATACAATTCCACCAAGAAAAAAGATGATTTTTTGCAGTGTATCCCATATCTATGGAACATGATTCATGCACATCATTTAAGCATACTTGCAATGATTCTGGCAAAATAAATACAAAATAAATGATGCGCCATCTCACCCACCATGATATACCATCTTACCCACCCATGGTTTTTCTTAATGGTTTTTTTTATTATTTTAATTAAAAATTGAAGTCTGCTTTACAAAACTTTGGAAATATAGTATATACTATATAGGCGCCCCTACAGCCTAAACGGCTGGATGGATTTTCTTCAAACTTGGTACATAGTGTTTTTTGAGTAGTCCACACGTTTTTTTAAACTTCTTTTAGGACCAAAAATAACAGTACCTTCCATACAAATGTTGAAAACCAGTTAAGAAAAAACTTAGTTTTCTCGAAAACGGTTCCAAGAATTTTGATAAAAATGTGTCCATTTATACAACTAAAGGTATGGTCATTATTTTGATAAAAAAAATAAATGTTATTAACGGTATCACTCATAAAACCGATTTTTTGGTTTTCAAATTTCTCGTTAACGGCTACACCGATTTTAACCAAATATTGTATAAAGGTCTATCTTGTAAATATAAAATTATTTAGGATTTTTTTTTACAAATGTGCAGTTTCATTAGTCTCGCCCTAAAAAAAATTTTGACTTCACCTAAATTATATATATTTTATATGTTATATGCTTTGTAATTATTGCAATTAGATGAGTATTTAACCACATACATATGTAGCTTTATCTATAATAAAGCACACTCGATAATTTGTAATACATTTTTAAAACCTTGAGTCGGAATCGAATCTTCAGTTAAGTACGGCCTGGCTTTCGTAAGAGATGAAAGATCAATTTTGTTGACAAGAATTTGTTTTGGGAATTTGTAAAAACAGAACTAAAAAAAAATACGTATACGCCGTAATGAACCAATTTTATTTTTTTTAATTTTGGCCGTACTTTGTAAGTACATGCGAACAAAAAAGTTGCAAAGGCTCAGATAAAAAAAACTTTCCATTGCACCGAATAAAGCTCAGTATCAAAATAGCCAATAACTTTAACGTGTGTGTAGCTTTAGAAGTTGACGATGTATGGTTCAATATTATGATATCGTTAGAGAGAAAATTTTAAACTCGAGTTTAAATATTATAATTACTACTTTAAATTATTATAAATTAGAAATTTGTTACATGAATGGCTGAAAAACAACTAAATAGCTTGACCTTAAAATAAAGTTTGTCATCTGATTTGTTTGATAAAAATAAGGTTATGAAGAACAAAAATTGAAAAGTTCTAAAAGCACTTTCCTAAAAAAAAATATTTTGTACATCATATAAAATATATTTATCATTAAAAAAAATACACAAAAATGAAATATCTGATAATAAAAATTTCAAAAAAAATACAACTTCCCGTTTTCAAGATATTAAATTTTCATAAACCAATTATATCTATTTTTATTTACAATTTTGCTGCAAAAAATAGAAATATTTGATTTAAATCTCTGAAGCTATTAACGAGTCATTTGAAAATAAAAACTCGGTTATATATGGCAGGTAGGTACCGGTAAAAAAAACTTATCTGTTGATAATTTTTTTTAACAAAATATAAAATTCTCCGTAATTTTGTTATACAAATCGAGATAAATTCAAAGTTTTGAATTTGGAAATAAATTTTTCAAAAACTATCGATTAAAATAAGTTTATTTAAAAAGAAAATTCAAGAATTGGTTTCTGGGTTTGACATAAGCTAAAGGAGAATATTGTAGGTGTAACCGTGGTTTTTCAATAGTGTTGTTACCACTTAATGCCATTTTTTTAGAAAATTGCGCCTATACCATCTAAACGGGGGTATATAGACCTAGTACTATTGTTCTATTCTTTTGGCCCGACCTACTCGCTCCAGTGCTTTGATGCATTTATGTCAACCATTTTTTATTTGCCATTGTATGACTACTAGATACATTGAATTTCTAATAGCTAAATTTCTAATGGTTGTATTTTGGAAACCCTTGGGTATACAAAAATGGCTTGGGTCTCAAGTTTTCAATGTTCAAGTCAACAATGTTTTTATTTAAAATTAGTTATTTAGGATTAAAATCACCAACAACTGAAAAAAGGGCGAAAAAATCGCGGTTTTTCGACCGCTGCAGGTCGATTGATTTATTAGGCCAACAACCTGATCAACTCTGCAAAAAATCAGAACTACCAGATTTGACGCAATGGTTCCTCCCCACAAATGATTAGGATACTGGACTATAATGGTTAGTGTAGGTTACCGTTATTATTGGAGCTGAAACACAAGACAGTTACATCAAAACCTAAAAGTTTGAAGAAAATGGCTTCACGTTTAGGCTGCAGGTCGAGGTGCAGATACAGTCAGATAGAATTGTAGGACCCACCACTCCCGTTATCTCTGTCATCTTTCTCCACGCATCCAAAACATGTCCTATAGATATGTGGATACCATTTTTGTATACGTAGAAAATCTAACCACATTCTTTATATAGTACTTCTTTATAAAGTATTTTAGACCAAGAGGTCACATCAAATTTAGGGGTGTGAAAGTGAACCGAAAAAAAAAGTATATGAGTCGCAAGGTGTGGTAATGCTTATGAAAGAAATGCAAGTCTTGCAGTCCCTGGAGGCGGCTTAAGATGCGTTATAGCATTTTGAAAATCTAAAAAAATCAACTTTGAGGATGATTGTATGAACCAAAAATGTCTTACCCATTCCTAGATATTGAATCCCTGATTACAGATCCGTATGTACAAGACCGATTGGGGGTGGCATTTACCCTGCCAGACCGTTTATAGAACCCGAAAAATTTAAAAGGAATGGGTAAAAAAATTATTAAAAAACAAGGGTAAGAACTAAAACTAAATCCAGAAGTCCCTTCTATCATTTCATTTTTAAATAAAGTTCTTTTAGTGAACAGTTTTTGAAATAGTATTTTTTAAACTCAAAATTTTGAAAAAAATAAAATAGTACTTTCCTTTTCAAAATTTCACATAATTAGGTACTATTTTGTCTTTCAAAATTCAATGCTAAGTTCATTTTTTTAGGTTTACAAATTGATATAACGCATCTTAAGCCGTCTCCAGGGACTGCAAGACTTGCATTTCTTTCATTGCCACACCTTTCGACTCATATACTTTTTTTTTTGGTTCACTTTCACACCCCTAAATTTGCTGTGGGCTCTTAGACTAGCACCTTCCTTTCATTTCATTTTTACTTGCGGTATAATTACTATGTGTTGAAAATTACAAAAAAAAAACTACTGAAAATCTATTGCGTAGTTGTTTTCAATCTGTTTGGAATTTATAAAGAAGCTTCTTTTTTGCTTAAGGTATTTCAATGCTTATTCCTAAGAGCTAAACAATATACAAACTCTATTATAGATAATAAGCTCCTTACAAACAAACAAATTTTTAATGTGGCTTCTTATTACCAATTAAAATTATTAAAAGGCTCCCAAGTCAAAAGGCTTAGTTTTCTGTGAGTATTATAATTTTAATTATGTGTTTATTCCATCTCTAATTAAATTAATATAATTTCATCTCTTATCATAAAAATAATCACAAAAGTGACTCAAAAAAAAAAAAAAAAAAAATTGAAAGGATAAAAATAACCTACCTGCTAGAATAAAAGTCAAAAGCATATATGGAATCATCTGAGATTTTCCTCAAAGAATTTAAGTACAAGTAAAATAGGACATATAAAATGAAAAACTTCGTCCCCTCATGAAATTTGGTGAAAACGTAACTTTTACCATAAGAATGAAGAATAAAAAGAGTCCATAAAAATATATCGCGGCAAAGGGTGTTGCGGAGGTTGCGGTGTATGAAAAGGAAAAATTTAATTTAGCACAATATTACCATGTGACACAGAACTTAGAGGTAGTTTTTAATGCTGAATCTAGTGACACCAAAACCAAAACAATACCACTCTCGTCAAAAAAGTTATGGTCCTTTTTGTGTAGGGAACATTATATTTTCAACGCAACAGATAAATGGTACAGAAATCCTTTTTAAAATAATGACTCATTGATGAAACTTAGTATACGTGTTTAATTTGGCATACGAATCATGAATATAAAAGGTTCATGCAAATATCTACAGTCAAAGGGTGTTTTTTTGAGGGGGAGAGGAAGATAGGGAATCGTTACGAAAAAACCTTGGATGCAAAATCTTACCTTTATGAAACTTGGTTAAAATCTTAAAAAAGACATAAATCATAAAAAGGACAAATAAAACGCAGGGAAGGGTGTTTTTTTGAGCGGCACAGATAAGAGGCTACCGTTATCGAGCTGAAAAATTTGCTTTGGTAAAATAAATTCTAATGACACATGATTTAAGGCTCACTTTTAATGGTGAATCCAACAAAATAAAAATCAAAATGATACAGTTCTCCTTAAAAAAGTTAGAGTCCTTTTAACATGTAAGGATCAGTTTATTTACAGTACAACAGGTATATTTCACCGATATCCTTTTAAAAATAATGACCCATTGATAGAACTTAGTTTAAATGTTGCATTTGACATTAGAACCATGATTCGAAAAAGTTTATAAAAATATCTACTTTTAAAGGGTGTTTTTTTTTAACCATAGTGTAAAATGGGGAATTGTTACTTAACCACCTCTGAAATAAATACTACCTTGATGAAACTTAGCTAAAACCTTAGAAATTAAATGAAAATCAACATTTAGAAGAGTCCTTAAAAATAAATTGTAGGGAAACGTGTTTTTTTGAGCGACACAGAAGTGAGGTTACACTTTGCTTTGGTACAATAACTGCATATTTTTTTTTTATATTAAGCGCGCTAAAGGTGTTATGAATACCCTTAAAGTGATAAACACAGCACGAGCGATTAGGTAGGTTGGAGGGGATTGGAAAGGAGAAACCGATGTACATTGGTTTTGAATGTCTTTAGATCATAACTGGAGGGGAAGATAGAACTGGGTAGAGCATTCCACATTCGTGTACTGCGACTAAAGAAAGAATCTCTGAACTTAACAGTACGTTCGAAGTTGGGCTCAAGGGTAAACTAATGGGCATTCCTAGAAGCGCGAGTATAACGGTTGTATTGTTTAAGGGGAGGAATGCAACTGCCTATTTCGCTAGAGCAATGTTTGTTAAAATAACGGTAAAATAACGAAAGGCATGCAACATTTCGATGGTGCTCCAGAGATGTAAACGTTTCCGTTATAGTTCTTTCACCTATCATTTTAAGAGCTCTCTTTTGAATTCTATCCAATAGATTATTGGTTATTGGAGCACCTGCCCAAATATGGGAGTTGTACTCAAGTTTTGGACGAATAAAGGCTTTGTAGATCACAGCCAGATCAGAAGGGGAAAAAAACTTCTTGCATCTACGGAGAAAACCTAAACACTTAGCAGCGTTTTTGGCGACATCAAATATATGGTCATTCCACAAAAGGTGGTCTGTGACACACATACCGAGAACTGAGAGCTGTTCGGTTTCCTCAATGCAAGTGCCGCCAATGGATAGCAGCATTGGGGGTGGGTTCCGCTTTAACAACAGTAGACAGCATTGAGTTTTAGAAGCATTAAATTCTACACGGTTTCTTATTCCCCAGTGGACAATACTGTCAAGATCAGAATTTAATGAGCTTATCATACGCTGCCATTCAAGTTCCACATCCGAAGTATATGGATGTGAATCAAGAAACGAATATGAAAAGCTGAGGGAACTGTCGTCAGAAAAACAGTTTAATGGATTAGAAGTTTCAGATTAGAGATCGTTTATGAATATTAGGAAGAGGGTCGGAGACAAAACGGAGCCCTGGGGCACATCAGCAATTATTTTGTGGATTTCAGACTTGAAACCGTCCAATACAACTTTTTAGGGACAGGCTGTACAAATGCTGTTTTCCAACCACTCGGAAAGAGATACATAATGTAGAGGTAACTTTTAATGGTGAATCCAACAACACTAAAACCGAAACGATATATATACTATTAAAAAAGTTACAGTCTTTTTTTCATGTAAGGATGATTGTAAATTCTTTTGAAAATAATGTCGCGTTGTTGTAAGGTAGCATAAATGTTTTATTTACCATTTGAAGCTTGATCCGACAATGTCTTAGCAATATAATGTTTTATATAAGTATTTATAGGTTGTATGGAATTGGTAATACCACTTTTTGGTAATTGTAGTTAAGTTAAGTTTATATTCACCTAAACAAATATCACTTCTGTTTTTTTTTGTTTTCATTCAAAAAGTTATCGTATGATTAATCACATTAAGTTGTCGATGCAAATTGCAAAAAAAAAAAATAAATCTGTTCTTTGTTTTTGAAGTTTAGCGTATTCGGTCTGGAATCAAAGGTAAAATGCATTAGCTGATGTACAAAATTGCAACAAAAGTATTAAACGACCATTTTGGGCACCTTATAGATTTCCGCAGAATCGCATTTTGTTTCAATTGTATGTAAATTCGCGTCTGTAGATAAATTTATCTTAGCAAATGTATGATCTTTTTTAATTTAAGAATTAATCAAAATTGACAAATATGCTAATCATGATTTTTTTTTCGGTTAAAGCGTTGTTGGATTCACCATTAAAAGTGACCTTAAATCATGTGTCATTAGAATTTATTTTACTAAAGCAAATTTTTCAGCTCGATAACGGTAGCCTCTTTTCTGTGTCGCTCAAAAAAACACCCTTCCCTGCATTTTATTTATATAGACTCTTTTGATTCTTCATAAAAATGTCCTTTTTAAGATTTTAACCAAGTTTCATAAAGGTAAGATTTTGCATCCAAGGTTTTTTCGTAACGATTCCCTACCTTCCTCTCCCCCTCAAAAAAACACCCTTTTACTGTAGATATTTGCATGAACCTTTTATATTCATTATTCGTATGCCAAATTAAACACGTATACTAAGTTTCATCAATGAGTCATTATTTTAAAAAAGAATTCTGTACCATTTACCTGTTGCGTTGAAAATATAATGTTCCCTACACAAAAAGGACCATAACTTTTTTCACGAGAGTGGTATTGTTTTGGTTTTGATGTCACTAGATTCAGCATTAAAAACTACCTCTAAGTCCTGTGTCACATGTTAATATTGTGCTAAATTAAATTTTTCCTTTTCATACACCGCAACCTCCCCCCTTTCCCCTTCAAAAAAACATCCTTTGTCAAGAGATATTTTTATAGACTCTTTTTATTCTTCACTCTTATAGTAAAAGTAACGTTTTCACCAAATTTCATGAGGGGACGAATTTTTTCATTTTTCGAACGATTTTGTGTACTATTTTACCTGTAATTTTTGTAAGCTGGTTGTTTTGACATCAGGTGCTACAGAGAAATAAGTGTTTAGTAGGTAAGGTACTTAAATAAACAAAAATAGAAAAAGAACTAAATACGCACCCACACACTTAAAGTTAAATTAATAAACAACATGCATGATTTTTCTTTCTTTTGCCGTACTTACTCGTACACACATTCAAAAGATCCATACATTTCTTTTTTTTTCTAACCCGCTTTAAACCCTTAGACATCGTCGTCGGTCATAATCCTAAATTGCATCCATCTTACACAAAACTTCACCTCGCCCTGAACTCTAGAGGCCACAGTAATAATAAAAAAAAAAACAGGAACAAATATCCTTCAACGTAAAAAGAAAACAAGAAAGTAAAACTAAAAATGAAAAAGAAAACATTATTACACAACTTAGGTTAGGTAGGTATGAAATTTCCATTTTACCAGGAAGGACATCACGATATTTTCTCATTCGCTAGGGAAAGTTGTACATTTTTGTTTGTTTCTTTGACTATGATATCCTTGCTGGTGTTTATCCTACCGCATCAAATGGTCGTCTTCTTGGGGGAGGTGGGCGGTTGTATAGCATAGAATGCACAACGAATTTAAATTCTCTAATTAGCGCGTGTCGGAAAATCCTGCGGGAGAATAACATAACAACTGGGCTGGCATAGCATAATCATTAGGAGAAAGTCAAGTCGAATGGTGATGCTGGATGGTGGTTGTTGAGTAGCTAAGAGTGCTTTTCGAAAAGCCGTTAAACATAAAACCAAATGTTTCAAGTTATAATTCGAGAAATAATGCATTTTGAAGTTTTATTCTGGAAATTCTCTGCTGCACCCCATCATCATTATCATCATCATCGTCATTCATAAAAAGGAAAATATTTTTGATAAATTCAAACAATAGCGTAGAACTTATTTTTTGTGCGGATTGTAAGCTTTCCATTCTAACCATTTTTACAACAATGACCGTTTTAGTTAGAAACGAAAATGATCATTACAAGAGCTTCGTTTATATTGGAATGTTTATTTCTGGGATTTCTCGCTCTCATGATTTCACATTTTTAAGCTCAAAAGTCCTTTGGATGATTTGTTTTTATTGTGTATATCGCTTTGTGCTTGGTTCAAGGATGAGCGTGAGCAGTGAAGGAAAAAACACAAATGCAAATTCAGGTTCTTGCATTGGGACAACATTTTAATATCATTGTTGTCGCCACAATGTCCACCCTCCTCCTCCCGCATACTTCTATGGAAATTAACTTGGAAATGGTGTGAGTTTTACAAAGTGCGAGGCAAACCACGTTGTCGTTGTTGGTTGCAGCCACGACCGCCGACAACGACAGATTAAATAAAAAAAACACCAACAGAAATTAACCGAATAAGAAGGAAGCGATATCGTTCAGAGGGAAAAGCAAACAGACAGCAAATTATGCTGTACCTACCTATTTATATATTATGTATATATACATTTAAATATATAATACAGAAATACGTATAACAGTATCAAAAATAGCTTTGCATAGTAGATAGCATGGCACTTGCATTAAAAGGATTGCGGAGTAGAGGTGGCGAGGCGATTTTAGCGTAGGATGATGCTTAAAGGATGCCTTCGAGGTCATTAAGTTAATGTGCGAGCACAGTTTTAGTTAATTTATGGTTCGTTATTTTGGCGTTTTGTCGTTGTGTTTATGAGGTGGGTCGTTAGTATTTAGCAAAGTATACACTGTAGTTCAAATAAATAATTAGGGTATGTTTTTTTAGTTTTCTCCTTTAGGTATATATATATATTTTTTTTAGCTTGAAAGAATTTTTATGTGAAAGTTTTTCGTGTTGGCGTTTCATTTAAGATGGCACACGTTGGAAGGAATTGGACAAGGCTAAAAGTAAAATAATTTGGTTGGTATACAACTTTTTTTAGGTTATGCCTTTCAGCAATTATGTGTTTAGTTGATATTTCGAGGAAACAAAATAGTTATATGACACTCTTCCATATAACTTGTTGAATTTGTGTATCTCCATAAAAGAGACGATGAGAAGAATGTGTCCCCTTATTAGAGTTGTTAGCACTATTCTAAAAATGGATAGGAGATTTTCCGTATTAAAATTTAAATTTTTTTTGTTGTTCAAGCGACTGATCTAGAAAATAAAATGAAACAAATGTAAATGGGTAATAAGAAAAAAAATCTACTTTTATTAAAAACAATTATCTACTTAAATAATAGAAACGAATTTTCACACATTTTTGTTACATTTTTTTAAGACAACAAAAACTAATTTATCTTAAGACAAAAAGGAAAGTATTATTTTCGTCAAAAACAGCTCACTAATTGTTTAACAAAAAAATTCATATAATTGTGCGAAAGGTAGCCTCTTTAACACGTAACATCTCAGCTGTCGGTGCTGTTCTCCAGCAGAATGTAAATTCAAACAAAAATAGCGACTTCGTTCGAGACTCCGTCCGTTTCAGAGAAAAGTGACTCCCTCGGGTTGGGCATACAAAAAGAGTTACAATTTGAATTTGAATTTTAATGTTTATAATAATTATTGATTTCAAAAAAGTTAACGCCTTGTTCCTTGACCGACGTCAATGAAATTGACACTGATGAATTTCATGATTCCATGTAAGGCACGTAGCCAAGGAGGGAGGCTTGAGTGACTGAAGCACCTCTCGAAATGATTTTGAATTAAAAAAAAGAAAATATAAAGAGTTTAAACTTTTTGGTATACATTAAAATCTTTAAAAATAAGGAGACTATCTATAAGTAAAGGTTAATGTTTTAAAAACAAGAAACTAGATATTTAGGTATAATATTTAATAAGAGGAGACTAAAAAGTTATTACGTATGGTATTTACTACGTTCACTTTTTGTGTGATATTGAAACGAGATGGACCTCGAAGCTGATTCGAATCTTTGTATACTTTCGTTAAGCGGTAATGAACGAATCTCATCACCACTCAACGAAATCAATCCTACTTAAAGAGAAGAGTCCAGTCAAAATAATAATTTTTGCATATTTGTTTAAAAATATTGACTTATTTTATGTGTGTATTCAGCTGTGTGAAGTGGGAACTCCGAAGTCAAAATTTTTGGGTGGGGTTTATCAGAATCGTTTGTCCATCGTTTGTTCACGTTTGTCCAACGAAAATAATCGTTTGTCCACCCTCAGGAAAAAAGTTATTAAGATTTTCTTTTTTATAGCAACTCCCCAAAATCAAAAAACTCATCCACTGCCCCCAATAGATGACTTAGGAAGATGGGACTAAGTGCGTTCGTTTGTCCACCGGCTGTTTAGGATTATTCGCCAAAAATAATCGTTTTTCCACCCTTAGTATGTAAATGTATAAAAGTGTCGAAAAATATTATATTTCAAATTAATTTAGCCATCATAAAAGATACACAAACTAATAAATAAATACTTCTAATACTACTACCAACATACTTCTTCAGTAATCTCAACACCATTTTAGCACAACTCCAAATCGAAATCTAAAGTCATATAATGAAAATCAGTCGAAAATCCGATCCTTCCGTGAATAAAGTGGATTAGAAAATTGATTAAATTTTTTCTTATGCTGAGGCCACACAAGCCAGTATTGGCTAGACAGTGGCAAAACACTCACATTTTCTTACCAACAGACACAAACTTCAGCAACTTGCTTCTCAACTGGCTTGCCTTTTTCGAAGCCAGTTTGGAAGCCATTAGAGAAGCTTTTAAGTCGAAACCACTCATGTCTCGTGTGTTCTGTTGTGGAGTAGTGTGTCGCTGTCATTCCATATATTTCCTACGACGACGCCATACAGCAACACAAAGAGAAAAATATTATGGTTCTATAATAATTCACAAAAAAATCGGGTTTTTAGAGGTTTTTGACAGTTTATACGTTGACAGATAGGTAATAAACTAAATTTTGGCGTACATTCGTTCCAAATATCATTCGATATCCATAAAATCTCCCAGCAAACAATTTAATTTGATTTCTTAGAGGTTTTCCAATACATCATCTTTGAAAAAATTCTTAAATTTAATTTGGCATTCTATTGGTGGATTTACATGTATCTTCGTCTGACTTTTGCAAAAAAAAAAAAAAGGATACAGAATATAAAATGTACTGTTTTTTTTTTATTATTTAGCGCGTGCTAAAGGGGTTATGACCAGTAGCGTACGCAGGATTTTGTTTGGGTGGGGGGGGTCTCAGTCTCAATTTTGGTGAAATTTTGTTAAGGTATCACAAAATAGCAAACAAAATTAAAGCCTTTCGCATTATCAACCACCAGAAGTAAAATTTCAATAGAAAAAAAAAAATAAAAAAAAAAAACAAAAGGAAAAACACGCAAAATACTCCCTATAGTTAAGAAATGAATTTTACCTTTCTTTCTTTGTAAACAAATATTTTTTGTAAAAATCCACTTCGACAAAAATCCACTTTATAGACTCGATTTAAACAACGTCAACGGTAATAGGGGTAGGTGAAAAGTGTATTCACATTTTAATAAATAAAATTTCCGTTTTTTCTTTAAATAAGCTCATAGCCAAGGTACTGTTTATTGCACATAAACTGAAAGTACACCAACTGACAACATACACAACCAAAATACCCGCGTATAACGTATCTTTAACAAGTCCTATATATTTGTTAATGCATTTAGTCTGTTCATTTCCTTTGAGTTTCTGTGATTTTTAATCCAAAGTCCTGTCAAGTTCATATAATAGAAATGAAATTGACACAACTTGGGAACAAAATGCGCAGAAAATCACAGAAATTTGGATTAAAAGAACAGACATTATTATAGTTTAAAGTAGCAGAAGCTATACAAATACAATGAAAAAAATGGTAACATTTTTCGAGGGAATTCTCATTATACAAATTATTATTTGGGCGTTTTCGTAGTGGTTTCGCTAAACACATGTTTTACTTAAGTACAGTTTAAATAAGATTAATTATAAAAATTTATTCCTATTCGATTTCTGTTCTTATCAAAATAGAAGTTTATTAAATTATTGAACACCAGAAATAGTGCATTGACAAAAACTGAATAAATGTTTAGGTTCTCTTTTAAGTTTTCACTAATCATAAACGTTTAAAACGACAATGAATACGGTCCATTAACTTTAAAAAAAAAGAGTTTGAGAAGATTGTCTACCTCTGATACAAGTTAAAGGCAGTTTTTCGAAATGTCATCAAATGACTACAGCTTTCTTGTAATGCCTTATGTCGTAGAATTAGAAATAACATTCGGCAAAAAAAGTATACAGTTTTCAGATATTTAACCCTTAAACCCTACCCATCCTGGGAGCTACACTAACCCTACCCTGGGGTTTTGGAGACCCCAAACAATTTTTGGCCTTCCACAAAAAATCAAAACCTCCATTTGGGGTTTGATGAGGTCCAGTGCCAATTTTTTAAGGAAGTTTCTCGTCTAATTTATTTTTGATTTGACGCCATTTCCAGGAGAAAATATGTTTATGTCCACGCTCGACGCTGTGTAAGGTCAGTGCTGTTTTCCCGGTGCATTGTCATGTATTTATTATTTCTACTTTTATTGTTAATTTATCTATGTAAATTGTAAACATCTACCTAATGTAAGTTTGCTTAAGTGTTACACCAAATGTTCTCATGTGTATAATATATTCAATTTATTTTTGTAAATAAAAGATCCCCTGAAGAAGATGGCAAACACCGTCGAAACGTCGGGAAAGGAAATGAAATTGTTTCATTAACATATCATTACGACCAAAACAGCCGAAAGAGATGCATTTTTAAATCTCAAACAACTATAATTATTATGAAAATGATTATCTTCATGATGGTTCTCTTTCACACGCTCAGTTTTTTGACATACTTCTGTCCCCCTGATGAACGTATCGTCGACATATCTGGAATATGTTATTATTTTTGATTGTTGAGGATTTTGTGTTAAAAGAGATTTTTTAATCCATCATAATCATAGCCGTCATTCCATCATATTTGAAAGTTGTTGCCTATTTTGGAATTTGTTTTAAATTTCTTGCTCCCGCCTCCTCTTAAAAGTTGTGAAAATGGCAAGCCAGTTATGTCGGGATTTAGATACACTTGTGCACAATGTCATTATTTAATTATTAAATAACAAAATTAAAATTATTATGTTCTAGTTTTATATTCTTTGTTTATAGAATTGTAAGTTAGTCTTTAGAGCAAGACCACCCCCCCTCCCGAAATGAAATTCTGGCTACGGGCCTGTTCCATGTACACGGGATTTTACTACAAAATCTTCATCAAGAATGGGTGCACCAACTTACTTTCAAGGCAAGCCGTAGGATTCCCTAGAAAATTCATTGGCGATACTTTTATTTTCCTTGAGGAAAAAGCTCCTTTTTCAGTAGTGACTTTTTCGACATTTGTCATTGGATTGTATAGCTGATGAGAACTGGTATAGAAGTTAGGAGGAAACAAATATTGTACCTATTTTAAATTAAATTCAGCCATAAAAAAATTAAATGTTCATAAAATATGTTACACTATTGGCAATTACTCCAAAACTCGTTCGGTTTTTTTTTTGTATATATTTTTTTTTTTTGATTTTCTCGAAAACGGTTCAATTGATATAATGTATAAACTTCATTTTTAGCGAAAATTAAATATTTGTTTGGACTTGGTCGGTTTTTTTTTAGAACTTATATTAGAGTAATTTTCTTGATATTATGTTTCTAAAACGATATATAACGATACCTTCCATACAACAAATGTAGACAAATCTTATTTTTCTCGAAAACGAATTGTAGAACTTTGAAAAAAAAAAACGTATGTGTGATATTTAATAACTGCAAGGATTGGTTTCGTATCAAAACAAATCGACGTTCTAATAACACTACGATGGTGGAGAACGCCAAGAAACTGATTTTCGTCAAAGGGTCTACCAACATTCTAGTTTTTTAGCTACAAAAACCAGTTAGTGTGATCCATGGATCATGCAGAAGGGGTGAATTCCCCTCCCCCCAGAACCATAAGGAATTCGTATTAAGACACCACTTGACCACTTTATCATAAACTGAATTTAAGGTTAAATTATTGCAGACAAAAATATTGATTAACAAGCAGCTATGAATCAGGCTGATAATTTGCTATACAGGGTTTGAAAATATATGCGTTCAAATTTAGAATGAAAATTCGCAGAAATTCTGAACTTAGAGCACGACATTTTATATTAATCGGATTTTGTTTTGTATTTTTTCCATCTACAAGAAAAATGTTTTGCTTCCCCCCTCACAATAAAATTCTAGTTACGCCACTGCCATCAGGCGTGCATTTTTTTGTATACAGATTTTCTTTAGAAGTAATAAATATATTGCATACATATCCAATTTTTTTTTTGAAATTCGATGTCTCAAAAACGAGTTGATGAAATTGTTTGTTATTAAATTCTGATCGGTATATACAAAATATTAACTTTAAAGTAACGTTCCAATTTTATTCTTTAAAAATATTTTTCAAATTTTATATTGTATGCAGGTACAGGGTGTCCCATAGTCATCGGCCCAAATGATAACTTTTCCACACTGCAACCGATTTTATATTATTTTTATTTTTATACAAGCAATTTCTTCCAGCCCCATAACTTTTTTGTTGACGGTCAGTGGTTTTCCAGCTATTTATTATAAAACCCATTTATTTTGGGAAACTTTGTTACTAAATATCATTTTTCCTTTTTTGTTAAAAAATACGATTTTTTCTTTTTTGTAAACTACTTAATATTTGTATGCAAAAAAGTTCATTTAAACTTAAAAACAAAATAAAATAAAAAACAAAGAAATTCAAGAACATTTAATTTGTTGTGTTATTATATTTTTTATTTTTTTGCTTATATTATTTGTATCAATTTTTTTCGCTCGCGGGAATTCTTACAAAGCAAGTTACATTATGCATGCGTCACATAATCCAGGACCTTTGCAAATAAATGGTCTCGAATGATTTAAATTCGGATTGTAATTTATTTGCGGCGATACTTGCGGTTCTTTGAAGTGTAGGTAAAGCTTTTAAACTTTGAATGTTACCAAAGGACATTATGTTTTATGTGATTAAATCAACAAAAAAAAGTTTGCGAAACAAAACTTTGTCCAAAAGCAACTGTTCTTGAATTATAAATTCCAACGCAAAAAATAAAAATACATATAAATTTCATGGTCTTTATCTTGTTGTAAATAAAATGTTAATAATTGAATTAGTTGTCATCGACGAGTAGCTTTCTCAAAGGCATAAGTATGTACATGCAAAATTGAGTAGTTTATGGATTGTTTCCAGGCCACTTTTGATTATAATTTGACAGGTCAGGAAATGATCACAAGAGGTCATCTAGTTCCATAAATGTGTTGAACTGTAGTAAGACATTTTTTAAGAAGTCTTTCTGAAGGAGGTCATCTCATGACAGAATGTGTAACTTATTGGACCTTTCATTAAAATTATTAATTATTATTATTTTTAATTATTCTTCACTTTCGGTTGGGAATATTTGACAGTAAAAAAGTCAGATTCTACTAAATGGTAACATCATTTTTTTTATTTACTGTAACTTCGGACATATTTGACAGTTTATAATTGAATATGATGATATTCGACTTAATTGCGTCCTTAATTTGAACAGTAGTTATTTTTATTTTGTGTTGGCATTCTTGAGTTTAAAATTGACTAGCTATGCAAATAACGTTTCAGAATAGCTCTTGATTTTTGGAATAGACTTAAATTAGGGGCTGCGCCGCGCCGGTGGACAGTGGGGCACATTGTATGGGAGGTTGGACAAAAACTTTCTAAACACTAAATTATTGAGTCGATTTTGATGAAACTTGAAGGAATTATATATAATTAATTTTCGCCTACATTCACGCCCATTTCTAAAAAAAAAAAATAATTTTTCTAAACTAACCAAAATTCGAATTCTGTTTAACTAAACGTTTTACAAACTAATTTGTAAACATTTTGGAAATTCGACTATGTAATAATTTCGCTTCTTTTTGTATGGAGCAATTCTTGGTTCGATAAAATCAGAACCATCTTTTCCATTGTAATGAATTTTTCTGATATCGATAAAGGGGCCCACTGATAAGCCCATAATAAAATGTATCTATATAACCTTGCGAAATCCTCACTCTTCAGATCCTATAGTTCATGGACTGTTAACGTTTCAAGGTAAACAAAAAGGTCAGTGCTAAAAATTTCAACAAAAAACTTGATAAAATTCAACTTCGTTCTTTGTTCTACGATTTTTTTTTTGCTAAAAGAGCTGCCTTCTTATTAAAAAAAAGTACTTTGGTCTTTGACCACCAATTTTTCAGTAGATAATATCACCACATAAAATAAAGGGACAGTTTTGAGTTCTTGAATGACTTAGGAAAATTAGGAAGATTATTCTGTTTTCCACCCTGTACAGATTTACCCGTAGCAGATTTACGAACAAAACTAAAAAAGGTATTTTCGCGCACATTTGTGAGACTAACGGTAAAGGACAATTTTGACAAAAAAAATATACAGGAGTTTCTTCAGTATCTTCAAAATTTAGCATAAACGTTTTCGGATTTTTTTTTAATATTATTAAAACATATATTTATATTGTTTTTAAATTCAGTGTCTTGAAAACGGGTCAATGAATTTTCTTACAATTCTATTTACTTGTATTTTAATAAATACTAAAAATTGGCACACAAAATTGTATTTTTAAAAATGTTCGAGAAATTTTTTATACAACAAAATATTGTTTAAGCTAAGCCCACTTCAAATTGCATTGGAAGTCGAAATTGAACGTTTTCGGATGCGTTCTCACTGGAAATTGTTGATTACACACTACATAATCCGCCAGAAATAACAAACCTGGCCGATAGGTGCTAGTACAACTAATTGACTGTAAACGAACAGTAAATCCTAAAAATTGACACTTTAGAAGAATTGAATTTTCCACGTTTCCACGTTTGCCCACTGTGCTCCGCACCGGACGTGCCGTGTCGTGTCTTAAAAGGTTTTCTTTTTTAATATATATGATAAGGTTTCAAATTAAAATTTTAAAAACATTTATAATATTAAACTGAGTTTCTTAATTATGGTGAAATTATCTTAATTATACCAAAGAGTACCATTATTTTCATGCCACCAAAAGTACCATTCATCCAACTACACGCATTCATTAAAATCTTTTCTTTATACTCGGCAAAAACAAACAAAAAAAAATATAATATTTTTCCGCAAGATCCATCTGCTGTGCAACTTTATAAAGACCAATTAAGTAGTAACATAACAGCGGGCCATTCTTCATTCGAAGCTAATTTAACTTGAATACATTTGGGAAGTTGGTAGTCAGTATGAAGTGATGCGGGAAGTGAATATAGTGGTCTGGTCAGAAACATACTGCTCCATTAAGAATTCAAAATTATGCGGAAGCGCACTAAGTTATTAAAACATATTTATTTCACATTCAAAAGGGAAAATATAAAATGCATTCTTCCAATTATAAATAGTTCGTTAGCCCTTGAAAGAAACTTGAACATTGCACATTTCTGTATTTCTTTTTATTATTTCAAGGGAGCTTGAGGACCTTGAGGTTAGTTATTTCGCTTATTTAATTAGGGCGTTGCTAGTTTTAAAATAAAAATGGGTATGCCTGGAATATTTATGATGATTTAATTTAATTTTGTATGTTAGAGTATCTTAAAAATACTTATGCTGATGAAAATTATTTAAACGATTGATGTTTTAATCTAGAACAAAATACCAGGATGCTATATAACGATATCATTTTTTCTTCTGATATAAAGGTACTATAGCTAAGCTACATATGTATACATATATGACAAGGTATAAATTCGTAAGCAAAATTGAACGTGAGATTTGGTCAAACTTATAACAACTTCGATTATAGCATAGGGACGAAAAAAAGAAATTCTGCATAATGTATGTATATTATTCAGTGTGTCTGTCCGCGCGTCTGTACTTTTTAAAAACTAGAAATCTCTTCAAATTTGATTTTAAATAGCGTTTTTCAAGTTTTGAAAAATTAAGTTTTGAATTAAAAATTTTGAAAAAAAAATCAAACTAATTTTTTAAAAAAATGCCTACGACCATTAAGAAGTTGGGCTTTCATAATATAAAAGAAAAAGTGATAAACGTGTGTTTGTAAAAGAAAAATGATGGAAAAGTAAAATAAAAAAATGAACATAAAGAAACTCAAGAATCGGTTGTATATTTTGGCAAAGTTATAGCCAGTTCGGGAAATGAAAACAAAAACCATAAGAACCGTTATACGTCGAAAACGAAGCGAAAAGGAGAAAATTACCTCTTAAGTTTTTCAACTTGAAATTATAATCTCAGAAACACATGGTTTTCTTCTGTGGTGGTGATTTCGGGACACCCATACATTTTTATTAAAAAATTTTTATATATTCAAAGTTAAATATTTTTCAAGTCGCAATATATTTCAACTGAACTCTTATACTTACAAAATTAGGACATATTTTTTCTAAAGATTCTAAAAATCTAGAAAACAAGTTCAAAATATTTTCCATCAAATTCGTCATCTAAAAGTATGGATGTAAGACCCGATATTTTCATCTTTTGGTGATATTTTTAAATAATGATATCAAACAAATTAGGGCTGCTAAAAAAATGGTTACTGCGAGCCTATATAAGGTAACATAATCTTAAAATTTAATTTTGGTAATTTTCGTTAAGACTTGCCGTTTAAAAGATAAAAACAAGACACATTTCCACATTTGACGTTAGTGAAGTAGCAATATCTTGTGACACATGGCTTGTAATCAAAAATCTTAATAATTCTTTTGTAGAGTACATTATCGTCTACAAATTGATACTAGTTTTTTTCGACAACTTTGTAATTTACTATTAAAATGTAAAAATAAAACAAATTTAGAATTTCTGTAAAATATTCAAAATAATTATATCTTTAAAACAGTTGTGTAAAAAAATAATAATAATTTTTGTCAATAATGGATCGCATAATGTACAAACTTTGCATTGCATTATTCAGGTGTTATTCGTGAAAAACGAGTATTTTCGACATATTAGGTTTTTTTCTTTTTCAAATGTCGATATCTTAATCAGGGTGAGCCACCCCGAGTAACATTGTTGGAGCTAGTTGAAACAAAACTGCTCTTCTACAGCTCTTATATATAGTAATCTAAGGCTATAGCTCTGTAAGAGTTTATAATACAGCTCTCTTTATTTCTTTTAAAAATTGTGCTCTATAACAGAGGTTCTGGAATGGTTTCAGCTCAACCAACTAATAACGTCTCAAGATTCAAAAGTATGCTCCTTACTGGAGTTTATAACATTCAAAATAGAGCATTGTCTAAATATCAGCGCTCAACGAGTTATTATAGAGCTTTCAACAACACATGGACAAAATATTAACGCATGCGCCTACCAAAACGTTGAAACATAGCTCTAATAGAACCACACAAAAAGTGCGTATAGAGCTGAATACTAATACTTTCACACAAATTGTACATAATAAAAATATTACTCATGCGCATTGTAAAGTGTCAAAAAAAACATTTACAGAGCTATTGTAAAACCACCACTGATTTTGTAGGGTGTTACAAACTTATATAAATTCAACAAAATTAATTCAACAAAAAACAACAACAAAAAATAACCATGAGTCGAAAATAAATAAAGCCGTGTTTTTTGAGAGAGTGACTAGCAACTAATGCAAAGTTTTACACGGAAAACACAAACAAAATTTTCTATAGTAATTTGTTTTGTTATTGTTTTGCGTGTAAGCATTTTGCTGAGTTTCTATTCACTCTCTCAAAAACACGGCTTAAATTAATTTTCCTATAAAAGGAATTTAGAGAAGGAAGTTGTATTAATTATAATTTTTTATTATTTTTTTCTATACCCTAAGAAAGCTTTAAAACTTATCGAAATGTAACTTAAGTTGAATCACAAAAAAACACTTGCTCGTTAAGTTCAAAGTGCATCTCAGGGACACCTGCTCTTTTTTTTGCTGTGCAGAATATTCACTCTTTCTTTTATTTTCTAAAACACCCTATTTTATATAAAGCACTGAAAGCAAATCTGTCGCCTTGTGGCTACTAGCTCTGAAATAACGCTATTACAGCTCTGAAGCGCTATTACAGCTCCATGGAAAAGAAACTTTTACCCTAATAAAAATATGGCGATAAAAAGAAAAATGATTCGAATAACCATTTGTTTTTTTCAATTTTGAAAGAGAAAAGGTCTCCATTTTCGATTAAAAAAACACAACACATTAAGTAATTTTTAAACAAAATATTTTATTAATAATTGACAAAAGTTTTTAAGATTTTTTGTTTTGTTCAGATTAAATTTTTTTCAAAATCTCATCGTAATAATTATAATTCCGGAGGCGCGTTGTAATTTCGCGAAGTACCTCCAATACATTTGTGATAAAACAAAACGCGCACTTAAAATTCGCAATTATTTTACCGAAAAATATAATAATACCCTTCTTCTGTTCGAATATAAAAAATAACTTATCTTGTTGACATTACGCACTTAATGAAGTTTTACAATACTTAGGTATAAATAATAAGAGGTATACAAATATATTGTTTAACTATTATATACTATTCTTCGATTGTATAATGCACACTTATACCAACAAAAAGCTGTCAAAGGTGCTCCTTAGTAGATACAAAATGCATAATTAAAGAGCTAAAATTCTACTAAGTCCCTGATAACGAGCTGATTACGAACAGGAATTTGCTCTTAATGTCAAAGAATTCCCTGTATGAGAGCTCTAAAATTACTCTAAATGCGCCACTAGAGCTAATTCTCGAAGTGACGAGCTTTAAGACTTGCTCTGGAAGTGCTGTAAGAGCATTTGAACAGCTAAATTTGTTTCTTGGGACAGAACAGAAATTATAATACCTTTTTATATTGTAGATAGCAGGTTCTACAATTTTGTAGGAACTACTTTTCGATAGTTATTACCGTTTCGAAGTTAAATGTGAAAAACTGATATTTTTGACATTCATGCACTCGATCTGGTAATGAATTTTCAAGGCAGTATTACCAAAATAGAGATAATTTGGTTTAAAAAATCTTTACTTAGATTTTTTTGGCAGATTGGTCATTTTTGTGAACATTTTTCCTGTGCTATTATACAGTTATTAGTTTCCATTCTGGGATGTATTATACAGAGTGATTGGTACAAGGTGCACCAAAAAGTTGTAACGAGTAGGTTGGGTTAAGACAAGAAAAATTTCGTATGGGAAGGGGGGGGTCTATTTACCTCCGTTTAGGCGGGAGGGGCAATATTCTAAAAAATTGACTTTAAACAGAAGATATTAATTTTCATTTTAAATTAAATTGCGTTTGTGAATAGTTTTTAAAAAATTAATTTTCAAACTCGAAATTCTGAAATTTTTTCCAAAACTTTATGTAATTAAGCATAACAATTTTTGTTTTCAAAACTTAATGCTCTTGTCAATTTTAAGTCAAAAACTGAAAACCGCATGGTTCTAGGACTTTTACTTTACAAGATATTAAAAAATAAAGAAACCAGCATCTTATTTTAGTAAAAACAAGAAAAAACGAAGTTAATGACAATCAAATGGTTGCTAAATGATCATTTAGCCGGATTATTCTTAGTTTTGTGAGAAAGTTGCTTCGTTTATTTTTTCATATCTTGAAAAGTAAAAGTCCTAGATAAATGCGGTTTTCAGTGTTTGAATAAAAATTAATAATAACGTAAAATTTTGAAAAAAATTAGTTTACAAATTTTTTTTTTTTCAATTTTTTTTTATTCAAAATTTCGAGTTTGAAAATTAATTTTTTAAAAACTATTCACAAACACAACTTAATTAAAAATGAAAATTAAAGAAGAGATTTCTGGCTTTCCAAAAACGTATATCATCGCATTGCAGCCTTACCGTTGTTTTTAAATAATTTTTTTTCTGTATTAAGTAAATTTTTAGAAAATTGCCACTCCCGCGTAAACGGAGGGAAATAGACCCCACCCCCTCCAATACGATTTGTTTCTTGTCTTAACCCAACCAAATCGTTACAGCCTTTTGGTGCAACTTACCAATCACCCTGTAGAGTTATAAAATTTAACTAGCATTAAAGTTGAATAAAGTTATTTTATGAATTTAAATTGTTTTCAGGAAACAATAACAATTATAAATAACCTCTACCCAATGGGACTTAATTTAATTGCAGAAACCCCAACGATGCGTGCTTTAACTTTCCTTTTTGTCTTCAAAATACGTGTATTTTTTTGTTTTTGTTTGTAGTACATAAAAAGATGCTAACATATGTATGTTTTGATAATGCCTGGCATTATCTAGAATATAAATCTAAAGTAAATATTAATGACTTTAGTTTTAATAAAATTTACCTTAACTCCCATCCTATTTTACAGTTTCAAATAATTCTTCTAAATGCCTGAAGGCAAAATAAATAATGTTTCACGTCTGCCCACTTCCGGTTTCCATTATATTGTTGTTATCATTCTTGTTTACTTTATAGTTACCTCCATTGGTAATAAATTCAATTTCATCGTTTTTGTGTATAGGCCATATAGGCCTACTGCCTATATTATAGAGTGTCTACATATCGTTATACATTATTATAATTGCCCATTATAATCAAAAAGTTAACAGAATACATACACATTATCTACCTTTAGAAGCCACAATTACAACAATAAAAAAATACTTTAAAAAAATAATAAACATAAAATGCCAAGCACACAAATCAAAGGGATAATGTGGGTTTTTGACATTTTTCTATATATATTCTCTCACTTTTACATACCGCAAGAGCAGTTTTATGGTCATAGAATAAAAATAAAAAAAAAAATATTAACCGAAGAGGCAACAAGAATTAATGCCGATTAAACCTCGCTATTAGCCCAATATGTCAGTGTTGAAAGAACGTGAAAGGATGAATACAAGCGAACCGATAACGCGACGACACGACGCTAAGAGGCACGTTCTTCCTATTATTTTAGGATCCTGGGTTCTTTATTATTTTTTTTTTTATTCATCCGTTGTTCCTATCCTTTGTATCATTTTTGTAAATGGCAAAATTAAAATGCCATTCTCATTCGCTGGCAGAAATATGTACTACCTAATGTTTTTTTTTTTTTTTATTTATTTTTTTCTCCACCTATTTTTTGCTTTTTATAGGTATTTGTTAATCCTTTGTTTTTTTTTCTGTGACTCTATGCGAAGAGGATATCTAAGTAAAAGAAAAAAAATTATTTGATGAGCAGGTAGAAAATTTTGAATTCATTTTTAGGAATTTACAAAAACCAGTACAAAATTATTTATATATTCATCATAGTTCAAAGAAAAAGAATTTGAGAAATGCAATATTCACTGTAATTAAATCTTATTCTTTATACCTCTACATGAAGCTTGATTTAATTTATGCTTCAATATTATATTTTAAGATGAGACTTTAACAAGTTTTTGTTTTGTGGTTTTGCTAACAAAAATATTATAATGCATGTATGCTCCTTTGTATATTTTCAAAAGCATAAAATATCGATTATTAAATATGCAAAGTGCTGGGAATCGCTTTCCCACATAGATATTATATTTAAAACAAAATCAAACACCCTCTGTTGAAATTGAATTAAAATTTATTTGTTCGGAAACTTTAAACTCGTACTCCATTTAAAATCACTTTTTGAATCTCGATTATTTCTTTACACAGGATGGGCCAAATACAAGTTTCTTTTTAAAAATTCAATAAAATGTATTATGACTTTATAAGTAAGAGCCAACATTCCCATTCATTATGGAATACAACGTCGTTCAAGTGACTGCCTCGGCTGGGTTCGCAGTAGCGCATTCTGTCACTCTAATTTACCAAGACCTTGTTGATGGTTTCGGGCTGTACCTCACGGATTGCTTGGATGGTATTGACCTTAAGTGCTTGAATCGTTTCCAGATTGTTCACGGCTTTCCACACACAAAAAATCCAAAGGAGCCAAATCGTCGCAGCTCCAAGGAAGCCAATTTTCATCGCCAAAACACGATTTGGGAATTTATTGCGCCAAAGATCGATTGTGGCATGGGCTGTGTGGCATGGTGCGCCATCCAGCATGAAGAAAGAAAACAAAAAGTCGGTTAACATGGCTCTGTAACGCCCACTATTGACCGAAACGTTGTTCCCAGCCTCATTTTCGAAGGAAAATGTTCCAATGATACCACCACTCACAATCCGCACCAAACAGTCACTCTCTGTGGATGCATTGGCTTCTCGACAGTAACGTGCGGGTTGTCCGACCCCAGATGGGGCAATTTTATTTGTTAACGTAGCCACCGAGATGAAAATGAACCTCGTCAGAAAAGACTCATTTCGTTCCGCGGAGGTATGAAGGTTTCACTCAGTCCGAAATCCAATGGATCGCCTTAAGTTGCTTCTACTTAATTCTTGGGTTTGGTTTTCGTTCTGTATATGCGAATCTTCAAATACAAATTATTTGCTGCCAAAAAAAAAAAGTTAAATGTAAAACACGACTTGTATAAACTCCGAACTTATAAATTTTAATAAATTGTATAATATTTGTGACCTTTTTATCAATAAAGATAGATATAACTTTTTATTGACCTATAGCCCACAAAAAATTATATCTTCTAAATTTTATCTTGATTTGTTTTTAAAAATTTATCAAAAACTTTGATTTTAGATGAAAATCAAATTAAAATAGAAAGCTAAAAAAAAAGCATGAAGTAACATTGCAGTTTGTTGTGACGTTTGAGTTTGAAATAA
This sequence comes from Melangyna quadrimaculata, assembly GCA_949320155.1. Taxonomy (NCBI): domain Eukaryota; kingdom Metazoa; phylum Arthropoda; class Insecta; order Diptera; family Syrphidae; genus Melangyna; species Melangyna quadrimaculata. The sequence continues at coordinate 42,803,184 of OX439484.1, forward strand.
TTAGTGATTCTTGAGTGGATTCTGATTTCAAATCAAGAATTCGAATTTCTCTTCTCGGAATCGTCAGAAGTGTATTATTTGTGCCAATGGAATGGTTTCAGAAGACTTTCGGACGCTTCCGGACATCCAAAGGAAAACGGCATGAATTTCAAAATAACCTATGATTTAAAAAGAAACCACTAGATGGCCCACCTTTTATACCCAGAACCCTGTATACATATATGTATAGTATATACATGATTCTTGTTTATTTTAAACTTTATAAGCTTTTAAAACACTCTCTTTACACCTCCATATAATACTATCGAAACACGCACACATACAAAAAGAAAAAACTTTTCTCATAGTCGTCTCTTTGGGAAGAAATCAGATCAAAGTGCCAAGAGTGCACTCTACGAACATAATTGTGACAAATCAAATTTTCCTTAGAGCACCATCATGATTGTGGGAGGGGAGTAAAGGGGGTGGGTGGAGGGAAGGGTCAGAGGATTGAGTAAGTGTTTAGTACAGCATCACCTCGCTCTTGTAGACGTCCTGCCAGAGTTTTCCAATAGAGCTAAAATCTTTACTATACAAAACCAAACCTGAACCAGGATACAAGAATTAAATTGTCCTTCGATAAAACGTGACTGTTTTTTTTTTTTTTTTTTGTAGAGAGATAAAAAAAAGACAAAATAAACTCAAACATAATACGGTCTTGTATCTTAACAAAAAGAAATAAACTCGTTTCAAAAGGTGCCCGACAAATGGATATGCTGTACACACTTCTATGTTTGTGCCCTCCCCCCCCCCCCATATATGATTTCTTGCTGTCAGGATTTTTTTACTTATAGTGTTGAAAAACTAGTATTTTCTTCGAGTTTTTGTTTCTTCTTTAGTATTTTTATTTCGAAAATACTCTTTCATTTTGTTTTTTTTTTTATTTTTTTAACAGAAACTTTTTGATTTTTTTGTCATTTCTTGACCTAAATAGTGATCCTTTTCATTTAAAACTCTTTCTTTGATATCAACAGAGTTTTTATGGTGGTTAGTAGGTATATTGAAGATGATACTCTTTTCTACATATTGTGTACAGAATACAAAAATTAACGATTTAAGCTTAAGCACTTGACCCTCGACTCGATGTTGTATCTACTGACTTGGTATAGTTGATACACCATAATCCGATTAAAACGTTTGTCTTTCTTTATTTGCATTTTCCATCATTATCTATACATAGCAACCTACTTAGGTATATTGACTAGGGTGGTTCTTAAAAATAAAACAAAATTGGTAACGACTCTTAATTTACGTGAAAAAGGTAGGTACATGTATATTGTATATAAAACATTTTTCTCTAACCGTATACAAATTATAGTCCAGTCAAATCGTGTCCTGGAGTGCCATATTCAGCAAACGAAATTAGGAAATTTTGTGTTTTAGGGGTCGCTGAATCCGAATTGAATTTCAACTTTGCTACTTCGTACAGATATATCTTCACAGCGAAAACCTTAAAATGTTCGACCTTTTTTCAGTTTTTTACCAAATAGTCAACAAAATTTACACTTTTTAGATAAAATTACTTTCTACACTTAATATAACATAAAATTTCCTACCAAAAAGGCTTGCAATATTTTTTTGTAGAATGAACGATTTGGCCACAAGAGTAGGTACAGTGAAAAAAGACCAACATTTTTTACTTTTTGGAAAAACACAGTTCTCTGGTTGGATTTCTTCTTGTAACTCAGAAACATTGCCTGTATTTGTAAAAAACCTCAGCTTCTGTTGATCAACATTAAATTCAAGTTTGCCACCTTCATCACTTAAATTGGCTTAAAAATGCAGCGGCTAGTCAGCGCGATGATAATGTAATTGTGGGAAGCCACTAATAGGATATTAATTATGTCATATATAGGGCTGGCCACGAGACGAGACTCTGCGGGACTTTTGTAAGTCTCGTCTCGGTCTCGTTGAAATCGAAAATTTTCAGGCTCGTCTCCGTCTCGTGTTGGTCTCGTATAGTTACGTCTCGTCTCGGTCTCGTCTTCGAAAAATACGATTTCCGGCCAACTTGTTGATTATTGGAACGAAATATTATCGATAATACACTCGCGAGCAAAAAAACGGAATCACTCAAGTTTGCTCACTAAAAACAACAATCGCTATAGATAAAATATCTATAATTAAGTGTTAATTAGCTCGTTTCAAAGCTTGAACTTAAAACTTTAAATTAAGAGTAAAATCATACAAATCCATTGGTTAGTTTTCGCGCTATCCGCCATAATAACAAAAATAACAAATTATACTTGTTAAATTTGGCAAAACTTTGAAACATTGATACGCAATAAATGCGCCCATAGTTGGTCTTTGGTGTTGATTGTGCTGTTAAAAGTGAATTTCAACATATCTTGACTTATTAGGCCTCCTAATCTTAAAAAATAATGGAAACCACGCCTTAAGAATTTAGTCAAGTTGTCATACTACTGCAACAAGGAATAATCCAATGTACTGTGTCCCGTCAGCTCGGTCTAAGCTGATCTTGCATATCAAAGGTCTATGGAAGGTTTAGACAAACTCGTAGGTTAGTGTAAAGGCCAGGATCTGTGTGCCACCGGATGTTATGACTGATTTATTGTGATGGCGTTTCTCCGAAATCGTGCTTTGACTAGCTTTGATGTCCAACAATAGCAGAGACGGGTACGATAAAGACTCGTTAGTTAATGGACAGTTAGGAGACGACTTAAGGAAGCAGACCTTACCCCAAAATGTCTCGCCACAGGACCAAAATTAACTGCAACTCATCGACAAGTTCGAGTACGATTTTCACTTTACACTACAATTCGGAAGTTGAGCAATGTAGGCGGTTTACGTTATCGGATGAGTGCAGAATGTGTCTTAATAAATCATTATGTTTAAAGCTTTAAACAACTCTTTTGGTTTGATACCCAGGGGAAAGGACTTATTTCCAAAGGTCTTATTTCCAAATGACTTATTTAAACATAAAATCGATATTTTTTATCTGATGTATTGAAGGGTTGATAAAAGGACAGTTGACCGCCGTCATTTATTTTTTTTTTTTTTTTGGTTATGAGGGAATGATGAATGTAGATTGAAAAAAATTGTATTATTCTTTTTTTAATATTTTCATCTGCGATAGGACATACAAAATTTGTGGTTTAACCCAACATCAAACCAGTTTATGGAATTTTTCTGTAGATGAGATTTAAATTAGATCAGTTGAAAGAAACAAGTAACAAAGATTCTCGTACATGTATTTGTACAAGTACTTACCTACATTCATACAATTCTACAAACATAAACATAAGCAATGTTCATCGATGTTTTTGATTTTCAAACCAATGTATATACTAGTAGAATGATATAGTATGATGATAATAAAGCTGCTCTTTAGTTGGTACAACTTTGGTATCGATTTTAAATTCGCAAAAATGCTTCCAAAATGCAGAACTACATCACACTTTGCGAATTTATTGTCGAATTTGACTGTGCTTAACGGTGAATACAGAAAACCTTGCATTACTTTGTTTTTTTGTCATTCTATAAATAGTAGGTACAGTAGAAAATTACCAACAAAACGCATCCGCAGTAGCCTGATTTTTGTATTTCAAAATTGGTACAACTGAAAGAACACCTGCTATTATTTTTCGTTGTCTTACTTTTTGTTAACCTTTTTTAACTCATTTATCTTTTTTCTTATTCTATCTTGTAAAATAAGCGCAAAAGGACAATTTTAATTAACAAAATTAAATATCTATAAGAACAGAAAAAGATTGATTTTTTTTCCCCAATGGAAAAACACATCATCTTAAATGCACAACTACTCAACGAACACAGGTATCGAGATACAAATGAAATTTCAATCGTACCAACATTTGAGAATGAAATCACCAAAAATCCATCCGAGATTTGGAAAACCCATCCGCTGTATGATTTTACTTTAACTTTTATCGGCAGTATTCATACCACCGATGTTGTATTTGTTATTCGTGTAAATTCCTACTGTACTATGGATAGCTTTTTCAATAAAACACAGGTATTGTTTCTGATTTCCTTACCAACAATTTTATCACTTGAATAAAATTTTATACAGATTTAGCTAAATGGTGTGCAGTGTTGCTTTACTTAATTCAAATAAAAATAAAGACAAATTAGTAATTGACGGGCTTGTTTATCATTTAGAAAAGAAACAAAAAGATATTCATCGATAGAGATGTGACAGTAAAAACAAATTATAGTTTAAATGGTGCATAAGTACAATTTTCGTGACTGGAAAATATGACTTTTTCAGGAACCCTTCAAATCATTCTCATGACCCCTTACCTTTTAAGGAACATTATGTATTGGTAAAATAACTTGCCGATAGATAGTTCGGATAAGGATCCTGTTAATATAACAACTGAAAGTGTGAGTGTTGTCAAGTTGACATTTTTCCCGACAAATTTTCAATCGACATTTTAATAGTCTGGATTTTAAACTGTCGACTTTTTTTTGTCGATCAAACTATAGTCGACATTTTAACAGCCGATGAAATTTACATTTGTACAGTCGATATTGTTTTTGTCGACCATTCGTACGCTTCCCTTTTGATTAAACTTGTTGTAATTTATGAAACAGTTCTAATAATACTACATACCACGTTTTTACCAAAAAAAAAATCGAATAATGGAAATAAAGGAGAATGGGCATTTTGGTCTACCTATTGCCCATGAATGAGATACATATATATCGTTGGAAAGCTAGGCCCTAGTACATCATATTTGTGTATGGCACAAAGCTGTAAACCATGGGGCTTAGCCAGTATATGGCAACAAAAATTGCAACTAGAGCGAAACATAATTGCAATAGTGTTCCATTGAACTGAAAGTATTGGTCACTTTTGATGAACTAAATAGACCCCAAAATAAAGGAACTTTTATACCAATGGCAAATGAGAGCAAATAATATCATGATTGGCGAATAATTCCCTTATTAGTATGAAAATTCTACTTTTTTTTATTCGATTGGTACACTCCATAGTACCTAATCATTTTCATAGGTCTCGTTTCTGGGCACTAGGTAGACCAGGTCACATATATTTTTGCCCATTCTCCTTTGTTTGGTTTTTGAAAAAATTTCTTTTTTATATACATAGGTACTTGTTTATGTATGTATATATACGTGTATCTCGTCATAAGATTGGTTGATTTTATCATTTTTTTGCAGTTCGTTGGTTTGAAAGTATTGCATTTAAAATTTGTATGAATAATGTATTCTTACGGAAAAATAAAATAAAAACAAATTTTTTTTTTTTTATTTTTAACTTTTTTTTCAAGTATCAAATAATTTCACTTTAAGATAATCACTTCAGTGGCCTAGAGTGAAGATCGATATATACGCTGGCAGATAGAAATAATTCCGAGAAGCGAGAACGATTCTCACTCATAAACCTTAACTATTATGATCTGTTCCTTGGCAGAACACAACTTACGCTGTTCTTTTTCTTATGAGGACTTCCATAGAATACAAAATTGTGACCTCCTTATACAAAAGCCTCGTAACGGCCGAATAAGGGTATTAAACTCGTTTCTTGAAAACTTTAAATCATAAATTGATACAAAAAACACATCTTTTTCGTTTCTAATGTTAAATTAAAGTTGACATTCAAAATAATTAAATTTCCCTTCAAACAAAAAGAAATTACAAACAATGTTTCTGGTAACAAAAAAAGATACAAATATACTTAAGAGAAACACTTCGAGGCCAATGATTTATGTTTCATGTAATTTCAAAGTTTTCAGGCCACACATCACCCAGAGAGTGGAAACTTTTAAAATATAACCAAAACAAAAAAGCGAAATAAAAAAAAAGCCGGTCGGTGTGGCGTTAAACAAAAAAAAATCTTTATCTCTAATGGTGTCTTAAGGCATTTCTTTTTCGGTTTTTTGTTTTGTATTAAATTTAAATAGGGCTGCCAGACGTCCCGATTTTGGCGGGACAGTCCCGATATTTGTGCCGATTTACAAAGTGTCCCGATTTTGTCCCGACTTTTCACTTTTACTTCTTATAATATGGGGCAATTATTAGTTTTGTGTCAAAAACAAAATTCGAGGTTTAAATCAAAACTATCATTAGATACGATAATGTAGAAGTCCAAGAATTGATTTTCGGCAAAAAACGTCCGTCGCGTCCGTTTGATTGTCTGTGGATCCCGATTTATGTCGAGCTAGTGCTTAAGCGAATCGGTGGATTTGCTTAAAATTTGTTGTGAAACATTCTATGTAATTCCCTAGGAATGAGTTTCCATTTTTTGTTTAAGCTTATCTGGATAGAACGTCCATACAAACAATTCGGTTGTATCAAGTTTTCTAAAAAAAACGGCTGTAATGGTTTTGATAAAAATTCGTTCATGTTATCTTTAGAACAGTTTTTATAACACTGCATAAGTTTTTCCCAGACAAAAATCGAAGAACTGAAATAAATGTTTTGTTTTTCTTATTTCGAGAGATTCCCAAATATGTCGTTATTGTTTTTTTTGATTTTGTTAAAATTTTGCAATTCGCTAGGTACTTTATAAGTTAGTGTTAAAATATTTGCCAACATTTTAAACAGCCTAATATTAAGGGTTAAGCATGGCATGATAGTATTATTTTTTTTTCTAATCTTAAGAGAAATTAGTAAAATTTTCTAACTTTTAAATATTTTGTAACATGTAGAACACGTTCAAAAAGTGCCGCTCGTGTAAAAAAATCACAAACATACCAAATTTTGCGTTTAGAAACGTTAAGAGTTGTCATGGATTCAGTACGATACTAAAAAATATTTTAATTTAAGTAAAGTAAAGTGTTATAATGTATGTAATGAGTTGTACGATACGAAACTCGTTTTAAATTTACTTATTAAAAATGGTTTAACATTGTACTTAATCGACTAAAATTTCGCGCCATTGCATTTTAGATTTGTATAAATAGATGTTTTGTAATGTCCCGATTTGGGCCCTGGCGTCCCGTTTTTAACCAAATTTAATCTGGCAGCCCTAAATTTAAAACGCACCCATTTTTAATATTCCACCACAACAAATATTTTAACTTTAAAATTTAATTATACTATAGTAGGTATATTTTTTTGTTTTCACTCAAAGAGAAACATTTTAAGCCAAAAAATACGTTTGTACTCGCTAACAAACAAAATGATTTGAAGAAAATGACAATATTATTTTCCTCCGCCAATATCTTAAATAAAAAGTCAACATACGTATAGATACTGAGGAAAATCTAAAGAAAAATTAGCCATTATAAAAAATAGAATAAGGAATAAAAGGAGTTGCGGTGAAAAAGAATAAATGCCATCCTTTTGCGTGCGATTAAGTTGTTTTTTTTTTTTTCATCAGATACTAAAGTAATAAGTGGTTGCCGATGCGGGGGGGGGGATTGGCGGTGAGGTTCGAAAATGCAGATGAAATGGGTTGGGTGGGGATTGCTGATGGTGTTGGTATGCCATTTTTTTTTTATTTTTTTAAATACACTCGACTGATGTAGAAAATTTATTTTAAAAAAGCATGTCGTTTCGTCGGTAGTAGCCCGTAGCGTAATGGTTAGTGCGTTCGACTGTCGCTTCCCAGCCTTGTCCACCTAAAAATTAAAAAAGTTTTTTTTTTCAGGGCTACTGCCTCTTGCGAGGAATTGAGAAATCCTCCAAGAGTACCACTTGTCATGAATAAATGCTTCTCGTCTAGCCGTTCGGATTCGGCATAAAATTGTAGATCCCTTCTGTTGCGAGTTGTTAGTCACTAGGCCCTGGTTCTTCACGAGCCGTTGTGCCACCCAATTTATTTTTTTTTTATTTGTCGTTTCGTCATTGTCACTCGGTGGCACTAATGTGTTTTTCGTGCTTGACCGACTATAAATAGATTCAAAGAAGAATACAAAAAAAAACCTTAATTAAAAATTTAAATTTATATATTATCTAAGTAGGTACACACTTCCTGTACCATATACCTGTAAATTCTTCATACAACTGGAATTGATGTAAATTTAAACTGACAAAAACTATTTTAAGACATCAACAATAAAGTTTAAAAAATTGTTAAAAGGAAGTAAAATGCATTCTAGAAAATTTCAGAACTGAAATAAGTGCGGGGTACAGGGTATACTTACTTTGAAAGAAGCATACAGGGTGTTATGAAATAGATGCATTAAAATGCTACAGTGTGTAGTGGAGCAAGACCAGAAATAAAACGTAGGACTAACCGCACCAACTTGCTCTTGTATTTAAGAAAAACCTAGCTAACTATTGACGGTAATGGTTCAATAATATTCATATTTTTCTAACAAGAAAAATAAGTAAGGCTGGCAAATTTGATTTTTTTTTCATATTTATACAAAAAAGTGAAAAAAAAAAAATTAAAAGTAAAAACAAATAATTTTGGTTTTAATTTTTTATTTTTATTTTCTTACAAATTTTAAATACAAAATTATTTGACTAGTTACGGTACCTACTTCTTCCGATGAAAATTGCAAAATTATGAAAAAATCAACCAAACCAATGTGTAGATATTGGGGAATATCCCAAAAGAAGTTAAAAATGATTTTTCGGCAATAAAATTACATATCGTCGACTGAGAATTGTTTTGTTGTATACGCCAATTTTACGAATTTGGGAAATCGAATTTAAAGGTTTGCGTGCATATAAATATATATATATATATATATATATTATATATATTATATTTTTAATATATACATAATATATATATTTTTAATATTGTGTGAAATATCTTGTTTTGATTATTGTATTCAAAACTGTCCTACCTATTTTCGTTTTCGAATAATAAAGGTTTTTACCCAAAATGGGTTTGTCGTATACGCCACCAAAATCAGCATTTGTTTTCATCCCATACACGTACGACAAAGTTGATGCAAGTACGACATTCCAATATTCAAACATAAAGTATATTCCAATACGAATCGATGAGAACCAACTAAAAAAAGTCAATTTTCAGTGTTAACAGTCTTTTTATTTATTAAATAAACGTTAAATAAAAAAAAACAGTCAACATATTGTCTAATTAAGATTAATAAAACATATATGAAAAGAAAAACACTTGTTGTGTGCCCTGATGATGTTCTCATGAAGACGAAACGCGTTGGCCTATAGCAAAAATTAATAAATTGAATTAAATGTGTGGAAAAAACAAGTGTTTTCTTTTAATATTGTTTTATTAATCTTAATAAGACAATATGTTGACTGAAATAAATTTCCACCAAGTGCTTAACCCTCTTTCTATCGAGTATATTAAAAAAAACAGCCTTATCTTATTAATGCAGTCTTACAAAACGTTAATTTTAAAAACAAAAAAGTGTACAAGTTAGTGAATATGAGATCAAAATAACAAAAAAAGTCATCCTATGAACATAACAATAAAAGCAAATATAAAATTATATAACATTTTGTTTAATACAAAATACAGTCATTAACTTAAAAACAATTACAAATAATTTATACTTCAGGTAAAAATAAAATCAGAATTAAATCATGATTTATTTCTATTATGTATTTTTTTTTGAATAAGGCCTTGGCCACGCACTGAGCGACATGCGACAGAGCGACAAGTTCAAGCACAACAATAAAAAATAATTAATAAATTGTCTTTTCCAAGTATAACTTTCTCAAACTTTGTTTAGTTTTGAGAAAATTGAGTGCATTCTCTTGTCGCTCAGGATTAAAATTCAATGAATAAATAAAAAGAACAGAATTGAAAGAAGAACTACAGGTCTTTTTGAAAGAGAGCGACGAAATTACGACCTATCTCTGCAATTATTGACTCAAAATTCGTTTATTACTATTAAGGGCCATTATATTGCTTGAACTTGTCGCTCGTCGCGCAGTGCGTGGCCAAGGCCTGGCTTCGTAAAAGGCCTGGTCTGCCTTAGGCAGACGAGCTTAGTCGAGGCTTTGACGAGCTTGCGAGTCGAAGGCATAGGCTGAACAAATTTTCTGAAGTTCGCAGACTAGTTTTGCTTGATTTATTTGTTAGTATTGAGGCACTTCGAAATTCCAATTCCCTACCGCTCGTTTTTTAAAGTAAAGTAAAGAGATCGGTTTTATTAAATTTAAGAAATTTTATTTTAGTGAATGTAATGACTTCAAAATTCAATTGGCCTGCTCTACGGAAAATGCCTTAAAGTCTATTGGCTCATTTAAATTGATTTATAGTAAGATACATTTGTAAAACGCAAAGCTTTAAGATGTAAAGATGTTGCAAAAGGCAAATATCACTTAATACTTCCAGATTTCAAAGATCAACTTCCTAAATCAACGAATGTCCAGGCTCCAAAAATGTTTGTTCAATTACATTCAAGGAAGTGTTATTGTTAAGAAGGAAAAGCAAAGCAGTTCACATCACCTTATTTTTTATTTTGAGGGACACAGGAGTCACTCCAAAGAGTCATAGCTTTGTTTGATGGGTTATCAGATAATATTTCATTGAAAATTTTAAAAATGGAGCTGACAAACTGACTGATTTTTTTTTTCTATCGGCCTGGAATTTATACTTTCTGCGCCGCCGCCAGTTGAAATCTGTATATACGTACGACAAAACAATTTTCAGATTTTATTTTAAATTTTTGATCGTATGTCTTAAGCCTATAGACATACGACAAAACAATATTAAAGAAAAAGTTGCGGCAAAATACATGGAATTTTTGTCGTATATGCCAAAAACGGGCGTGTACGACAAACCAAAATTAAGGGTATGCTTTTTGTGGATATACGACATAATTCATAATAATTATCTCAGCAACGGTAAATGATAGGTCAATTCTGATTGCAGAAATAGAAAGATGACCTTCGAAAACATAGTATTGAAAAAAGTCCATTTTGGCGCTTACAACAAAACAATTCTCAGGCGACGATATAAGAATTTTAAACAAAATCGTTTGAGCGGTTTTCAATAAACCTTGATAAAAACCAAATTTTTGTTTTAAATGGAGTAAAACAATAAGAAATTGAATTTTATTTTTGGGGAATCACATAAAAATGCTTCACACAATGGGCCCTACCAATAATCAAATTTAGGAACGACTTAAATATTTAAGTAAAATGGACCATAATTGTATGGGCTCTAAATAATAACCATATGGTATGACTTAAATATTTAGGTGGACCCTAAATAATGAATATTACATGGTATGGACTCAAAAATATGAAACATAACATGTATGGTTCATTTTGTATAGTCCATACCATTATGATATATTTTCCTTAAATATTAAAGTCGTTAAGCCCAATGTTTTAACCAAATTCGTAGAACCGTTTAGTCTTTAGCTCGATGTACATACATCAAGACGCACAGGCAAACAGACCGACACATGACAGACATCTTATCGTCCATAGTTCTAATTATCGTGTCGTCAAGTCAAAAGTCTTGAAATTAATCACAAATACAGTCAACTCCACTTAACTGCACTCCGCTTAATTGAAAACATTGGTTATCAGAAAGAAGAAATTTATTCCGGTGCCTTTTTGAGAATATTTCACACAAACTGCTTCGCATTACTAAATTCCGCTTAATTGGAAATTGCGGATAATTGAAACAAAATTGTTTGCCTCAATGAAAATTTTTCATATACAATTCTGCATATGTGAAACGACCGTTGAACACTGCTATCAAATTTTAAATCGAACACAGCTTTTGAATTAGGAATGTCAAATCTGAATTGTCACAATCTCATTTCTTGTCATTGCTTCCTGGTGTCGTCGTTTCATTTAAATTTGTTTAAATTTTGGCTTGTCCTCAAAAAATGAGGACAGAAAACGAATGGCTGACGCAATATATGTGATTACAAATGGGTACGTTCATAAGGAGACATAAGGGCCTTCATATGCCTCAAAATAACTGACTTTTTTCGACCTGTTATCACGTCTAACTTTGAACTTTTCTTCATTATACTTTACCTTAAGTATTCGTTGAAAAACAGAGAATTTTCGACATGGATACAAATTTCCGTCGTGGTGTACGGAAAATTTCATTTTAAATTTACTTCAGCGCGACCGTACAACCAATTTATTAAAATTTCAACTGATTTTTAATTTATAGCTGACAATTTTGACAAGAACATACTTGATAAGGCAGTCACTTTCCAATAATATTTGGCTTCATTTGAAGGAAATTTTTCGACTGCTGGCCAATCGCAGACTAGAAATTTGCCTTACTTGCATCTTCCCTAAGTCATCTGAACTTACCCAATGCAAATACTTTTGTTGCTTGAATTGTTCCATATGGAAATATAACTATTTTGACACAATACAACAAATTATATGTACCAATTTTTTGATTTTCAAGCTAAATGAAATTTATTTTTTTTTTTGACAAAACTCCGCTTAACTGAAACAAAGTTCTGCAATTATACTGCGACTGTACCTGTACCTGCTTGCTTACAAAATTTAAAAAAAGATCGATCAATGCTCAATGATGAAAAATTAAAAGAATTTTAATTGAACACAAAACCAATACTTCCCTATTTTTACATGCTGTAAGGGGCAAGTATAGGTTTCGTGTAGTGTCGTCCCGCGCGACCATGATACGACCTTTTGAAATTTTTTGCAGTATTGAGGTTCGTAGATCCTCAAGTAATTCAACTCGGTAAAGGTAAGGAGTTTAATAATAACGATCTAGTATCAGAGTATTAACACCTTATAACTATAATTTACCCCGACAAAAATCATTGAAGAGTATGAGCTTTTCGAGTTCAAAATTCGAGAAAAACAGTTTCGAAAATATTCTTAAATAAACAACAATTAGCAAACCATCACTAATCTGCACCGTCAATGTCCAGTTAAATTTTAGTTGTTAGCTACACGAGAAAGCTCACGCGATCCAGTTGTGCATACATATATGTTTTACTATACCTATATAAGAATTAAAAAATATTTGTTTTTACTAAACCTAAGACATTAATTCTCTGAATCGCCTTATTTAAAGTCCTTTCGCTGTTGTGCGCAATATAAGCATTTTGTAGGAAATTTTCCTTCCCATCAATCAAAGGTAGGTATATGAATATTTTTTGGTTGTAACAAGGACACAAAAAAACAAGAATGCAAATCAAATGCTGACGACAATCTTGTTAACAAGGAAAATGTTTGTGTAAACGCCTTTTTAACCTTCCCGTCTTGGAAATCCTTAAAATTTACCCTAATTTATCTATGATAAAGATTTCGATCATCAATTATATTACACAGTAAACATTGTTGTGTATATACTCGTATTAGGAAGCGTGATGTATAATATTATATTAAATTATCTAATATAGGTTCGGTAGGTATAATAGAAGCTAAAGCTAAAGCACATAACATTGTGATTGTTATTTGGCGCTGAGTACACAAAATATACATTTATTATCGATAAATTGTTTACTTATTGCCTTGAAGATATGACGGGTCGTTAAAATGATGATGATGAGTAACGAAACGATAAAATTGAATAATTGTTTGGCTCTGACAGGAATTTATTCAAAATTCGATTTAATATCGTGCATCAAGAGGATCTGTTTAGGTATATATTTGTATTAAAAATGAATAAATTGTGCGACGCTTTCTTTGAAGTCACAAAATATAATAATTCCAGTTTTGTTTACTTTGTTTATATAGGGACAGCAAGAAGTTAAGTTATAAATATAATAGTGTTAGATCCCCCACCATAGTAGACCTCCCCTCAACGAGGTATCAAAAATAATGGGAGATATATACTGTATAGGTAGGTATTCAACAGGTTGTTAAGTAGTGTCTAAATAAACAATTTGCACATGGGGTTGCCTTGTGAAATTTTTAAATCAAACAATTTTTGTTTTTGTCCATCATTGGTATATATTTATTTGAAAACGCATCTAAATAAAGATAATTCTTTTTCGAATACAATTTTACTATTTTGTTTCCAAAACCAAGCATAAATGCGGTTATTATGGAGAAGTCGAAACTGTAGGAAGGAGGTACATAGAGCTTAGACTTAAAAGTGTAATTAAATTTTGGAACACTTCTGTCTTATTTATAAAAATGTATCTGAACAAAATGTACAACATTTATATTTCCCTACTTATAGCCATTTAAACAAAAACATAATTTTTTATTTAATTTTAGTTACAATAATTTTCTTTTAATACCTTTTTTGTAAACACGACAAAAGTTACTATACGTGTGCAAAAATTGAATTTTCTTTGTCAATAACTACTAAAGTTATGAATTTTTGAAGTTGGGTGTACAAAAAAAAAATGGGATTTCCCATATAAAACTTTAGACATCTTGGGGGCCGGGTTAACGTTAATAAAATTAGCTAAAATTTTACAGACATTTTTTTAAAATTATTTAGAAGAAATTAGGGAGGTGCGTCATTCAAAGAAAGACAATGACTTTTATAGGGACCACCCTTTATGTTATGTTATCGTTGTTATGGATCCGTAGAAAAAATTGAACTCGAGATATTTTTTTTAAGATGTCTGTATGTGTTTCCTCTCACCTACAGCCTAAGGGGCTGAAAGGAGTTTCTAAAAAAAATGGTACCTACTGTTTTTTTCGAGTACTATTTAGGACCAAAAATAATGGTACCTGCCATACAAATTATGGTAGCCAAAAACAGAAAATTCTTCTTTTTTCAAAAACGCCTCCAACGATTTTTTTTTTCTAAATTCAAATAATTAAAAAACTTTTAATTTTTTTCCCAAAAAATCGTTATTTTTGGTAGTGTACTTGCTCTTTATGGGTTATTGAATAAGCCGGAATTTTAAGGAAGAAAGGAACAATTGAACTTAAAACAAGAAATTCGCTTAAATTCACCCATGCATTTCTGAGAGAATGGTCACACTGGTCATTTTTCAATATTGTTTGTATAACTCGAAAACTAAGCCGAATATGAGAGTTTAACTTGAGACACTAATTGTAGGAAATTAGATTTGCTATCAAATTTGGTGGTAGTAGCCCGTAGCGTAATGGTTAGTGCGTTCGACTGTCACGGTGGAGGTCTGGGTTCGCTTCCCAGCCTTGTCCACCTAAAAATTGAAAAGTTTTTTTTTCAGGGCTACTGCCTCTTGCGAGGAATTGACAAATCCTCCAAGTGTATCACTTTGCACGAATTAGTGCTTCTCGTCTAGCCGTTCGGATTCGGCATAAGATTGTTGGTCCCTTCCATTCCTGTCGACAGGCGCACACAGGAATGGTTGCGAGTTGTTAGTCACTAGACCCTGGTTCTTCACGAGCCGTTGTGCCACCAAAATTATTTTTTTTTATATCAAATTTGGTGGATTACAAAATTTTATGAAAAAATTAGAGTAGGAAAATTTACTAATTTTTTTACGATTTTGAGGTATGAAAGAGCTGCATTAACATTTGTTTTCTTCTTTAAAATAGCATGAACATTAAGATATAAGAAATATGTATAGCCTTTTTCCAAAGAAAATAATTTGTTTAGGTTATAAAATTTTAAAAATATTAAAAAAAAATCCTTGTTACGTCATATTTTAATATGTATTGCTGATAATAAAAACCCAAGCTTAAAAATAAATCATGGATTGTTTTTTTAAATATTAAATAAAAGGATAAAATATATATATACCATTATTTCTGATCTAAAAACTAAAATTTCAATAATATATATAAAACATAGCTACCTAAACAACAGAAAGTCCAAGTTTTATATAAATCGATCCATCCGTTCAGTCTGTAAGCCAAGGTGTTACAAATTGACAGACGGCCAGAGAAAAACCCACTATTTTCGAATTCTTTATTATCGCAATGACATATTTGATCAAAATCTCGACTTCAAGTTATTTCAAGAATTGGGAAACTTTACCAAATAGTACAAATGAATTGCAAGTCAAAAAGATACTAAGCAAAAACTGCAACAAAATATAAAAAAAGTTTATTTTTAAAAGGAATATATTTTCGCCAGTTGCCATCCAAAAAAAAAATTTTTGATCTGTCATATTAAAGGCATGAGCATCTTCTTTATTTTATTCTGATGTCTTTTGCGCAAGCCTTTGCTAAAAAAAAATTTATGAGCAATTTAATAAAACAAATTAAAATCATTATTTTTCGATTTTTTAGTTTAGTTTTTGTTAAATTTCCCCGCTTAAATTTTTTTATAAAACTTTTTAAACAAACATTTTTGATAGAAAATCTAATTTGCTACAAAAAGTTGCTTAACTTTATTTCAAGAATTCGGCTTAGTTTTCGAGTTGTACCAACAATATTGAAAAATTACCAGTGTGACTATTGTCTCAGAAATGCATGGAATTTAAGCAAATTTTGTATTTCAATTAAGCTTAAGTTCCACACAAACATTCAATAATAAAATTCCATGACCACAATTTGTCCTTTCTTCCCTTAAAGTTCGGTTTTTTTTTTTTGAAGCCTTAAATCATAAGAAAATTATGTTTTAATTAATAGTTTCGGATTTTTTTTTATTAAGGATTGAATTGAAAAAGTGAAACCAATGCGTGATAGTGATTGTGAAAAACATTTATGGACTTTTTCACAAAACCAGAATGGGTCACTGATGACTGTTCACTCTTCCTTCCTTTCGTCTAAGATTATGCAGGTACTGATATATTTGTTTATTTGTCTCGTTCGACTTCGTATAAATTTCGTATATTATTTCAGTATAAGAAAAATTGAATTGAATTTCCATAACTCCGTATACTTGACAAAAAATAAAAAAAAATCCAATACACACGCCTATTCCAATCACTCCCATACTTACTAGAAATAGTATTCTCAATTTCGAAAATTGTGTCTAAGTATGAATGGTATATCCTTGATTCTAATTCTAATAGCTATATCTATCCATTATTATTGCACAATTTGAATCTTATTTAATACACCACGCACCCTATTCACAAAAATAATAATACATTTTCAACACCAAAACCCATCTAAAACCCTTATATTATTATCATAAATAACGAAAAAGGCGGAAAATCAAGCTGAATATGTCATTATAATTTATATGTGTAATACTTTAGCTAAAATCGAAATTTTCGTTCCAATCTTATATCTACCTATCCAATATCAAGCTATTTTGTCACAATATTTCCTTCGAATGTCTCCTATATGTATGTACCTACCTCCTCTACATACTCGTACATATATACATTAGTACTATATACATTTGTACATATTAGGGTGGTTGGAATAATGTGTTTTTTTTTTTTTGGTTTTCATATTTATATGGGCCATATACAATAAGCTACAAATGAAGAAAAAGCTAAAATTCGTTAAATTTCTAGTCCGAAAAACATGGTGTTAGCTTTCACAAGTGATCTTGTAGTAACTCAGTATTTTTTTTTTTTAATCACTGTAAGCGTGCATAATGTCTGCTATAAAAGCTAGAGCGTATATAGTTTGAAACCAGAACAAACAAATTGTATTGGAATGGTGTCTATTTCCCTTCGTTAACGTGGGACGGAAAATTTACTTTAAACAAAAGTTAACATTGGAAAATAAGTTAGGAGAAATACTTAAGGTTCCCACTTCGAACCAAAAATTTTCAAAATCCCAAAAAAGTAAAAAAAAATAAAAACGAGTTGATTAGAGTTCCCGGTAGCAAACAAAGAGTTCTAAACCTTTTATATTTTTTTTTGGACTTTTAAAATTGTTGGTTCTAAGTCCCTTATTACATTTACAATTTTGCAGAACTCTTCTAAAACCCATCAGGAATAGAGCTCTTGATTTTAAGTTGAAAAACACACTCAGAACTCTTTTTATCGAAAAAGTCCTTGCAGCGAGAAGTTAGCAATAATCTTTTTTTTTCGAATTTTAACACTTCATTCGCCAGAACTATTGAAAAAAAAGTATGAAGAACTCTAGAACTTTTTGTTAACTACCAGAAGCTCTCATTTATTATTCAATTTTGAACAATTCTTTTGCTTACTTCACTGGACATCATTCAGGCCCATCATATTTTTTTGACTGACCACCCTAATGCATATTTAACCTATATAAAAAAAAATCCTTGCTGAAAGCTCACAACAAAAGAATTTCATATTTCAACATACAATAAATTTAATGAATATTTGTTCTTCTAACAGTGCTGGGGAAATAATATTTGCATTTTTTTTTGTTTTCGTCATAATTTTTTGTTTTAATGGACGTTCACTTTTAATCGGCTTGGCTTTGTATTCTATTGTTCTTCAGCCTAAAAGATCAATACAAATATTTGGGTATGAGACCCGAATTAATAATAGGACACCTTTATGAGTTAGAGACAAAAATAAGCAAGTCAAGAATATTCGACTTGTTATATTTGATAAATTACTTTCATACATCTAAGTCTCTCAAGCTGATGACTACAAACATGAATATCAGCGAAGTTTTGACAAATCAGTCAAAATCACTTTCAAAACATGAACAAACTGATTTTTGTAATCCTAGTATTGCTCTTTATTTAAGGCACTGGCTAACCTATGGTCTTTCTTTGTGTCTGTCTTATGTGTGATGGCAAATTTTTTAAATTATAGACTGAATAATTTTTACTTCCACAATAATTGTTCTCCCATACTGGAAATCTTCGAATTTTAGTAAGTTGTTTTTTCTAAAATAAAAGAGACAAAAACTGAAAGCGCTGTAGCGGGAAAACGCGAATTTTTCGATGCTTTTTCATGAAAACATAATAAAATGAAAATTCTAGACTGCTAAAAATGTATTTCATTATGAACTCCTATAGCACGATTATAACCAATTTATCAAGATACCAACACTTTTTTCAGTGTGACCATATAAATTTTCCACAGCACTGTAAATGGAGATACATAAATCTGCATCTATACCCATGTATACTAGTATATGTTTTGCAAATCACCAACGGGGTATAAACAAGTCTAAGGTGTATTTACCTTCTTTGTGGTCTCACCTTCATGTTCGCATATCCAAATATATGTGAATCGATGTTCAAACGTGACTTAAATGAACAAAATTCTAACCAACAAAATACAAACAAGAAAAAAAAACTGCCAAGCGTAGAAATACCTTCAAAAGATGAAGATGATAATGCTCGAGAAACAGCAAACAAGGATATTTTAACTTTGATTGATGAAGGTTGTGGTATACGAGGCGGAAAATAGGTCTACAAAGACTTCGTTTTCGCCGTCGTGGTTGTGGTCGTGGTTTTTCGGTCTATATATGAAAAAACACCAATAGCAAGCAACGAACAAAATTACCAGCTCTGATATAAAGAAAAAATAAAACGAAGTAGAGAAATTATAGGTAAGATACCTTGCAAATAATACATAAATATAAAACATACATAAATATAAAAATATGAATTTTAAATGATTAAGACGTTTATATTCATATTTAGATATTATGCAACAAGAAGAACTAAAAGCATTAAGATTTGATATATCTCTGGGCTGGGCACGTGAACAGTTCAAACAAGAATTAAAGAGAATAATATAATAATTATTTGTGATTTCATTGATCTGCTTCAAATATAATGTTAACTTGAAAACATACAGAATTATAATAGTGGATTTTTGTAAGTCCTGGAAAAAATCAAATTATTATAATAAAGCCAAAGTACCCACATAAACCATAAACCATAAAATATTTTTTTAAGTTTCGTTAGTCAATTATTTTGGGCCTTGGAAAAAGTTCATTTAATGAATAACAAAAGTGCGCAATATGCGTGGTTTGAGCGTCCAAGACATTTTCCCAATGTCCTTCCGCCTATACAAGACGCTGTCACGTCAAATTTGCAAACCAATCAATTGCGCTATAAGAAAAAGGGGTGCACTAAACAAAAACAATTTTTCTATTGTTCTTGTTTATCTTCTTCTTACTATAAGACAAAGTGCATTTTAAGACGCATAGTAAAAATTCATCTTTCTAAAAAAAAATTGTTTAAACATAAACAAATATTAACATTATTAACTTCAATTCTCTATGTACCAAATAATATAATGTTACACTACCTTGAAGGTGACGGATGGACACTTAAAAAATGTGTTGGACGCTCATGTATACGTACCAGCCGCGAACGCAGGGGGCGTTGGGGGTTCAACCCCCCCCCCCCCCTCCGAAATGTATGAATTTAACTTCCTCGCCATACTTCCTCGCCATACAATTTCACTCTTAATTCTTAATTTTGAGTTTTCAGTTTAACCCCCCCCCCCCCCCCGAAATTTGTTTGTGTTAAAAAAATGGTACGTATGTGGGTAATGTATGTATAATAGGCAAGAATTATTAAACTAATATGTTGTTAGTACAGTGACGTACATACGTGGTAGGGTGGGCGCCAGGAAACTTTTTATAGGGTCGTTTGTCTTGACCGGGTACTGAAAATTTCGTCTTCAATTTATGAAGGAAACGCAAAGTATTATTCCCAATGGGAAGTTAAAAATATTTTTATTGATAAATAATGTCTGGGAAGCCTTGGCTTTCGCCTGGATTAAAACCCAGAATCTTTTCGATAAAAATTAAGTATAAAAATGATAGGTATTTAAATTGTCGAAGGACAATTTCAAAGAAACAAAAAAATAAAACAAAGGAAAGTTACCAAACCGTAGACCGCAAGAATGGACCGCTATCACTAGGTTCCGAAATGAAAATTAACAAAGAAGAAAACTACTTAAGAAATGGGGTCACAAGTCCCACAATTTTAGGGATAAAACTATTGGGTCAAAGGTCAACCAAATTTACTTTTATACCTACAACTTATCTTTTTATCTACTTATCTTTTTAAATAAATCCTCTTTTCATTTTCTTCTTCCTGCTCCTTTCCTCTTCAAATATTCTTCGGTCTCCTATTTTATTTATTCGTCCCGTCCTATTCCTTTTTTAAAAACACTTTCTACACAATTCCAAATTCCAAAACTAAATTATCACTTTTCCTTTAATTCTTCTCAACTTTTTACTATATCTTTTCACTTCTTTTTCTTTCACAAAATTCAAATTAAACCTCACGGCTATGACAGTCAACCAAGAAGTGGTTGACCTAGCTAAGCATTTGTCCTCTATTGGTCACCCTCTTTCACCCACACATTCGCACTCTCAAGCAATAGCTATCGTGGAACTCGGTTAAGGTATCACTCCGAAATTGAGTTCCATCGAAGCTCTCTTTTACCCACACATTCACTAAATTCCCCAAGTTGTTGGCGTTGTCCCAAAACTTGACGAATCCAAGGCCGTATCTAGACATATTCACAATAATACCTTTGAGAAAAATAAAGAAACTATAAAAAGTTGAAAATACTTTTCTGAGCATTCTCTCAGCTACTCTACGTTATTATCTCCAACTGTTCGAAAATTTTTTGAAAAAGGAACATACAATTTCTGAACTACTTTATAACCATTTTTTGAGGAACCGAAGCAGGAAGGCAAATACTGAAATTAAACTACCTAACGCGCAATCTACTATTCGGTGGACCTTTGTGCAGATTTGGGGGAATTGGGGATAGGCGTTTAGCGCTCCATTCTTTGGTTTCGGTCGATGTTATTTACGTTAAATTTAAAGTTATGTGATTTAGGAGGGGCTTATAGCCTTGTTAAAAAAAGGAAGTTAAATTGTGTTGATTATAATCTCCATGTGAAGTATATGTGAGTGTAGGTTCCGTATAAAAGTTCAATCAATGTAGGTTGGGGTTCGCTGCTCAGTAAAGATGGCGTGCGAGTCTCCAGCCAGTCCGCTGGCTCAACACGCAAGAATAGATGGCGTGTGAGTTTCCAGTCCGTCCACTGGCTCAACACGAATTAATCCATCATTAAGAATCGGGTACCTAAATTGTCATCCTCTCTGAGCCACTCTCAAAAACTCCATGAGGACAACGGGCTCAAAAGTGTGGGTCGAAAAAAGGGAATGGTTGGGATGGAGGGGAAAACAGATAAAGAGAATTTGACTATGAGCAAACAACATAGTCCGACGAATCTTTTAAGAACTGATAAGGAATGGTTTTTGTTGCGGGAAATCTTACCGTTACAAAATTACTTGGTACCGATTTGAGTATAAGAAACTGGTATAATAACCAGGTATTAGATGATTTTGAGGAGTAAGCTAGTACCGAGTTCTAAATTATACTCAGTACCTACCAAATTGACAGGACTAGGTCTTATATCTTGTGTAAAGAAATGAGATTATACTGATTTGCAGGCGCGAACGCAGGGGAGTTCAAGGGGTATGCGGTAGATCTGCTGCAGATTTCTGCGATTACGAACTCACCTTTAGTTCTAAAGAATTCGAATCTAGCAGTCTATGAAACCAACGAGTCGATAGAAATTTGCTCATAATGCCACATCGTACCACAAAACATACAAAATGTGAACAAAATAATTTATTTCTCAAAAAATATCAGCCTAATTCTCGACAGGAAAATTATTAAATGAAAGCAGGAACAGTTAACAGTACCTACCCTAAAAAGAATGTTTTTTTTCGACTTTCTTAATAATAAACTGAGATTTGTATGCAAAATATGATTATGAAATAATTATTTTTTGTCGAGTTAAAGAAAAAAAAAAAAAAATAAAAAATCTTAAACAAAAATGTTTTATTTTTTAGAATAACTTTTGTAATTTTAAAAATAGTTGTTTTCATTTTAATTGGATTTGAAACATTATTGTCCTTCAAGCCCAGATTTCGACTTGTCACGATATATAATAATATTTAAATGCATCTTAAATTTTTTAAGCCCCCCCGCCCCAAAATTGCTTCCTGCGGTCGGGCCTGCCGATTTGAGTACTTATTTCAGGACTTGTACTGATCCCAGCGTTAGTACCCTGTGAAGAAATTGGCTGTTGATTTAATTGAATTAAGAACGCGGTCAATTTGCTTATTATTAAGTCTTTCTTAAATTTCGTTAAAATCAAATTTTTGATCGAGAGTTGTCAATATACCAAATATTCTTGTTGACATAAATTAAATAAATATAACAAGGTGCATAACAGCGTACCCCACAATCACCGGCTCGGACAAAAACCATGAGCTGCTGAGGTAATTTTAAGTCGAAAAACCTAAGACGTAATTTTCTCGTTTTTGCTTCGTTTCTGACCTATAACGGTTCTTTTGATTTTTGGTCTCGTTTCTTGAATTTTTTTTTACTATACAAGAGCAGTTTTTAGCCACTCTACAACTCTTTTCTACGCGGATAACTGTTTTCGTACAATATATTATCATACCCATTTCGTTGGTATTTTTTGATTGTCACAAAAGCACGTTATTAAGTTAGTACAATGATAGGTGATGAACAATAACGTCAACAAAAGCACCCCTCGAACACCGCCGCAATGTCACCTGTCTCTCACTGTTCTATCGCTATTTTTATAAACAGTGTTCAAGTGAAATAGCCAGTTGCATTCCTCCCCTTAAACAATTCAACCGTAATTCTCGCGCTTTTAGGAATGCTCATCAGTTTACCCTTGAGCCCAATTTCGGACGTACCGTTAAGTATAGAGATTCTTTCTTTAGTCACACAACAAGAATGTGGAATGCTTTACCTCACCCTATTTCCCCCCCCCCCCCCGCCAATTTTGATATTCAGAACTTCAAAACCAATGTGCATCGGTATCTCCTTTTATTTTATTTTCCTAACGCTCGCACTGTGCTTGTCATAATTAAGAGTAGTAAGAACCCCTTTAGTGCGCGGCATGATTAAAAAAAAAAAAAGTTAAAAAACCCAATTTGTTTTCTTAAAAAAAATTTATTTTTCTTAACAAAAAATTTAATTTAAAATTTACAAAAAAAAATTCAAGAAAATATGTTTATTTACATAAAATGGAATAAAATACAAAGTTTCAGATATTGGGTGTTAGAAAGAGCCAACCAGTGAGAAAAAATTACTAAACCAGTTAAGAATCGGTTTTTATTTGTACTTATTCAAATTTTCTTGATTTTTTTTTTTTTAAATAATTTAAAATTAATCTTTTCCTTAAGTTGATTATTTTTAAGCGGTTTCATAATAAAAATAAGAAAAATGATAATTATTAACGTGTTTTTGTGGAAAAAAATGATAACAAAGTCAGAACAACCTAAAAATGAAAACAAAATGGGTTTTATTATAATTTGCAAGAAACCCGTTATCCGAATGGACACAAATTTTAGCCTTGTAAAAACTGCTAGTAAATACAACAACAAAAAACTGAAGAAGCAGTCCAGTTGCAGTTATAAGAAATGTGACAAAAAACCATAAGAAACCGTTATTATTCGAAAAGGAAGCGTAAATGTGAAAATTCCTCTTAATTTATTCTTTTAACTTAAATTGGCTTCAGGAACCCTTGGTTGTCGTCTGGGCCAGTGACTGTGGGACACCCTGTATTTTAACCCCTTATTGCCTTTCGATTTTTGTAATGGGACAAATATTAAAGTTGTCAATTTTTTGTTTAAACAAAAATTATCACAAACAATGTTGATAAAGTTTTGAAAATATTAAATAGGCACGTTAGCACAATCCGAGTTACCATTTTTTTAAAATCGTATTCTTGTAAGTCGCAAATTTTGGTCGCAATTTTGGTAGAAAATATTTCCTCTGCTTAAATGCATTTAGGGTAACTTCGGGGATTATGGCGCACTTAATTTCATTTTTAAATAACTTTACTACGGATAACATTTTTTTTAATCAATCAACAATATTAATTAAACTTAAGAAAAAGGGAACATAAAAAAATAAAGAAAGATTAATTAAGAAATTGTAAAAAACCGCAATGCCCTACCTGTAGGCAATATGGCGATCAGCCATTTCTTTCTGATTCAAACGCCCACTGACCATAAAGGACACACTGCATCCATTGTCTTTTGTTGTTGTTGTATAGTCTTCACCACAACCGTCGGAAATATTTTCGCCAAAATCTTTTAGCCCATAAGAGTCGTCAGCTAGCTGGATTTTCACGTGTTCTTTATCGGATGCCGTCGATGAGCGCTGCCGCTTTATATTATTTTTTGCTTTGTTAAGCTATCTTATAGCCTTTTGGTTTTTAGTGTTCAATTTTGCAGCTACTGGAGTAAGTTTAAACTAATTTTACATGTAAGCTTTATAAAGGGCATTATGGTGCAGCCGCACCATACACAAAATGAGTGGCCACATAGTAGGGTGGGGATTTTTTTTTTTTGGAAATGTTAAATATGATCATAATATATATATTTATAAAAATCTGTGCAAAATTTAATTGAAATTGCGTTAACGTTAACACGTAGATTTCTTAGTTTTCACTCAAAAATTTGGTAAAAGTGTAAAAGATGTTGGACATAACAATATATATAGTTGTTTGTTTGTGTAAAAACTGACAATATTTGTGTCGGTAGTATTTAGATAGAAGGTACCAAATTAAAAAAAA
Source organism: Melangyna quadrimaculata (assembly GCA_949320155.1). Classification (NCBI taxonomy): domain Eukaryota; kingdom Metazoa; phylum Arthropoda; class Insecta; order Diptera; family Syrphidae; genus Melangyna; species Melangyna quadrimaculata. Next base: position 42,828,462 of record OX439484.1, read on the forward strand.
AAAATTATTGAGTCTTGCTCCTTAAGCGAATTTATGTACCTTCTTGTATCCTTCTATACTATAATTTCAATTTAAACCATATACCTACTTAAAGTTCGGTTTCAAGAACCATCCATCATGAGCTATCAAGAAAATAAACGAAGGTTGGAAGATTTCGTAAGCTGAAATACGCGGCGGTTCTTTAATATCACTGGATTTTCGGCGGAGATTAATGTTTATCTTTTATGTTTGCATGTTTATAAAATAAATAAAATCTGCTACCAAAACTTTTACTTTTGTTTTTTATAATAAGATTCACAAATTTACTATATGATGGAGCACCCTGTAATATTAAATTGCCGGTAGCGACCTCTAAATATTGTCCAATTTTTACAAAATTTTCAGATAATTTTTTTTAATTTAAAAGCACAAAAAAGATGGTTGGTTGAGACGGTCAAAAATCACAATTTTCGTTTTTTATCTGATATAAGGCGCACCCTTATACATATATTTTGATGTAAAACGCATTTTAGAATCCTCACATACTTTATAATAGCTTTCATGTTCATTTATCAAAATTATAACTCTTTATTTTTATTTAATATTTCACTAAAAATTCAATCTTAACTTGATTCAAATTGATTTTGTCATTTTCCTGTCTTAATCTAACTTTGTAGCAATAAAAAAAATCAATAGATTACATCTTCAGAACCACATGGCCATTGTAATAATCGCGGAAATGACACAGCACCCATCTTAGATGGCGTTGCAGCATTTGCATTATTTGTCAGCAAAGAACAAGGGTATCCCATAATTTCCACAACAAAATAAAAAAAAAACGAGATAACAAAATTAAAATGCACGTATGGATCGTAAGAACTTGCTCAGAGTCGAGAAATTTTTTTGTAGCTAAACAGGAAGAATTGACATTGTAACGAGAAAATTTTAGATAGCTAAGCTACACAAAAGTAGTAGCCCTTAGCGTAATGGTTAGTGCGTTCGACTGTCACGCTGGAGGTCTGGGATCGCTTCCCAGACTCGTCCACCTAAACAAAAAAAAAACTAACATTTTTTTCAGGGCTACTGCCTCTTGCGAGGAATTGACAAATCCTCCAAGAGTATCACTTGTCACGAATAAGTGCTTCTCGTCTAGCCGTTCGGATTCGGCATAAAATTGTAGGTCCCTTCCATTCCTGTCGAAAAGGCGCATACACGAATGGTTGCGAGTTGTTAGTCACAAGGCCCTGGTTCTTCATGAGCCGTTGTGCCACCCGATTTATTTATTTTATTTTAAGCTACACAAAAAGTGAAAATTAAATTATTTAAATAAAAATACAAATAAATAAACGACTTCTTTTAGACTTCTCCATCATTGTTTTTTTTTTTTTTTTTTTTTTTTGTTTCTCACGAAACCAATACTTGCCCTATAGAGCAAGAAAAAATCGAGGACAAAGGGAGGCAAAAATAAGTTGCCACTTTAAAACCAATTATTTCCACTTCAATGCGTATCCTTTCAAATAAAAGAAGACGAAGAAATTACAAGATACGAAGTTTGCTCCCGGCATTACAATGAAATTATGATATTCTTCAGATTTTTATTTTTTTTTTGTCATTTCATCGCTGTTATTTCCTGCAATATTTTCATTTTATATTAATTTTTTTTTTGTTTGCTTTCATTTTTGTATTCTTTACAGGAATTTGTTTTCAGTAACAAAAAAAATCCTTTTATCCTTCAAGGAATGATATAACTAAATAAAATATAATGGCATCGACAGTAATTTCTCAAGAATAAAACTCATCTTTGTTTTAAAATTAATTTCTGAACAATAAGGAAAATATTGTATTTATGTAGTTCAGTGAAAGTGAGCATTTTGGTTCAGATTACCCAACAGCCAAGTATACCTTCGTTTATTTTCTTGATAGCTCATGATGGATGGTTCTTGAAACCGAACTTTAAGTAGGTATATGGTTTAAATTGAAATTATAGTATAGAAGGATACAAGAAGGTACATAAATTCGCTTAAGGAGCAAGACTCAATAATTTTTTTTTTTTAATTTGGTACCTTCTATCTAAATACTACCGACACAAATATTGTCAGTTTTTACACAAACAAACAACTATATATATTGTTATGTCCAACATCTTTTACACTTTTACCAAATTTTTGAGTGAAAACTAAGAAATCTACGTGTTAACGTTAACGCAATTTCAATTAAATTTTGCACAGATTTTTATAAATATATATATTATGATCATATTTAACATTTCCAAAAAAAAAAAATCCCCACCCTACTATGTGGCCACTCATTTTGTGTATGGTGCGGCTGCACCATAATGCCCTTTATAAAGCTTACATGTAAAATTAGTTTAAACTTACTCCAGTAGCTGCAAAATTGAACACTAAAAACCAAAAGGCTATAAGATAGCTTAACAAAGCAAAAAATAATATAAAGCGGCAGCGCTCATCGACGGCATCCGATAAAGAACACGTGAAAATCCAGCTAGCTGACGACTCTTATGGGCTAAAAGATTTTGGCGAAAATATTTCCGACGGTTGTGGTGAAGACTATACAACAACAACAAAAGACAATGGATGCAGTGTGTCCTTTATGGTCAGTGGGCGTTTGAATCAGAAAGAAATGGCTGATCGCCATATTGCCTACAGGTAGGGCATTGCGGTTTTTTACAATTTCTTAATTAATCTTTCTTTATTTTTTTATGTTCCCTTTTTCTTAAGTTTAATTAATATTGTTGATTGATTAAAAAAAATGTTATCCGTAGTAAAGTTATTTAAAAATGAAATTAAGTGCGCCATAATCCCCGAAGTTACCCTAAATGCATTTAAGCAGAGGAAATATTTTCTACCAAAATTGCGACCAAAATTTGCGACTTACAAGAATACGATTTTAAAAAAATGGTAACTCGGATTGTGCTAACGTGCCTATTTAATATTTTCAAAACTTTATCAACATTGTTTGTGATAATTTTTGTTTAAACAAAAAATTGACAACTTTAATATTTGTCCCATTACAAAAATCGAAAGGCAATAAGGGGTTAAAATACAGGGTGTCCCACAGTCACTGGCCCAGACGACAACCAAGGGTTCCTGAAGCCAATTTAAGTTAAAAGAATAAATTAAGAGGAATTTTCACATTTACGCTTCCTTTTCGAATAATAACGGTTTCTTATGGTTTTTTGTCACATTTCTTATAACTGCAACTGGACTGCTTCTTCAGTTTTTTGTTGTTGTATTTACTAGCAGTTTTTACAAGGCTAAAATTTGTGTCCATTCGGATAACGGGTTTCTTGCAAATTATAATAAAACCCATTTTGTTTTCATTTTTAGGTTGTTCTGACTTTGTTATCATTTTTTTCCACAAAAACACGTTAATAATTATCATTTTTCTTATTTTTATTATGAAACCGCTTAAAAATAATCAACTTAAGGAAAAGATTAATTTTAAATTATTTAAAAAAAAAAAAATCAAGAAAATTTGAATAAGTACAAATAAAAACCGATTCTTAACTGGTTTAGTAATTTTTTCTCACTGGTTGGCTCTTTCTAACACCCAATATCTGAAACTTTGTATTTTATTCCATTTTATGTAAATAAACATATTTTCTTGAATTTTTTTTTGTTTTCTTAAAAAAAATTTATTTTTCTTAACAAAAAATTTAATTTAAAATTTACAAAAAAAAATTCAAGAAAATATGTTTATTTACATAAAATGGAATAAAATACAAAGTTTCAGATATTGGGTGTTAGAAAGAGCCAACCAGTGAGAAAAAATTACTAAACCAGTTAAGAATCGGTTTTTATTTGTACTTATTCAAATTTTCTTGATTTTTTTTTTTTTAAATAATTTAAAATTAATCTTTTCCTTAAGTTGATTATTTTTAAGCGGTTTCATAATAAAAATAAGAAAAATGATAATTATTAACGTGTTTTTGTGGAAAAAAATGATAACAAAGTCAGAACAACCTAAAAATGAAAACAAAATGGGTTTTATTATAATTTGCAAGAAACCCGTTATCCGAATGGACACAAATTTTAGCCTTGTAAAAACTGCTAGTAAATACAACAACAAAAAACTGAAGAAGCAGTCCAGTTGCAGTTATAAGAAATGTGACAAAAAACCATAAGAAACCGTTATTATTCGAAAAGGAAGCGTAAATGTGAAAATTCCTCTTAATTTATTCTTTTAACTTAAATTGGCTTCAGGAACCCTTGGTTGTCGTCTGGGCCAGTGACTGTGGGACACCCTGTATTTTAACCCCTTATTGCCTTTCGATTTTTGTAATGGGACAAATATTAAAGTTGTCAATTTTTTGTTTAAACAAAAATTATCACAAACAATGTTGATAAAGTTTTGAAAATATTAAATAGGCACGTTAGCACAATCCGAGTTACCATTTTTTTAAAATCGTATTCTTGTAAGTCGCAAATTTTGGTCGCAATTTTGGTAGAAAATATTTCCTCTGCTTAAATGCATTTAGGGTAACTTCGGGGATTATGGCGCACTTAATTTCATTTTTAAATAACTTTACTACGGATAACATTTTTTTTAATCAATCAACAATATTAATTAAACTTAAGAAAAAGGGAACATAAAAAAATAAAGAAAGATTAATTAAGAAATTGTAAAAAACCGCAATGCCCTACCTGTAGGCAATATGGCGATCAGCCATTTCTTTCTGATTCAAACGCCCACTGACCATAAAGGACACACTGCATCCATTGTCTTTTGTTGTTGTTGTATAGTCTTCACCACAACCGTCGGAAATATTTTCGCCAAAATCTTTTAGCCCATAAGAGTCGTCAGCTAGCTGGATTTTCACGTGTTCTTTATCGGATGCCGTCGATGAGCGCTGCCGCTTTATATTATTTTTTGCTTTGTTAAGCTATCTTATAGCCTTTTGGTTTTTAGTGTTCAATTTTGCAGCTACTGGAGTAAGTTTAAACTAATTTTACATGTAAGCTTTATAAAGGGCATTATGGTGCAGCCGCACCATACACAAAATGAGTGGCCACATAGTAGGGTGGGGATTTTTTTTTTTTGGAAATGTTAAATATGATCATAATATATATATTTATAAAAATCTGTGCAAAATTTAATTGAAATTGCGTTAACGTTAACACGTAGATTTCTTAGTTTTCACTCAAAAATTTGGTAAAAGTGTAAAAGATGTTGGACATAACAATATATATAGTTGTTTGTTTGTGTAAAAACTGACAATATTTGTGTCGGTAGTATTTAGATAGAAGGTACCAAATTAAAAAAAAAAAATTATTGAGTCTTGCTCCTTAAGCGAATTTATGTACCTTCTTGTATCCTTCTATACTATAATTTCAATTTAAACCATATACCTACTTAAAGTTCGGTTTCAAGAACCATCCATCATGAGCTATCAAGAAAATAAACGAAGGTATACTTGGCTGTTGGGTAATCTGAACCAAAATGCTCACTTTCACTGAACTACATAAATACAATATTTTCCTTATTGTTCAGAAATTAATTTTAAAACAAAGATGAGTTTTATTCTTGAGAAATTACTGTCGATGCCATTATATTTTATTTAGTTATATCATTCCTTGAAGGATAAAAGGATTTTTTTTGTTACTGAAAACAAATTCCTGTAAAGAATACAAAAATGAAAGCAAACAAAAAAAAAATTAATATAAAATGAAAATATTGCAGGAAATAACAGCGATGAAATGACAAAAAAAAAATAAAAATCTGAAGAATATCATAATTTCATTGTAATGCCGGGAGCAAACTTCGTATCTTGTAATTTCTTCGTCTTCTTTTATTTGAAAGGATACGCATTGAAGTGGAAATAATTGGTTTTAAAGTGGCAACTTATTTTTGCCTCCCTTTGTCCTCGATTTTTTCTTGCTCTATAGGGCAAGTATTGGTTTCGTGAGAAACAAAAAAAAAAAAAAAAAAAAAAAACAATGATGGAGAAGTCTAAAAGAAGTCGTTTATTTATTTGTATTTTTATTTAAATAATTTAATTTTCACTTTTTGTGTAGCTTAAAATAAAATAAATAAATCGGGTGGCACAACGGCTCATGAAGAACCAGGGCCTTGTGACTAACAACTCGCAACCATTCGTGTATGCGCCTTTTCGACAGGAATGGAAGGGACCTACAATTTTATGCCGAATCCGAACGGCTAGACGAGAAGCACTTATTCGTGACAAGTGATACTCTTGGAGGATTTGTCAATTCCTCGCAAGAGGCAGTAGCCCTGAAAAAAATGTTAGTTTTTTTTTTGTTTAGGTGGACGAGTCTGGGAAGCGATCCCAGACCTCCAGCGTGACAGTCGAACGCACTAACCATTACGCTAAGGGCTACTACTTTTGTGTAGCTTAGCTATCTAAAATTTTCTCGTTACAATGTCAATTCTTCCTGTTTAGCTACAAAAAAATTTCTCGACTCTGAGCAAGTTCTTACGATCCATACGTGCATTTTAATTTTGTTATCTCGTTTTTTTTTTATTTTGTTGTGGAAATTATGGGATACCCTTGTTCTTTGCTGACAAATAATGCAAATGCTGCAACGCCATCTAAGATGGGTGCTGTGTCATTTCCGCGATTATTACAATGGCCATGTGGTTCTGAAGATGTAATCTATTGATTTTTTTTATTGCTACAAAGTTAGATTAAGACAGGAAAATGACAAAATCAATTTGAATCAAGTTAAGATTGAATTTTTAGTGAAATATTAAATAAAAATAAAGAGTTATAATTTTGATAAATGAACATGAAAGCTATTATAAAGTATGTGAGGATTCTAAAATGCGTTTTACATCAAAATATATGTATAAGGGTGCGCCTTATATCAGATAAAAAACGAAAATTGTGATTTTTGACCGTCTCAACCAACCATCTTTTTTGTGCTTTTAAATTAAAAAAAATTATCTGAAAATTTTGTAAAAATTGGACAATATTTAGAGGTCGCTACCGGCAATTTAATATTACAGGGTGCTCCATCATATAGTAAATTTGTGAATCTTATTATAAAAAACAAAA
>OX439484.1:44148246-44275309 GCA_949320155.1 Melangyna quadrimaculata
TTTCTTATGATAGAAAATTTATAAAATATATTTTCTTTAAGCATTTGAAAGATATAGCTTTGTGTGCTTTTTCAAGGTCTTAGACGTAAAGCATGTAAAATATCGTTCTAAATCATAGTAGGTACGCAGATCGCGCTAAAATGTATTTTCCATACAAATAATCTCCGAAGATAAATTTAAGCTAGGATTTGTAGCTTGTCAGTGCGCAGTTCACGAGCCAAACTAAAATTGTAATCTGGCACTTTTTCAAAAAGTCTCAAACTTTGTTCTTAGCGCATAAAAGAATGTTTAATACATACACAGATAAATTTTGACATTTTGAGTAGTTCAACTTAAGAAATAAACCAAAATAACAACAATTTTTTTTTTTATGGATGAATAATTCAAATGGAAATATAAGGCAATACAAATCCTATATCATGCATATATTCATAGAAAAAATATACATTTTTGTACTTTTTTCTTAACATCTTTTGCAAAACGCCCTTTTTTTTTTCTCTTAGGGTAGAGGTTGTCTCGAAAAATAACGAAGCACACACAATAATTAAATCCAAAGCATTTTATAAAGACGAAACAAATATTTTTTGTGTCCGCGCATAACTCATAAAGTATTTAACTGATTTACGTGAAACAAATTTTGTAATATTATAATATATGTCTATGAGAGTGTTTAAGGCTATTTTTCATTTGGTTAATATAATTGTTTTTTTAATTTTTTGTCACTTTTTTTTTTAGACCCAAATATTAACTTATACTCAAAAGGGTTTGATATTTAAAATAAATATGAATTTTTTTGCTAAAGTCAACTTTCTAACGAACATTTTAAGCCCAATATCTTTTCTTAATTATAAATACAAGCTGAGGAAAAAGTATATAAACATTTGAATGTTTTATTAAAGATTATGTGTGTGTGCCTAGGCACAACAAATATGAAATATCTCTCATTTAGGTTCAGTGCAAAGGTAAAGACGTGTTTGTGTGTGACTTCTAATGGTCGGATATTCAAGATTGAGATCTTTAAATGACGGGAAAAATAGGTTACAGTCGTGTGTGTTAAATGAAAAGGGTTGAATTAAAATTCAAAAAATAGGTAGAAAAGGTATGCAAACATCAACAAAATCGTTTCCTTAAATATATGTACATAAGTACTTATAGCTAAAATATAATTTTTTTTAAAGTTTGCAAAGCACGGGACAGCTAGTCTTCAATAATTTTCGTATTCATTTCAAATTAAATTAAAATCAAATTAAATTGATTTAATACAAAAAATGTGTATTTAAAATTAAAAACAAAAAAATAACTTATTTTTTCTTTGATTTAATTTGTTTGTAAGAAAATTGATTTATACAAATTTTAAATGCAATGTTTCTTGATTACGTGTGAAAGTACCTACCGAAATGCATAATAATTACAAAATCAAAAAAGCTTATGAAGAAATATTCGGGAATATCCAAAAAAAAAAGAAGCATTTTCCTCAAGAAACACTAAAACGTTATTACCTTTATTTGAATTTTTTGGCAAGAAAAATGGTAGGTATGCAGTCTTGGTATATTGGTCTAGTGTTCTACATACACACCTAACCTACTGGAGGAAATCGTCGTGCATTGAACTCTGCGCATTTCAATTGTTGTCTTGTTCACTTTCATTGTCCAATCGGTATCATCTTACCGACAATTTGGGTCAATAAAAGTGCAATGAATTAATAATTGAATTTTGGTGCGTAGGCAAACGTGTCGACTATTTTCGATGGCTTAACTTGGGGTTCGCGATCGGTCAAATGACACGACAAGCGAGAGTCTGGCAATTGAACTTGTCGGTATCGGTTAATCTAGACTTAAGTATATATACACTAGAGATTATCTGAACGAAGCTAAATCCAAATCGTTAAATTTAAGAGAGATTTTGTTGAAACTACACAGGCGTGACACGTGAACGCAAGAAAAATTTCGGGGGGGGGGGATGTTTGAAAAATTCAAAATCTTCATAAATATTATATTTTATCACGAAAAGTCGAAATCTTGACTTGAAGGTCAATAACGTTTCAACTCCGATTAAAATGAGAACAACTATTTTTTTTTTGTTGAATTAAAACATTACTTGCCAGCCTGAGATTTTTAATTTTTTTTTTTTAAATCGACAAAAAAAATAATTATTCCATAATCGTTTGCATACAAATTTCAATCAGGTTATTATTAAGAATGTCGAAAAAAACGTGTTAGAAGGTTCCTGTTTCATTTAAATTGCTTCCTGCCGAGAATTAGGCTGACATTTTTTGAGAAATAAATTTTTTTTTTTATTAGTATCGACTGGTTTGTATTCAAAGACTGCTAGATTCCAATTCTCAAGAACTTAAGGCGTGTTAGTTATCACAGAAATCTGCAGCAAATCTGCCCCATACCTGCTTATCTTCTGATGCAGTTCTTTTTATGGCAAAGCAGAAAATCCGATTTTTTAGAATTATTATTAAAAAAAACGACATTTCTACTTGCGATATACGTAGTATAGGGCAAGTTTAGGATTCGTACAAACAAAAATTTCGAGATAATAATTTTCCCTAACATAACGACGTTAGAGAACGCGAAAAAAGTGGGTCTCGCAATTCTGTCTGTCCGTCTGTCTGTCTGTACCTCGACCTGCAGCCTAAACGGCTGAAGCGATTCTCTTCAAACTTCGGACTTAAGGTTCTTATGGGATTCTCTAGAGGGGAAATTGAAATTTTTTTTTAGCTCAAAAAATAACCGTACCTGCCATTCAACCAATATACAAAAATTCAAAAACGGCTCTAACGATTTTCAAAAAAAAATAAATATTTTAGTAGAAAAAAAAAAATTTATAACGGTTATTAACGGTACCTGTCATACACAACCGATTTTTTGGTATTCAAATTTCTCATTTACTACCACACCGATTTCAAGCAAGATTTTTATACAAAAGTCCGCTTACAATTTTGCATACGAAAATTTTTGAAATAATAATTTTTGGATATAAAAAAAAATATTGAAATTTTTTTTTGAAAATTCTATACCTTGAAAACGGGCCAATGCATTTTTTTTTAATTTTGTGAAATATTGTATTTTATTAAATACTAAAAGTTGGCATACCAAATTTTATTTTATAAAAATTAAAAGAATTTTTATACCTATAGGTATAAAAATTTAGTTTATCTAACGATTTTTGATTTTTTTTTCATAAATTCATATTTATTATACAAATCAGATGGCATACTTTTTTTTGAGCTCTATCGGCTTAAGCTATGAAAATAACTAATTTATAATAATTCATAGCAATCATTAAAATTGTTTTTAGCACTTTTTTTTTAATGATATCATAATGTTATTGAACCAATAAATATGTACATTGTCTTTTTCAAGCCACGTTAAAGTTGTTAGCTACGAGAGCAAGTTTTGTGCGATCCAGTCGTGCCCATTTTTATATTAAATTTTCACGCGGGAAAAGCGGATTTTAGGGCTTTTGGGTGATATATGGAACAAAATGTTCTGGGATTTACTTATACGTACATTTATCTACCTTCATGTTTTCCGTTTTTAAGTTTCATTTTTTTCAGCAGAATTTACTCAGTTGGTGTACTTTCAGTTTATGTGCAATAAACAGTACCTTGGCTATGAGCTTATTTAAAAAAAAAAAACGGACATTTTATTTATTAAAATGTGAATACACTTTTCACCTATACCCCTTTTACCGTTGACGTTGTTTAAATCGAGTCCATAAAGTGGATTATTGTTAAAGTGGATTTTTACAAAAAATATTTGTTTACAAAGAAAGAAAGGTAAAATTGTGGATTTTTACAAAAAATATTTGTTTACAAAGAAAGAAAGGTAAAATTCATTTCGTAACTATAGGGAGTATTTTGCGTGTTTTTCCTTTTCCTTTTGTTTTTTTTTTCTATTGAAATTTAACTTCTGGTGGTTAGTAATACGAAAGGCTTTCATTTTGTTTGCTATTTTGTTATACCTTAAACAAATTTCACCAAAATTGAGACTAAGCCCCCCCCAAACAAAATCCTGCATACGCTACTGCCCAAAACCACCCCCTTCGTTCGCGCCTGCCTCCACCAACATTCAAAATCCAATGTGTCTATGTCTTCGCCAACTTGGTTGGGCAAAATATTTTCAGGGAAAAAGAGATATGTAGTAGGTATGTACATATAACTACATGGATATCTACTAAAGTTACATATTAAAGGTCATCTCTTTAGTCAACTTTTACCTCGGGGGAAAATTGGAAACTCAAAAATTAAGAATGAAATTTGTATACGAGGAAATTAATTTGATACATTTCGTGGTGTTGAACCCCCAAAACCCATACCTGCGTTCGCGCCTGAAACTACATGTTCTAGATGAGATAAAACAAAAGCTTGATTTTCTTCTAGGATCTAGGCAATCACATTGTGTCATATCTGCGAATTTCTCGTGCCACCAAAACACAGTTAAAGAAAAAACTCCCAAGAGAACCGTTTGGCAGTATGAGAAAGCCAACTGGGACGGTCTCAATGTTTTCTTCAGGAACTTTAACTGGTCACTATGCTTCCTCGATAGTGACGTAGATTCCAGTGCAGATATGATTACAAACTTGATTCTTTGTGGAATGAGAAATTTTATCCCGAATAGGGTGAAATCTATCAAACCAAAAGAAAACTCATGGTTTGATTCGAGCTGTAAAGAGCTTATTAGGGTTAGAGAAGTAAGCTTCCGATGTTATAAAGCCAACCCTACTGAGGAAAACCGGAAAAAGTTTCATCAAGCTAGAAAGACCTGTAACGTTCATATTCGAAGAACCAAATTTTTGCACGATCAGAAATTACGGAAAAAAAAAAATACAATGTCCCAAAGGTAGTACAAATTTTTGGTCATTTGTAAAAAACATACGAAATACCACCTCGTCCTCGGTTCCAACACTCGTCTTCAACGATACTCCTTTTGTCAACTCAATCGATAAAGCCAATTTGCTTCGCTGCCTGAAAGTGTTATGACTCCTCCTGTACTTGAGAGCGCAAATGATTCTAGGGACAAATCTTCTTCCGCACTCGTGCAGTTGCCAGAGTTCTGAAAGATCTCGATATACACAAATCCGCTGGCCCGGATAGTATCCCTCCCATTCCATCTGTCCTACTCTACGGTCTCTTTCCGAGTGGCTGGAAAACAGCATTTATTCAGCCTGTCCCAAAAAAAGGCGTGTCTTCTTCCCCCTCTAACTATCGACCAATTGCGCTTACGTCCCTTCTTTCTAAGGTCATGGAAATGCTGATTAACTTCCAGCTCAAGAAATATCTCGAAGAACGAAAGCTTCTTAATGACCGGCAGTACGGCTTTCGTAGCAATAGGTCCACTGGTGATCTGATGGTATATCTCACCGAACAGTGGCACAAATCTTTACATCGTTTTAGAGAAAGTAAGATTATTGCGCTTGATATTTCTAAAGCATTTGATAGAGTTTGGCATCAAGCTCTCTTATCGAAAATGCGTGCATTTGGTATCGATGAATCTCTTCTTCGTTGGATTAGAAATTACCTTTCGGACCGTTCAGTACAAGTTGTATTGGATGGTTTCAAGTCTGAAACTCACAAAATAAATGCTGGTGTACCCCAGGGCTCCGTTCTGTCTCCGACTCTCTTCCTTATATTCAGAAACGATCTTTTATCTGAAACTTCTAATCCATTAAATTGTTTCGCTGATGACAGTACCCTCAGCTTTTCATATTCGTTCTTAGATTCACATCCAAGTCCTTCGGATGTGGAACTTGAGCGGCAGCGTATAATAAGATCATTAAATTCTTATCTCGACAGCATTGTCCAATGGGGAATAAGAAATCGTGTAGAATTTAATGCTTCAAAAACTCAATGCTGTCTACTGTCGTTAAAACGAAACCCACCCCCCATGCCACTATCCATGAGTGGCACTTGCATTGAGGAAACCGAAAAGCTTTCAGTCCTCGGTATGTGTGTCACAGACTACGTTTAATGGAACGACCACATATTCGACATCGCCAAAAATGCTGCTAAGTGTTTAGGTTTTCTCCGTCGATGCAAGAAAATGTTCTCCCCTTCTGATCTGGCTGTGATCTACAAAGCCTTTATTCGTCCAAAACTTGAGTACAACTCCCACATTTGGGCAGGTGCTCCAATAACCCACTTGAGTTTATTGGATAGAATTGAAAAGATAGCTCTTAAAATGATAGGTGAAAGAACTATAACGGAAACATTCTCATCTCTTGAGCACCGTCGAAATGTTTCATGTCTTTCGTTATTTTACCGTTATTTCCATAAACAATGCTCTAGTGAAATAGCCAGTTGCATTCCTCCCCTTAAATAATTCAACCGTAATACTCGCGCTTCTAGGAATGCCCATCAGTTTACCCTTGAGCCCAATTTCGGACGTACTGTTAAGTACAGAGTTTCTTTCTTTAGTCGCACTACTCGAATGTGGAATGCTCTACCCAGCTCAATTTTCCCCTCCCATTATGATCTACAGACGTTCAAAACCAATGTGCATCGGTATCTCCTTTTAAATCCCCTCCAATCTACCTAATCGCTCGTGCTGTGTATATCATCTTAAGGGTAGTCACAACCCCTTTTGCACGCGCTAAATATAAAAAAAAAAAAAACATAAAAACGCCTTATATCAAATTTGAAGTAAATCCGTCTATTCGTTTAGACTCTTGCTCGATGTACATCAGGACGCACACACACACAGACCAACGGCCATCTTTTCAAAAAACACTTTTTTTTTGGACTTCTACATCATCGTGATGTTAGTTTTCATTATAAAATCATTAGGTTCTCTTTACTTTTTTTTTAAATTTCCTCTCTAAAAGATATCTTAATATCTTTGAAAAATTACAAACCATTTACAATGTCCATCAACATTATTTATTTAAAGCACAGATTCAGCGCTATTTAAACTGTATATAAGTATATACCAAATTATTTTCTACCAACATAGGTACATGGTGGGAATTGCATTTTAATTTGACTCTCTCTCTCTCTCTGTAAAATGTATTACTTTTTTGTATTTAAAATGACCACATAACACTTTACCATAATTGCAAAAATTATCTCTCGATTAAGCTTAACTAGTTTTAAAATGGTAAAAGACCTTCCTTAAACAATGCTATAATGCAAAAATATAAAACAAGGTTGTATAACTTTATCCAAGCGCATCATAACCGTCACCATCACCATAACCCTCGTCATCGTTCTCGTCTCTTTCGATCTGACTCATCTTTCGAAAAAAATCAGAAATTATAATAAAATGAAGAAGAAGAAAAAACCATCATCCCATTTCATGGCAAGCCCCTCAGCACAACTATTGTAATGGCAAAAGTTTTTAATTAGTAATTAAACTTTCGTCGTTGCACACTAGAATAAGTCTTAAAATGTGTTCTTTTATGTTTGCCACAGATAAGCACCGCCAGCCAACGAATATTACCTACCTATCTTCTAGCGTCCTGTAGCACACACATCCCGCTTTTATATGTATGTATATATGTATATTATTATATTATATAGAGTTTCCCATTTTTCTCGTATTATTATTATTAATAATTCAAAGAAACAAACGAGAGGATAAAAGCGCAATTCCCTATTGTACAGCTCCATCGATGTTTGCAAAACTTTTGATATGACAGTTAAAGCACATCATCAGCAAAAGGACAAGAAGAAGGACTCTGCGAGGATGGTGTGACAACGAGTTATATAAAATTGTCGAAGACTATACATACATAGTAGCTACATAAGTAGGTGTGCCAAAGAGAAGTAAATATCCCGTCAAGTGTAAGGTTTAGCGTTGATCTTTTAAGCCTATTAACAGCCACTTTAAGAACTCGCGCTTACCAAAAGATAAAGCTCACAGCAGCGACAATGGATTTGCTTCTAAAATACAAACGTAGAACGTACAATATGCAAAAACCCCTCCCGAGACCCGGGGGACTCAAAGCCCACCTCGGCTATCCTTATACTTATAGAGGTATAACCTCGTGCATCATTGTGCAAACAATAGGAAACTTTAATCTATAAAATGCCATTTATTACTTCGGCAGCGATGGATAAGAAATAGAAAGGAATGAAAATAATTCAGAAAAAGGATAAATTTCGTGCAGATGATGATGGTGATGATGCAATGCAGTTAGTCCTTAATAATGTGTAGCTTTGCAAAGAATGCTTTTTTATTTAACATGGAAAGGTTATAGGGGAAGCTCATTTTTACTGTGAACCCATGCACTTTTTATTTGTGTGTGATGTGCATAAGTAAGGTACTCGTAGCTGGAGTGTATTTGACACTTTTTTTTTGTTACATATGACAAAAGACTCGTTCATCAAATAAATTGGATTTCAAAAATTAATTAGAATTTGAGATTGAAATATTTGAAAAATAACATATAATATTTTTAACTTTATTGGATATTTTAGGAACTTTATGAAATCTAGTTTCATTGTGCAAGTTTGATAATAAGAGATAAGAAGCATGAATGTCTTTCAAAAATTACTTTTATTCATTATTTTTCTCATCACAGTGAAAACGATTCAATCTTACATGAGATGACAAGGAAATTTGCCTTCTGGAGGTTATAGTTTCAAATTACTTTTAAAGTTTTTTTTTTCGTTATGTGCAGTATCTTAGCTTTCTTTTGAAAATGTTGACTTCCATAAGAGACTCCGTTCGGTTGAGCGTAGAAAATAAGCGTGAATATTTGAAAATAATACAATTGTCATGTACCTTAATGTTTATGATTATTGATATCGTTGATTTTTATCTTTTTAAACTGTGTGTTAAGAAGCTTGAAACTTCTAAGGCTAGTCTTAGAGCCGGCAGCAGATATTTGTCGCGAAAGGAAACCAACAAATTTTAATAGTATAGGTAGTCCTGACGCAGGTGATAACAAATACGTTCGTCTGTCAGCATGTAGTGTCCCCGTTATCACGTACAATTGCATCAAAAGTACAACTTTTCTGAAAATTGAAATCGGGTGGGAAACCATTTCAAATGTAATACAACTTGACGCCATCAACTCCCTGATTACAAAAATGGTTTCGACAGACGTCTAGGTGGCCCCAAAACCCAGACAGACGTCCCCGAAATCGCTATTTTTTTTGGCGTTTTTAGGATTTTGGGAAACCACCTGAAATTGGTCACAACTTTTGGCCACGGACTCCCTGAGTGTGAATATGTACGTGACAGACGTCTAAGTGGCCCCGAAAACCCCGACAGACGTCCCTGAAAATGCGTTTTTTTTGGTCAAAAAGTAAACCACTTGAAATGTATCACAAACGAAAGATCTTGGCCCTGTGAGGTTGAATATGTAGATGACAGTCTAAGTGGCCCCAAAACCCCTGACAGACGCGATTAAAGTCGCGGATTTTTTATTGAAATTTTTACATAATTGATGTATGCCACCAAAATGTATCGCAATCGGAAGGTCTTGACTACCAGAGTACTAATGTATAAACAAAATTAGTTTTTAGTGGCGCGAAATAAATCGCGGATTTCTTATTTTATTTTTTTTTAACAACAGAATTTTGAGGGAAACACTTGAAATGTATCCCAATCAAAAGGTCTTGACCCCAAAAAAAATTTAAATATAAGTGACAGACGTTTGAGTGGCCCCAAACAACTGACAGCCGCGATACAATTTGCGGATGTTATTATTTTTTTTTAATTGTATATTTGTAGTAGCTTCTTCCAATGTTGAACAATTGAGAGGTTTTTACTCAAGATTTTATAAGTTACAGGTGTTTGAGTTACGCGAAACTGCTCAAAAGCGCGATAAAAGTCGCGGATGTAATTACTAGTTTATCAAACAGATCATAGATACAAATATCTTTAAATGTATCTCAATTTAAGGGGCTTGACTCCCTCAGTTCCAAAATGTAACTGACAGACGTTTTGAGTTACGCCATACTGCTGAAAAGCGAGATAAAAGTCGCAGATGTTATTACTAGTTTATCAGTATAAATCTCTTGAAATGCATCTCAATTTATAGGGCTTGACTCCATGAGTCGCGTTTTCAGGGACGTCTGTCGGGGGTTTCGGGGCCACTTAGACGGATCGCTTCCCAGCCTCATCCACCTAAAAACTAAAAAAAGTTTTTTTTCAGGGCTTCTGCCTCTTGCGAGGAATTGAACAATCCTCCAAGAGTATTACTTGTCACGAATAAGCTTCAAGCCGTTCGGATTCGGCATAAAAGTTTAGGTCCCTTCCATTCCTGTCGAAAGGCGCACACAGGAATGGTTGCGAGTTGTTAGTCACTAGGCCCTGAGCCGTTGTGCCGTTGTGCCACCCGATTTATTTATTTTTTAAGACAAAGCTGCTCTAATAAATAGCATGCGGCCTAATTCTGCAAACGTGAATGAATTTTCGTATATACGATGCATACACTTTATGTTTCTGAACAAAAAATATGTCCATAAATTTACACGTCACTCTATAGAATCGAGCAAATATTCATTTGATTTTGCATGATTTTCTGAGTGCACAGAGAAAACTCACGCATGTGGAATTTGGCTTCTTGACTGGAGATCTCGTATGTAATTGCTTAGTCCAAAAACGTATTGTACATAAGTATGATTGACTTCGACCTTGGAAATACAAGCCCCAAGATTCTCTAAGCCTTGGTTGGCCGTAAAGGTTAGGCCGCACACAACTGCACCGGAACTGCACTTCACGACGACCGACGACGCGGCAAAACATTATTTGTAGGAAATTGTATGAGCTATATTGCTATATCGCACTAAGGGGCAACTGAACTTCATAAAATTTCATACAAATTATTGTGAATCGCAGTTCCGCTGCAGTGCAGTTCCGCCTAGTGCGGTCTTACCTTAAGAAACATTTTCTATGTTGTATTAAATAGTAACACTAAAATTGGCATCTCATTTTTCTCACATTCTAATCGGGTTTAAGCCCCAACTGCGCATTAACATGTTGAATAAGCTAAGTTTTTAGGGTAAATTGATGCTGCATTTGACATGTTAATTGTTGAGCTCCGATCCCGGTTTATTCAGTTATGTCTTCAAGCTTTAGACCCAATTCTTAGACAGTCCCTAAAGTTAAGCCACAAAAACTCTCTGGAATAAGTTAAGTTTTAAGGAAATTGGTTGTTTAACCCCGACCACGATTGTTGTCTAAATCATATGTCAGTAGGGCTGGTCACGAGATGTGACGTAGCCAGCCCCTTATGTCAGTCCTCAGTCCCGAGCTAGTTTTTTTTTCCCAATTTTCTGGGCTTTGTTTTTAGGGAATAATTGTCCTTGCATTAAACACGTCCATAATTCTTAGCACCTAACTATGGCTTTTTTTCCAAATCGCTTAAGGCTTTATCACTCAACCAAATTCTTTTGGGGCTTAGAGAAATAAATTACATAACATGTAAATTGTTCAGTCCCAAACTCTTTGTTTTGCCTGATTCCCATTAAATTTAATAGCTTAATAATATTTGGAACGAATATAAAACTCTACACGTTGTTCTGTATTGCTTTCTATATTTCAATTAATTTTAGGAATCGGTTGAAAGGGGGCTTTTCCCCCTATAGCCACCCCCCTGAATCCGCCACTGCGACACTTTTCACTTTTCATTATTTTTGCTATTACTCGAAAACCAAAATATGGGAATTTAACTTAAATAATTTTTAATTTAAAGTAAGACTTTCCATCAAAATGGATGGCTTAAAAAAATATAAACAAAATTAAGGGTAATATTTTATTAAAAAAAACTATTTGATTTTTTTTGAACGAAACTACTCATAACTTACATATGTGCAAAGAAGACGAGATTCGAATTCTTATTTGAAAACGTTAAAATACATTTTTTTTTACAACTTGGCCCATCCAGAAATAAACATGTTTTGGAATTTTTGCTCTAATTTAAATGATTATTTAAATACTAGCTGACCCGGCAAACGTTGGTCTGCCGAATAAATTATTTCTAGTGAATCTTTAAATAAGAAATAACGAATGTATTGTAAGTGTGTATGAATGTTTTAACGATAGTTAAAATTGTGTCTTTTTGAATGAAAGTATGTTTGACGTTTATGGTACCGCCAATGATGGTTCGCATAGTCATTCGATAAACAAACGTGAAACGTTCGTGACTCTTGTGTTCTATTGAGAAGATAAATGTCGCATCACTCAGATATATCGGCGCAATGAAGCATTTCAAGGCGGCGCGACGTAGCTCGTCGGGTCGTTTGGACACCCAGGCGAAGATTTCAAAGAAATAAATCGATAGTGGAATATTAAGTTTGAAACTGAACGTGTGCTGCTGTTGTGTGTTGCAGTTTTGTTCTAGGAACTTTTCAACCCCGATTTCGACGATAGTTAACGTTGAAATCGGACAAATACGTGAAGGTTTGACCGTGTTTGGCGTTGCATTGTTGGAAAATGGTCTTTCTAAGCCCGAGTATGATAAAGATAATGTATATGTGGGAAATGGGATCTATGGAGCGCCGTATACGCAGACTGCAGATAAAAATTAAAAAAAAAAAAAACCATTAATTTTCTCAATTCAATATATTTCATTAACGTAACTATATGACATATTCATGTTTGATCTCTTAAAAGTAAAATGTAAAGTTAAATAGTACGTTATATATTTTGTATCGTCAAGAAGTAGAAACATTAAATAAAGAAAACCAATATTAATTTCGAAGAGTTATTCAGTGTTCTATTTTTTTTGTCATTCCATCTTTAACCAACAGAAATAACCCGACCCGACACAACATTGTTCTGCCATATAAATTCATATCATGTTGATTACGCATTTTTTTGGAGAAAATTGACCCCAAAATCAAAAAATTAGCATGGGCAGGAAAAATGGAACAGGCTAAAAACTGAATATCTTAAGACTCAGAAAAGATATAAAATTTATTTAAACGCAATTACAAAGGCTGGTATTTCTTCTAAAAACAAAAGACTAAACGAAGTTTCTATCCATATTACTAACAGCGCAATTACCATAAATATGGGTCAGGGTACACCAAAATACTGCTTCTAGACTTTGTATTCCCAATTCACCATTCTCATTCACCAGTTCTCTTTGTAGGGATATCATATAAATTTCCTGCTTGGCTTGTTGCCAACGAAGTTTCGGCAAAAGTTTAAGCTCCTTAACATCGCACTCCTCACTGCTCCCTATTCTAATAGTGATTGTCAATGGAAGGTGATCCGAAATGTTTTTTCTTTTATAGCAATATCTTTAATTGAAGGCCTCTAGTCCACTACCGAGCTACCTCTTGATCCAATGTAAGTCATTTCACCATTTGGTTCTGATTTGCTACATCCATTTAGAATTTGAGAGCCAAAAGAGTCACATATATCTGAGTTTTCTTCCCTTAGAGCCGATTTTTCAATCATCAATTAAACTATTATCGGATAAATACTATGGCAACATGAACAAATTTTTGTTTTATCTGAAGAATAAAAACTATCTCAGGTTTAACTGACTATGGAAAAATTGGCCCTTAGTCTACTATAATTCAACATTTATGTAGTTCAGTTGAGTATTTATAGAGAAAAGTGTACCGTTAGGTTTTGCTTAGGTTTTGTTAAGCGTACTAATATATATGTAGAGTTTATTACGTTTAAGACACACAAAAATGTACGTACATAGATATATAAAAGTACATATAACAAGAAGATATATTGCATTAATGTTAAAGTCTACGGTATTCCGAGTTACTTTCATAAATTTTTTCTATGATATTACATTCGTTAATTTCTTGCTTCTAAGTTTTCGCTTCTCATAGTAGGTCTTAATCTATTCTTTATAATGTTTAATTTTAAAAAGTTTCATTCACACTTGACTTGTGTCATCGGCAGGGTCAGTCAAAATTTATAAATTTTGAACAAGTTTTTATATTCCAAAGAATACATTCTATAGTTCACTATTAATTTAAACACATATCCAACACAGCAATTGCAATTCTCATTGTGTTTGTTTTGGACGTCATCTGATTCATCACTTTCTTCTTCATAGAACAATTTGTCACAATTTTCTGGCATAATATTTTTTGCTCATCACTTATGTTCTCTCGTTGTTTTTGATAAATGGAAGGAAAAAGACGCGCAGAGGAAAAAGGTTCATCAAATCATCACGTACCTCTTCTTCCTCTTCTTCTTTTGTATTAGTATATTCGTATATTTTAATCAAAGTGTTGTATCGCAAGCCAACTTCTACAATTTTATGGAAACGTTCGTGGGTGGAAGCATTTAATAACTCCTCAAAAAATCTTTTTGTTGCGCAAAATGTTTTTCAATTGTCATGATCATATTGTGAAAAATAACATTAAAATTGGTTATCTCGAATAATTTCCTTAACATAAATCATTGTTCCATGTTTCTTTAATAAAAATGTTGTATTCTTCTAAATGCTCATTCATTATTTTGACGAATTCGCTGGTACATTTAAATTTACTCTGAAAACCCTCAAGATGCAGTTTTTTTTTAGTTGTTCAAGCATCAAATTTATTTAAAGCCAAGCTTGGTAGTTTGAAAGTATTTTAAAACTCGAGTTGTTATATCAAATATGATAACAAAAACCGTAGCTGCCAATATCGATTCAAATTTTTAGAGCTGATAAAATAAACAAACCGCTTCATGTCTTGTTTTTCCATCAAAATAATTGTTTTCCGATATGAATTTTTTTTTGTATACACTATCAGATCTTTGTCAAAGAGCGCTTAAATCAAGCTGCAACTTACGACCAAAGAATTGCCAACAAAAAAATGTGTCTCATCACTTAGTGCAGTGTTAGTAGTTCGAAGTAACAGACAGACTACAAAAAAACACTAAGGAGAACGGATACTCAACACAAAATGAGACAATCAAATTTAAAAAGAAGGAAAGAAAGCACACATACATAGCTATTTACTTTCGCAAACGAAATCTGCCAATCTAAACAGACTGTCACTCGCAATGACTTCACAAGAATCATATCCAGCAAACCAAACGCCCCGGGAAAGTACCCGTTATCCCGTAGGGTCACCACGCGCCTGACCAACATTACCCACGCCATACGGACGTAAATCACTTGGAATGAAAAGAAGAATAATAACTATTGAAAAATCCGCCCGATGAACAGCAAAAGAGGGCTTATATAATATAAAATATAATTCTTTTTAGCATTTTAACAATTTGCAACCACCAACAAACCAATTTCCTTCATAAACTTCAGCTAAACACACCCATAAAAGTGACAGCTCGTACAAAAATATTCACAAAAGATACCTCATTTTGACATTTATATATGTCAAAGTTTCATCTCCATTTAGAACGATGCTAAAAAGACAATGTAACCATTTGGTGATTTTAACTTTAGTAATATGTTAGGGGATGGTAAGATGCTAAACACATTTAAAATTACTAAAATACAATTTTAAACCTAGTATCAAACTAAAAATGATTTAATATTGTACTAAATCAACTAAACTTTGCGCCATTAATTTTAAATTGGTTTTATTTTTTTTTTATACAAATACTTCATCTCTCATTTCTAATAGTTGGGTCTTTAAGGTTAAAGTCACTTCAAAATGCCGAAAAGTGTGATTAAGTCGTAAGTCAGTTTTTGCCACGTGCGCATGGGCGTACTCACATCCATGCTTGCGTTCACGGCAGATATTTCCCTTTTTTATTTTCATTTGTTTCATGTTTTAATTTATATATTTTCATTTTGTCTTGATTTTTCCTTTTGTCATGATTTTTCATTTTTTATTTTCATTTCATTAAAGGAATATTAGAATGATTTAATAACGTTATGTGTTTTTTTTTAAATCATTGAATAACTCATGTTTTTCATTCAATTTAAAAAAAACGACTTTTTTGATTTACTTAGACAAAATTAGTACTTAGGCCTTTGAAGCTGCAACTACAAAAAACAAGGACGTTTCTTAAAGATGATCCCTATTTCAAGAAAATTCTACTTGATTCTCCTCTACATCCAAACATAAAAAAAAATAATTAAAGTCATCCCTGCAATACAAAGGATATGATTGGGATGGATTGCAATATTTTTTTACTTATCATTGTTAAAACTTTTTGCCTTTTTTTTAGTTCATGGGTAATCTTAAAAAATTGACAGTCTTTGTCTTACTCTGCTCTATAACCCGTCAACACATTTCACTTCTTCCATCATATCAAACAAAAAAACTATTGCAATTAAGTTTTTTTTTCAATTTTTGAGAAAAATGTCATCACATCAACCTAAAAATCAATTCCCCTGACAATATAAGGCAATGTGCACTATGGCGTATACTTACTATTTTTTTTTTCTGTATTCAACCTTTTATATGAACTTTCTTGTTCGATCTTTCTTTTACTGATGAAAATTGAAATTGCTGCTTGTGACCCAATATATATATATAGGATGCTTGCAACTTTTTGACGTTTTGCAACCCATTTTATTGACATCAATCCAATAGCTAACTTTAGCCTGACTCTCTGCTGTGCTACCCCATGGATCAGAACAGCCAAACGAACACCGCATCATTATAACTCAATCGAAGAAAATCCTTCGTTCCTTAGGAGGCTTCATCAACTCTGATGTTCATGATAAAAAAAAATTTTGTTCACAAAGTAAAACCAATTCCCCGCTTCTACTACTACGTAACCGCTTTTATAGAGAGTAAAATACAACCAGCAAAGAGTTGAATGAAGAATGTAGCACTGAACCCACATAATTGCCACATCCTTTTGATATATATAACGTGGGTCCATTAGCCTAACGTTTCTCGCTTTCCATTTTCAGAATAGCAAAAGCAACAACTGCTAACTTTGCTTTCCGAAACTCAGAAATAATGATGACAACAATGACAAACGAGATGAAAACTAGTTTAAGTCAACGTTTGGTAAGGGAAAAATGAGTAGAAAGGGTAAACGTTCGTTGGAGGTAGAATCAATGGCTGACATCTCCACCAACCATCGATTCGAGTGAAGTGGAGCGACTAAGCCATCGTCGTCGTCAGTCAATGCACCCAGAAATGGGTTATCAATGATCCCACTTTATTTTTTGCACATAAATAAATTATAAGCAATATTATTTGCAACAATGTACAAAAAGAGTTTTCCATTAAGAGCCCGTTTTTCAATCATCAGTTAATCTATCAGAGGAATATTTACTATAGCAACACGAACAAATTTTTGTTTTATTCGTAGAATAAGTTTTATCTGAGGTTTAACTGACTATTGAAAAATTGGCCCTAAGGGATTTTAAAATTGAATAAAACAAGTTGTATTATGTGATATCAATAAGGTTTTATCTTTAGTTGGGAGCACTATCAATGAAATTATGTGTGAAATATAAAATCGTTCAAATGGCCGCCGCCGCGGCTTCGCTGGGTGGCGCGGATTCGAAAGGTCCAGTTTTCGATGACTTTGGCGCACAAATCAGGCTGAATTTGACCGGTGGTATTGATTATGTTGTCTTTGAGGGCCGCAGTGGTTTACGGCTTATTCGCACAGACCTACGACTTCAGAAAGCCCAACAAGAAAAAGTCAAATCACAAGATCACACGATGGTGGCAAATTCACGTCGCCTCGGCGCGAGATAACCATGCCATGAAACCGCTCGTGCAGAATATCGATTGTGTCTTGAGCTGTGTGGCACGCAGCGCTAGAATGCAGGTTTGATGATTTAAATTCTCAAAATGCTGAAGACATATACGATGAACCGGAAGTCGATGTTGTACCAAATGATCCAACCAGTGCATCAACCTCCCAAAACGTCGCTTCAACTTCTAAAAAAGAATCGACATGTCTTCATTATGAGTTACCGAAGTGGTCAAAAAGCCATCGTGCTGGATTTTCAAAAAAAAAAAACAACAAATCATTTGATGGACCAACAAATCAATCAGGCAAAACGGTTTGATCGAAAAAAGAAAAAACATGTCAACATTCCAATGCCAAATGCAATTCGTGAAAACAACATAACGATGGGTGGAATTGACTTATTTGATAAGATAAATAATAAAATAAATTGGGTGGCACAACGGCTCGTGAAGAACCAGGGCCTAGTGACTAACAACTCGCAACCATTCCTGTGTGCGCCTGTCGACAGGAATGGATACTTGATAAGGCTACAAGCAATTATCGGATTCGAATTCGAAGAAGTACTGACCACTTTTATCAAATGCATTCGATGCAGCGTTGGTAAATTCATGGAAAATACATTGCATTTGCAAACAAATTGCAAGGAAACACCAATGCCGCAACTAGAATTAAGAACGTTTGTTGTAGATTCCCTGCATTGATCGGAAACAAACACTGAACCTTTGATTCAAACGGAAGGAAACCCGAATGAAGTGGCCCGTTTAGACAGCATCAAATATACTGTCATCAAAACAGAAAAGCGTCTCCGATGTCGGCAAGTCTTTCAGCCAAACCGATTTTTTCCTGCAAGAAATGTGATATCCCGCTTCATCCAAAATGCCTCTCTGAGTACCACACAAAAACCCATTCTTTGTAAACATAATGGGGCATATTCATAGTCGCAGATAGACCCAGGTTCAACTAAACTACAGTTCAAGACAATTTAGGCTCAATGAATACATACCGATTTTAATTACAAATTGTCGGTTTTATATTTTTATAAGATAACTAGCGGATACACCCGGCGTTGCCCGGGTCCCTTTTGTTAATGGATAGTTTGTTAACAAATCTTGAAAAAAAAATTTTCCTTGGAAAATAGTTTTCATTGAAAATATTTCTGCTATCGTGAATATCTCTGAAATAAATTCGATGAATTGACCGCCCAATTCCCCAGGAAAACTTATTCCCGACATCAATAAATTTTCAACATCATACATGTTCTCAATTTTCAAAGGATAGAAATATTGTGCAAGTGTTAATTATTATTAATATAAAAGCTTAACTATATATTCACGTACTTCTAAATATCTATGCTAAAGACACCTACTGGTAAGAAAATATTTGAAAAATTTGTATGATTTGCTATTTCGCCCCAACTATCAACTGTCAAAGCAAAAGGTGTGATTTTTCGGATTTTTGACATTTCACCACCATCACTGTCAACTGTCAAGTGCGATTTTTTTTATTTCAACTGGACTTAGAGTGCAAAATCCACCTCCTAAATCGATTGGCGCTCTCAGATCTTGACATTTCGACACCTGTCAAATTGAAAAGTGAAATTTTCTTATTTTCTGTTGGTGCTAAAGTGCTGGCCGAGACATTAGGTAATAACACCCTCCTTAATCGATTGGTGCCTTTAGATTTTGGCATTTCGACACACGACCTGCAACGCACAGAAGAGACGAGCTGTAATACGGCAGTTTTTGCTCTTATAGCATTGCTGTTACCATTTTTATAATTGTGAATGATTTACTCTACGGAGCGAATGTTTCTTGGGATTTGGGAGATGTTGAAAGTATTCGCCGCGTTGATTTCAACATAACTAAATTTTCACCGACCATGTAAATCAAACACGATTGGTTAAGGTTTTACCTTCCACCACAATCCAATCAACAACCAGCGCATTTTTACTTACTTGAGAATTATATCATGCCATTCATTAGCCTTTCATCACTATTTTTTATATTTTCCAACATTCTAACATTCACTTACACATTCAACAAAAACCAGGCAAAAAACTCACGCACTCGAAACGTCAAATCTCATAGCTAAGCTTTGTACAACGCTCATGTCTTGTTCAAAAAGTTATATTTTTCGCCATGTCGGTCGCTGCATGTGGACAGGACACAGGTTTTTTGGACTCCATTGGATTGTTTCTGGACATGTTCATAATCCTGCCATCTGTTTAATTGAATCAATCTTTAAAATTGTATGGTTGTCTATTAATATTTTGTATGTATTTAAATAGTGAGACAATGACTTTTCCATCGACATCTTAATTTTGAAATTTGAATTCGTACTTTCCGATTTATAGCCAATTTTATGCAGACAAATCGACAATTTTATAATTTTTTCTGGATTTATCTGTAAAAAATATTTCTAATGTAAAATTTTAGTATTTGAAATTATTTTGTGAAGCTTGTGAGCAATGCACAGTTATGTGGACATAAAGCTATAATTCATTAGTACATTGCAAACCTCTACGGCTGTTAATTAAAAAGATATTAATAAAAAAACAAAAAAACAAATTTCGTATAGGCAACATTTTTTTATTATTGTTAAAGATTTCTAAAAAAATTTAAATTTATTTTTTTTTCAGAAGCTATCTATCGAAGTAGCCCGTAGCGTAATGGTTAGTGCGTTCGACTGTCACGCTGGAGGGTTGGGATCGCTTCCCAGCCTCGTCCACCTAAAAACTAAAAAGTTTTTTTTTTCAGGGCTACTGCCTCTTGCGAGGAATTGACAAATCTTCCAAGAGTATCACTTGTCACGAATAAGTGCTTCTCGTCTAGCCGTTCGGATTCGGCATAAAATTGTAGGTCCCTTCCATTCCTGTCGAAAGGCGCACACAGGAATGGTTGGGAGTTGTTAGTCACTTGGCCCTGGTTCTTCATGAGCCGTTGTGCCACCCGATTTATTTATTTTTTTTCTATCGGATAGCAGGGGGATAGACATTGTTGATGCCATAAAAAAAGATAGTATTTTGATTGTTTTGTTGTAAGTTTGGACACCCATACAGCCAAACTGACAAGAAAACAAAAAAAAAAGACTTTTATATATTAGTTAAGATTAACTTGGTATACTACACAAATAGCTTCAAATATTTTGAAATTATAAACTTAAAAATATAAAATCAACGTCCGAAAATTCAACCAAAGCTATGTTTAACTTAGACCCAGGTCTAAAATGACTATCAATATGCCCCATAGTGTGAAAAATTTCAAGTTTCTAAGTCACTTGGAACTGATAGCCGCCGGAAGAGCGTTTAAGCCGATTATGTACAATAAAGAATAATTTCAACGTCATTAATTAAATAGTAGGTTATGTTTTAATTTGAGGGCAGTTAGCACTAGTCTTATATTATTTTTACTTTTAAATAAACTAACCCTATCCCCACGTAGAATTATGGTCAAAACGTATGAAGAATAACGTCTTCATCTAAAAAATGTTTATGCTATTTTTTTTTATTTTATTTTGAAAAGTGGGAGCACTGAAAATCACTACGAGTGTCACTAAAGAAAAATGCACAAAATTGGAAATTTCCAAACGATTAAGCTGTGGCTCAAATTTAACCTGACTTATATCTAACTTGTGTGCATGTGAATGTGATTTTCCTTTTCACATCAATTTTGTAAATTTTACTATATTAAGTGTGTTGTACAATGTACATTGCACTCCTATAAAGTATATAAGCGAAGCTTATGAGAGAGGCTCAATATAATGGTTTTAACAAGAGGGTAAGAGTAGGTATCTATGAAATTTTATTTGGCATAAGGAGTGTGTGTGGTCGTGACACAACAAGGTGCCGGGTGTGCATTTAATTGCAATCGGAATGCGTTGATTTGAATTTGCATTCCCATTCGAAGAGGATTTACAGTCCTTTATATCCCCCTTAACCAACATAATATAACCTACCCTACCACCCCATACATACACAGAAAGCAATAAATTGTGCACAATGAATATACCCTCTTCTGGTGTTATGCTCTGCATATAATAAACTGGAAAAAGACCCCCTCATCATAGTTGCGTAGTGTAGCATGGTAATCAAGGACTCTGTCCCAATTCAGCCATAGGTTCTTGCAGCAATGCCAGATATTGTGATTTTATAAATAAAAGACAAAACAAATTGACAACAAAAAGAACAATGAGAATACTAAAAATGTTGGTATTAGATTTTTTCAAATCAAGAATATATTTTTTAATTTTCTTTAAAAATTAAGTTTCTTAAGAGCTAAGTTTTCAATTATCAGTTTAAACTTTCAGAAGAAAACATTTTTGTCGAATAAGTTTCTACTAAACTGAGTATTGAAAAATTGATCCTAAGTGAATATTAATTGAAGCATTAGTTTTCAAAACTAAAATCTTGATAAAAAGTAATAACTGGACAAAAAAACTTGGTCTTGCAGTTCAAGGCTATAATGTGGCAAGTTTTGGTTTCGTGTCAAAACAAATTTCGAGGTTTAAATCAAAACTAACATTATGATCATGGAGAAGTTCAAAAAAGTGATTTTAGTTAAGACGTCCGTCGGCATGTCGAGACATGTCGGTCTGTGGCTCAGTGCGCCTCCAGTGGGTCCTGATGTACACCGAGCTAATTTAGTTCGAAGCATTTTACTGTGATTCCCTAGAGGAGAAATTTGAATTTTTGTTTTAGCTCATCTATAACGACTCAGGGATACAAAGCTAGAATGAAAGCCTGTCGAGATGAGAGTGGGATATGGTGGTTGATACAGTCAGTGCTGAGGATCTGGAAAGAACACTTCTCTAGACTGTTTAGCGGTGAAGACAGCTAGGATATAACTAGTAGGCAGAACACTCCATTCAACTTGGACGATGATGGCCAACAGTTCAGCCCAACTGACCTAGCCAAAGTGCGGCTGGCGATATCCAAACTTAAGCCGTACAAGGCTGCTGGTCCAAATGGCTTACCAGCCTAACTATTCAAATCAGCGGGAGATGAATTGGTTAGAGGCATACACCAACACAGCTGCAAGATTTGGTCGAAGGAAAGTATGCCCGAAGAATGGTACACCAACTAGAGGAATTAGTCTCCTAAACGTCACTTATAAAATCTTGTCGGCTATGCTGTGTGACCATGTGGGCCAATAGCTGTGGACTTAATGTCAACCCACTTAAAACTGAACTAGTTTTGTTTACGATAAAACATAATATTCCAACTATTAACCATCCCACTACAAATGGGACATCGCTCCATATCAAGGGTACGGCAAAATATCTTGGACTGATAATTGACCGTAAACCAAACTGGAAAGAAAATGTTAAAGAACGTGAGAAAAAGGCGTCGATAGCATTCTAAACTTGCAGTAGAATTTTTGGTAGGAGATGGGGGCCTAGCTCTAAAACCATCCACTGGATGTATATAGCCATCATACGACCAATATTAACATATGCATGTTTGGTCTGGTGGCCAGCACTTGACAAAGCCACCAATCTCAAGACCATGACAAAAATACAAAGAGGTACAACAAATGCCATGAGAACTACACCAACCGCAGAACTAGAAACTTTCCTTTCACTTGCCCCACTTGATCTTTTTACAAAAAAGAGCTGGCGCCCAATAGCGCTCTTGGATCAAATATTGGAGAAAGGGCCACTATGGTCCCAAGACGACAGTTAATTTCACTGATATTAATATTCAAATTGATTACATCTTACCGAATATTGATTTCAACCCAGTTGTACTTGTAGACTTTTCATCAAGAGAATTCTGGAAGGAAAACCGGGTCACTAACGAAGATCATGTCTCGGTATTCACTGACGGGTCCAAATCAGACTAGGGCGTAGGGTCTGGCATCTTTTCAGAAAACCCACCCATAAACAAGTCGATAAAACTACCGAACTTCAGTAGCGTCTTTCAAGCAGAGGTCGTTGCAGTTTGTGAAGCTGCAAAGCATCTCTCCACGCTTGAATTGACGGATAAGAACATTGGTTTCTTCATAGATAGTCAGGCTGTAATCAAACCCATATAACCAATTGTCACAATATCCAAACTGATTGATTGCTGTCGCAGCGAACTAAAATTGTTGGGCGCAGCAAACACAGTTACCCTTTGTTGGTTCCCAGGACATCGTGACATTTTTGGTAATGAAAGGGTAACTGGCTAAAAACAGGGCAGCACTTGAACCGAGCCTAGTTATACCCTGGGTACTTATGCCGCTAGAACAAGAAAAATGTAGAATTCACCACAGTTTCTTAAAAGCCACAAACGACCGGTGGTCAACACTTGATTCCTGTCGGGTTTCAAGGACTTTGTGGCCGTTACTCTGTAGGCCCCAATTATCCCTTTTAGTTGGTATACTCACGGGTCACAACTCCATGGGAACCCACTTGAGCAGAATGGGCATCAGCTCATCTGACCTATGTAGAGGGTGTCAAGACGAAGAGGCGAGCTAGGATCTTCAATTTTTGCTACCGATACCACCTTTTATTTACTTTCTGTTTTAAACAGAGGGTGGAGGGCTCATACCACTTCCTTTGCGAATGCCCCAGCCTAGCTAAAATAAGATGAGAAACTCTCGGAGAATACTTCTTCGACGAATTGGATAGCGTCTCTATTTTTCCACCTGCAAACATCATGAAATTCATTCAGGCTCCTCCTACCATAACCCCTCCCTGATACCCACCAACCATTCCTCACCCCTTCTTTCTCCTACCTAAATCAGATCCCGGGGAGCAAAATGGATCCACTGAGATCCGAGGGAGATGTTTCGGCTTGCCGCTTTATCACCCCTTCTAACCTTACCTGACCTAACCTGTATGACCGCCGAAAACCTTTTGTCAACAATCTGATCGGCCCCTATCAGTGTGCTTTTAAGCCAGGCAAGTCAACGGTTGATCAAATGTTCACACTCCAGATCGATACACACCACCTCTTTATCGATTTTAAAGTCACGTATGACAGCGTGAAAAGGTACGAATTATACAGAGCCATGTCATATCTCGGCATCCCTGCGAAACGCGTCAGCTTGTGCAGGATGACGATGGATAAATCTCGCTGCTCCATGAAAATCGGTAAGAACACCACCAAATCCTTTGATGTTAATAAAGGATTGAGGCAAGGCGACGCGTTATCATGCAACATATTTAACATCGTTCTTGAAACAATTGTACGCAACGCACAAGTCAACACTAGCGGTACAATTTATCAAAAGTTCGTTCAATTGCTTGCGTATGCAGACGACATATACATTGTCGGCAGAATGAAACGAGCTGTGGCAGGCGCATTTGCAAGCATTGAATCAGAAGCGGCTAAAATGGGATTGGCTGTTAATGAGGACAAGACAAAGTATATGCTATCATTGAGAAAGGAATATCATACCTTCGAAATTGTCAAGGACTTTGTCTTCATGGACTCCACTATTAGCTCGCAAAATGAAATCAGTGCAGAGATCAAACAAAGAATTACTCTTGCCAAGCCGCTGTTTCTTCGTCCTGCTCTATGGGGTAGAAGCATAGACATTGAAAAAATCGGATGAAAGTCTTCTAGGGTGCTTTGAGAGGAAGATTCTTTGTGTGATTTTCAGTCAGGTGTGTATGTGAAGATTCAACTACGAGCTATACGGGCTATACAGCGACGTTGACCTGGTCAAAAAGCTGAAAATACAGCGGCTGAGATGGCTGGGGCACGTGGAGAGTATGGACAGAAACGCACCTGCCCGACGAGTCTTTGAATCCAACCCCGATGATGTACGCAGCAGAGGAATAACCCCGTTGTGCGCAACTGGAAACGGCTAGCTAGCGACAGAGCTAGCTGGAGGAGCTTGTTAGTTCACGCCGTAGCCCAACCTGGGCTGTGAGCCCCATCTAAAGTACGTAATAACGGGTAGCTGCCATACAACTTTTTTGGTTTCGTCAAGTTTACTCGAAAATGTCTTTACCGACTTTGATTAAACTTGGTACATTTTATCTATAGAACAGTTCTTATAATATTGCATACCACGTTTCTACCAAGAAATTCGAATAATGGAATGCTATTTATACTTGTTTAGGTATATTCCCTCATATCTCGTCATGGGCTTAGTTGATTTTATCATTATTTTGCAGTTCGGAACTTATAAGTTGGTTTGAAAATATTGCATTTAAAATTTCTATGAAAAATGTTTTTACGAAAAAAAAAAAAATAAAATGAAAAAAAAAAAAAAAAAAATTAGTGTGAAAGTTGAGCAATGTAGGTCTAGCCATTAACGAGATATGGAAATTATATTTTCTTCTGAAAAAAACTTTCAAAGCTCTATTTTCATTTTTTTTTTTTTTTGATAAAAACTTGAAATATAGTTTTCTTTCATTTATGTTCAGAATTATATGTACAAAGTCTTATCAAAACCGTTAAAGCCATTTTTGAACAATTTAAAAAAAAAAAACCAAATTTTCTTACAGAATGTTTGTTCTACTAGAAGTTGCACCGTCTGAATAAGATGGAACAATAATTCGATTTTCTTCTCTAGGAGTTTTCTGGTCAAAAAATATTCTCGATGTAACATATAGATGATTTAAAAACATAACAGGATGGTAGGCTATTGAATAGACTGGAATTTTAAGGGAAGAAAGGAACAATTGCGTTCACCGGTTTTTATTATTGAATATGTAAGTGTGGAACTTAAGCTTAATTAAAATACAAAATTCGCTTAAGTTCATCAATGCGTTTCTAAGAGAATGGTCACACTGGTCGTTTTTCACTATTGTCGGTATAACTCAAGAACTGAGCCGAATTTTAGAATTAAATTTAAGAAACTTTTTGAAGGAAATTAGTTTTTTTATCAAAATTTCTGGTTTACAAAATTTTATAAAAAAATTTAAGCAGGGCAATTTGTCAAAAACTGACCTTAAACAAATCGAAAAACACTGATTTTAATTTTTTTTTACTAAATTGCTCATAACTTTTTTTGGAGCAAAGGTTTGCGCGAGATATATCAGAATGAAACACTAAAGATGCTCATGCCTTTGATATGTCGGATCAAAATTTTTTTTTGATGCAAATTGGCGAAAATATATCCTATTAAAATCAACCTTTTTTTTATATTTTCTAACAGTTTTTGCTCGTAAGCATCTTTTTGACTTGCAATTTATTGGTACTATATTGCAAGTTTCCCATTCTTGACCCAGGGTTTAGACAAGCGAGTAGAACTAGTAGCATTTGTATCATAGTGTTAGTTTTATGGATGTATGTGTGACTAGTAGCGTTTTGTCAACTAGTATGATTTTTTAAAAATATTTCATACAGAAAAATATAATAATTATGGAAACTATAGAAACAAATCAAATAAATGAAAAAAATTCACTACACTAGTAGGATAACTGGCAGGCTACTCGCAGGCAAAAATATTATACTATTTGGGCTACTAGTTGGCTCTCTCGTGTTCTGATACACTAACACACATAAACGCTACTAGTTCTACTCGCTTGTCTAAACCCTGGGTGAAATAGTTTTAAGTAGAGATTTTGATCAATCATGTCATTACGATAATAGAGAATTTGAAAATAGTGGGTCCCGCAGTTTTATCTGTCCATCTGTCAATTTTTAACACCTAGGTCTACAGACTGAACGGATAGATCAATTTCTATAAAACTTAGTACTTTCTGTTTTTGAGGTATGTTTTATATGTTTAATTGATATTTTTGTTTTTGGACCAAAAATAGTGCTAGCTTGCACGGAACCATTTTTTGCATTTCTGTCGCCGTTGTGTTAGCCGCGTTACCGAACTGAATGAATTTTTATAGTAAGTTTTTAATCAACCTAAAATATTGCATACACAAATTTTGATTTAAAAAAAAATTTTAAATAAAAAAAAAAATTAATTGATTTTAGTATCTTATTTAATATTTTAAGAAGGAATCCATGATTTATTTTCAAACTTTATTTATCTTACTATGATTGTTACAATTATTATTAATAAACTTTGGTTTTTATTATCAAAAATAAATATTTTATTTTTACAAAATTTTAAAAATATTTTTAAGAAAGTTCTTGATCCATCATATTTTAAAATATTTATTTTTGATAATAAAAACCAAGGTTTGAAAATAAATCATGGATTCCTTCTTAAAATATTAAATAAAATAAAATATTTTTTTTGTTTTATTTAAGGCTTTTTCATAAAGGCTTGAGCATCTTCTTTGTTTCATTCTGTTATATCTCGCGCAAACCTTTGTTCCAAAAAAATTTAGGAGCAATTTAGTAAAAAAAATTAAAATCAGTCATTTTTCGATTCTTTTTAGGTCAGTTTTTGACACATTGCCCTTCTTAAATTTTTTTATAAAATTTTGTTAACCAGAAATTTTGATAGAAAATCTAATTTCCTACAAAAAGTTTCTTAAATTTAGTTCACAAATTCGGCTCAGTTTTCAAGTTATACCGACAATAGTGAAACATAACCAGTGTGACCATTCTCTCAGAAACGCATGAATGAATTTAAGCGAATTTCGTGTTTTAAGTAAGCTTAAGTTCCACAGTAACATATCCAATAATAAAAACCCGTGAACGCAATTGTTCCTTACTAAAAGGTCTATTCAATAGCCTATGAGTTAATTTAGTTATTTTATATGTTCATAGCACAAGCTTAAAAACAAAAATATATTACAAACTAAAAATTCAAACCTGGCAACACTCCTTACGGAAGTATTGCAATGGATGATAATGATGGTGGTTAAATTAAATCTACTTAAAGGGTTTTTCCTTAAAATGATAGTACTCAAATGCGGCATTTGACGCATGAATTATGAGAATTATATGTTGCAGCCGGAACGGAACAGAACTATAATATAGTGGGTAATACAAGGGGGAGTGCGTGCATTCAGCATTTAAGCAGCCGCCTGTTTTTGATGACGGCTAGGCAGCGACAGCTAGAGCGCAACAGTGATGATGGTATGGTGCATTTGCGAGTTTTGTATTTAAGCTCATAGATGGCTCTTCAAGCTTAAAACAGAACTTGGGTCGAAAGCAGATTACAAATTAAGTGGAATCCTGCAAATTATGTCAAACTTAGCATATTCAATTTCGTATTTGAACGTTTTGTTGACTGGTGGTTGTTTAAGTACCCAGTATTTGTGGCAGCATTGCGATAAATTGAATGAATGGCTGCGGTTTTTTCGGCTATAGTGTTAGTGTGCTTGGAATTACTCATCAGCATCACAAGAGCTCCACTTTGTGGGTTCATTATGGTAGCTATGTAATTGCGTGTGCATGTGCATTGTGCAGTCTGTCTTTCTGCAATGAAAAACATAGTGGTTAGATATCGAATGTATAGTAGTATCACTGCCGATTGAAATGTCATTAGAAACCTAATTAGAATGAATAAGTTTTTTTGGGTTATAAATTTGATGTAAAATATTATATATGCTGCATATGAGCTTAATTTAAATTAAATTGAATGGGTAAAAATTATTTTGAAAAGATCAAACTGTTTTTGCAGTTTGGAAAGCTGGCTTTGTAATCAAAATGCCAATTCTAAAATATTTTAGATTTTAACATTTAATAGAGCAAATAAAAAATACACACACAAGTGCTTATATTGTTTACTGTACAATTGGAATGAGTGATGCCAATCACATGCCTTAGAACTGCTCCTACTATGAATATTTATCTTCAAATTGACATGGACATGACAATGCAATGGAAAGATAGATAGTGTTTTTATATTTCAATATGCAAGTGTAGAGTCAATGGTTTCTTTGGTACAAAAAACTTAATAACAAGAAGGACTTGAGTGGAATTAACAAGGATATAATTTTTAACTCTATCGAAATCATTGGCCCGGTGTTGCTAAAAATTGTAAACAATTCTTTATGTGCTGGAATATTTCCAGATAATTGGAAAGAGTCAATATAGTCATACCGGTTGAAAAAGTGGCGAATACGACCAAATGCGAGGAATTTCTCCCAGTTAATATGTTGCCAACATTGGAAAAATTCATAGAGCGGTTGGTAGCAAGTCAGCTACAAGCCTATATTGAAGGAAATAGGATTTTGATACAAGAACAATCTGGATTCAGAAAGGGTCATTCTTGTGAAACAGCTGTAAATTGGTTGTTGTGTGAATGGAGAAGAGAGATTGATTGTAATAATTCAGTGATAGCAGTGTTTTTGGATTTTAAGCGTGCGTTTGAAACGATTGACAGAATTATATTGCTGCAAAAATTAGAAATGTATGGAATACGAGGCAAGGAATTGAATTGGTTCAATTCATATTTAACAGGAAGGACGCAGAGAACAAAAGTTGGCAGTTGAGTTTCTAGTCCACTAAGCGTTGACCTTGGTGTCCCCCAGGGTTCTGTTTTGGGAGTGTTGCTTTTTCTTTTATATATAAACGATGTAAAATGAGTGTTGAAATATTGTAAGATAATGCTGTTTGCGGATGATGCCTTGATTTATATAAGTGGTAAGAATTCAAAAATGTTGCTTGATTGTATGAATGCAGAAAATGAAATTAAACGTAAAAAAGACAAAGTGCATGAAGTTCAAAGTGGTTGAACCAATAACTTTATGTATGGATGGAGATATTATTGAGTGTGTTAACAGTTTTAAATACCTTGGTGTAACTTTAGATTTAAACTTGAATGTTAAAGAACATGAAAAAAATGTGTGTGCAAAAATCGCTAAAAAGATTGCGTTTTTAAGAAGAATCAGGCGTGATTTAACATTTGAAAGTTCGGCACTGCCTTATAATACCATTGTGTTACCTCATTTTAACTATTGTTCGACGTTATTGTATGCTTGTCAACGGGAAATAATAAATCGGCTCCAAGTACCTTAGAACAAAGCATTGAGAGTCATATTAAAAATGAATATTTATACACCAGTAAGAGTGATGTTAAATGCCTTAAATTGGATGAATGTGGACCAAAGACTAAAGTACAGTGCAATGATGTTAATTTTTAAAATGAAAAATAATTTGGTTCCGGACTATCTGCAATCTTTTATAGTTAATGTTGGTGAAATACAGCCTTATAGCTTGCGAAACAACGAGGACTTAAGACCAAACAGATGCATCAGAAGCAGTACCCAG
The DNA here is from genome assembly GCA_949320155.1 of Melangyna quadrimaculata. Taxonomy (NCBI): domain Eukaryota; kingdom Metazoa; phylum Arthropoda; class Insecta; order Diptera; family Syrphidae; genus Melangyna; species Melangyna quadrimaculata. Next base: position 44,178,862 of record OX439484.1, read on the forward strand.
AATTCTGTTATGCATGCGGGATTTAATTTGTTCAATAGCCTACCAACTGAGTTGAAGTCTTTCATTTTTGTATTTATTTCGTTATTTTAAAGGTTTTTTAAACCTCCAAAATTGAGTTTTTTTTATCGCGGTCTAGGGAAAATCTCTGCAGCGCAGAGATAGGTACTCTTGGCTTAAGTCGAGATGGTTGCTGAAACTCTATTATTAAACTTTAGGAACTCCTACCCACTGTTACTACTAGATGTTATTTAATTATTAATAAATGATGAAATAATATCAAACTGCACTTCTTTTTTCAAACCCTTATGGCAACATTTAGACAAAAAACTATCCCAATTGTTAATAAATATTCTAACCCTTGGTTTAAGCATAACTTTTCATAACGTAGAATGAAATGTCCCCACAAATAGTGTTCATGGGCCCATGTCAATACAAAATAACTTTGTATGTGTATAGGGAATAATATGCTCACAGACAAGGCCAAAACTACTTTTTGCCACATAAGAAAACTTGAGCAGCCACTGAAAGCAAAGTGTACTCCACAAAATAAACGTGTGTATGTGTAGTTCCTGATCATATAAGAACAAATACAATTAAAATAGGCTCGTATACAAATACACATGCACGAAGACAGCATGTTTAGATTATCAAATTTAGTTTCAATTTTGGGATTATCAAATTTAGTTTCAATTTTGGGATTCTGATTTTTCGGGATTCTTTTTAATGTTGGAACTAAATCGAAAAAAGTGTTGAAGTTAAGCAATTATGATACATTCAAGTTAAGCTTTTAACAACACTTTGTTATTTATTTATACTTAGGAAGTTTGTAATTTTCTATAACTGAAAAATAATTTTCTATTTTTCATTCTATATTAAAACTTTTGTCGAGAACGAAACTAAATCTTTTTAATAAATTTTGTTTATATTTCATTTATAAAATCCAGACTTTTAATAAATGCAATAAAAAGTCCTGTGAAGTTAGCAAAAGAATTGTTTCAAATTTAATCAAAAATGAGAGTTCCTGGTAGAAAACAAATAGTTCTAGAGTTGCTTATACTTTTTTTCAATAGTTCTGGCAAATAAAGTGTTAAAAATAGAAAAAAAGTTTTTTTGCTAACTTCACGCAGCAAGGACTTTTTCGAGAAAAAGAGTTCTGAGCATGTTTTTCAACTTAAAAAAAAAACACATCATTTCTTGTTTATTGAAAAGTAAAAGTCCTAGAAAAATTAAATTAAAAATTAAACAGTTCTACAAAAAAAAAAAAAAAAATAAAAATTCAAAAGTTGTTGCATGGAAACTCATTATTCAATTATTTACAAAGACAATTTGAATAAATTTGATAAATTAAAATAAAATAAAATAAAATAAAATAAAATAAAATAAAATAAAATAAAATAAAATAAAATTAAATAAAATTAAATTAAATTTAATAAAATAAAATTAACTAAAATAAAATAAAATAAAATAAAATATAAAAAAAAAAAATAAACTAAAATAAAATAAAACCAAATAAAATAAAATAAAATAAAATAAAATAAAATAAAATAAAATTAAATAAAATAAAATAAAATAAAATAAAATAAAATAAAATAAAATAAAATAAAATTAAATTAAATTAAATTAAATTAAATTAAATTAAATTAAATTAAATTAAATTAAATTAAATTAAATTAAATAAAATTAAATAAAATAAAAATTGATAATGGCCTAAATTTTTGTTTTCGTAAAATTGTTTTAATATTAAGTGTTGTTGTGTAATAAGTTAGTTTTTATTTTGAAGTATTTTTTTCAAAAATTGTTCCTCCACCTTGTCTCAATCGAACCTGCACGTTCTTGATTTTTGTCGCATCTAGGGAAATTATATAAAAAAGTCCTTTCAACAAATAAAAATCCGATGAAGCTGCATTTTGGAAGAGAGCTTCGTTTGTACGTCCTTAACCCCTTAAAAATAATTTAAATTTGGAGTGGAATACAAAATTTTAGGTGGGGGAGGTATTTTGAAATTACTTGAAATTCAAAGGTTTTAGGTTATAACTCTTGTTTTTTCGCACAGTTGCCAGATTTGAAGAAGAACGGGGTCGAAAACATTGGGATGTGGTACATTTAGTTAAAACAAATGTAATTAAGTTATAGTTTTGAGTTGAGTTTTGGTTGGAAAAAATATATTTTCTATTTTTTTAGAGCGGTACCGGAAGAGAAATGCCTCACTTAATGATCTTAGAAGAAGTTCTTTATTTAAAAAAAATTTTAACATTTATGTTTTTGGTGTGAATTCAATTCTTTTTTCAAAGATTCGTTTTAACTGGAAAAGTGGGTAGAATAAAAACGATCAATGGAAGCTTCATACGAAAAATTAAGTTTTCAATTTGTGCCTTTTGTATGTGTACTAAAAGTCCTACCCTTGTAGCAATTTTCAACAATCACACGTGCTCCATTTAAATGATAGTAATAATTGTTAAGAAGTGGTCGGATAACACACCCCCTTCATGAAAAATTTCAAAGTTTCTGTTTTTTTCATTGCATACACCTGAAACCCAACCGCTCTGCCAAATTTCATAATTCTGCACCAATCAATTCAGAGAAAATGGGCGGGTGTCACGCCTCTGAATGGAAAATTTAAAAGTTTCCAATATCTGCTTTGTATTGACAACATGATCTACCAGTCTGTCAAATTTTATCATTCTGCAACAATCCGAAGTTCTCTTTGTAATTAAAATATCAATTCTGTGAAAATGGGCGGATGCCACGCCCCTAAATGGAAAATCTAAGATTTTTTTTTCCTTTGTTTGTATTTCAAGCTTTAAAATGTTGCCTTTAATTTCACTTCATGTCCTACCACTCTAACAAATTTCATCATTTGGCAATGCTCAGAAGTACTCCAAATAAGAAATAATTTACATCAATTCCATAAAAATGGGCGGGTATCACGCCCCCTGAATGGAAAATCTTTAATTTTCGATTTGTTCCCTTGTATGCACCACAAGACCTACCGTTGTGAGAAATTAAATGATTCTACTATGTCGGGAAGTGCTCCATAATTTTGATGATCTGTCAGTGAGTGAGTGAGTCAGTTTGTTACGGTTTTTGAGATTTTTGCAGTCTTTTATCTCAAGAATCAACTAATGTTAAAGAATTGTAGCTTGGTGAGTTGCCTGAACCTGATGAGCTTAGCAAGTGCTGCGAGTTTTAAGTTTCTGAATTTGTTGGTCCTAAAGTTAGAGGGGGGTCGAAAATCGCCTGATTAAGATCCTTTAAAAAGGTTGTAATGCCAAAACTTGGCTCGGCACTACCGTGTATTTTGATAAGATGATAGTCTAGGAAAACAAGATATATTCACTCTGAATTTTGTGGCGAGTTTCATTTTGTTGTCTCCTTAACAACTAAGAGTTAAGGGGGGGGGGGGGGTGAAAAGGGTGAAATGCACATTTTTCTAAATTACTCAAAAACTGTAGGTTCCTTTGAAAAAAGGTAGGTCACATTGTGGATCACAATTCTTAAAGAGTGGATAAGATGATAATGGATATGGAAATGAAACAATCAAGTTATTTTGGTTTTCCCGACGTTTTGGCAGGGGTTGTTGCCTTCTCCAGGGGAACATTACAGTTTTTATAATATGAAGTGACAGCATTAAAAATTAGACTAACATTATGTAAAAATATCAAAAATTGTATTAAGTTATACAATCAATAAAATCCAAACTTATTTTAAATACAAATTTAAATTTATGCACTTCAAAATGAAGTTCAGTATTGTATTGTGCTTTATAAAACTTAAAAAGAATAAGCAAGCAATTGACGTTTAGTTAGAGACAAGTGAGCAAAATTATATGCAGTGAATGTGTTTTGTGTGTCGAGCTATCTCGGTTCATGTTGTTGCGGTTGTTAATGATGTGCAAAGTTTCAAGTGTGTATCGCTTTGACGCGTGCCGCTTGGTTTCTGAGAACGTGTTCATCTTTGAAGTCTGGAAAATGGCCGCTTTCAATTATGTGACTGGCTAATGCAGGGTTGTTGGATTTAATGTCAGATTTTGGGGGGGGGGGACATTACGTTGACGAAGGAACTGTTCTGTGGTGCCAATATAGCATTGATTGCAAGGATCGTCGGGTTTGACTTTACAATTGATTTTATATAAAGGGTTCCCCAATATGAGGTGTTGTTTTGATATTCAAAGAAAAATTACATTTTTCGAGATAAATGATCGGATGTTTATTTGAATATAAAAAGGAAAGTATGCCATTTATAATGGAAAACAATATCAGCCAAATGGCCGCCACGGCTACGCTTCCACAACAATATCCTTTTCATGAAATTTTCCATCACCAAATCGCAAAGTGGCTGCTGTATGCCCTCAATAGCTTCACGAATCCCATCTTTGTGGTCTTGAATCAACGCTGGGCTGTTTATTTATTTATTTATTTATTTAGCTCCAAATTTAAAAAATTATTAGCTCTGAAATTGTAAAATTCTATATAAATCTTTTTGTAAACAATATTTTGATACATTAAAATCAATAACATTAAAATACTTATTAAAATCTGCACATGCAGCAAACAAAGGTTCATGAATTTCATAATTTGTTCTGTTGAATCTTTGGCTTAAAAAGTCCCCAGATCTAAGAGATCGTGGGTATATATTTAGGTTGAGTTGTGATAAAATATATTCTGAATCAATTTCTCCAATCAAAACATCATAAATAAATAATATTCTAAATATTCTGTTGGCGTAGACCTTATCTTTCACGTGGCCCCAAAGGATGAAGTCGCAAGGAGTTGAATCACAAGATTTCGGTGGCCAATTGTGATCACCTCTTCGAGAGGTAACATGGTCCGGATACTTTTCCCGTAAAAGATCGATGGTTTTGTTGCTTGTGTGGTCTTGTTGAAAGTTGACGTTGTCTTAGTCAATACCATCCAATTCTGGCCATACAAAATTATTAATCATCTCTCGGTAGCGCAATCCATTCACCGTAGCTGTTGCTCCAGCTTGATTTTCGAAAAAGTAAAGTCCAATGACCTTACCGGATCATAAACCGCACCAAACAATTACTCGTTGAAGATGGAGAGGCTTTACAACAAAAAATCTTGGGTTTTCCGAGCCCCAGATGCGACAATTTTGCTTGTTGACGTAGCCACCGAATTAGAAATCGGCCTCATCAGTCAAGATGTTTTTTCGTTGAAATTCCGAATCATTTTCATGCATTTCAAGGACCCAAACAGCAAAGACACGACGTTCTTGATGATCGGCCGGCTTGAGTTCTCGTCTTAAGTGAACTTTATAAGCCTTAAAACCAAAGAGTTTACGCAAAGTACGTTAAAATGATGTTTGTGCAATACCCAATTCCAAAGAACGATGAGGAATGGATAAACTTGGGTTTTCTTCAACACTTTGGCCTACAGCAGCAATAAACTCAATTGTTCTTGAGCTATGTGCACGGATTTTATTCTTCACATCGCTAACTTTTCCCAAAAGCTTCACGACAACCAAAAAATGTTTTAGTTTTAGGAACCATCTCTGCCAAAGTTTCACCATTTTTATAGTGAACTTTAATAATTTCAATGCGTTGTTGAAGCGCATATCTTTCCATTTTTATGATAATGGCGTAGTTTCTTCTTGTCAAATGTCAAAAAATTACTGCTTCAAAAGTGACAACTACCACAATAGCGGGCTATTCAAAATAACACCTCTTATTGAAAAACCCTATATCACATCAGTGGCGTTGTCTTATGGACCTTACTTGCTTTTACTTTTGATGGCACTCACAGCCCAGGATGGGTTTCGGCCTCAACTAACAAGCCCCTCCAGCCAGCTCCGTCCCTAGCTAGCCGCTTCCAGTTGCGCACATCGAGTGCGTTGATGTCGTCATCCACTTGTTTGCGCCACCAGTTACGGGTTCTTCCCTCTGCTGCGTACCCCATCGTGGTTGGATTCGAAGACTCGTCGGGCAGGTGCGTTGCTGTCCATACGCTCCACGTGCCCCAGCCATCTCAGCCGCTGTATTTTCAGCTTTTTGACCAGGTCAACGTCACTGTATAGCCCGTATAGCTCGTCGTTGAATCTTCTCCTCCATACTCCTTCGATACACACCGGACCGAAAATCACACGAAGAATCTTCCTCTCAAAGCACCCTAGCAGATTTTTATCCGAATCTTTCAGTGTCCATGCTTCTGACCCATAAAGCAGGACCGGGATGATTAGGGTCCTTGGTTCTCTGAGAGAGGGCCTTACTACTTAAATGCCTTCTTAGACCGAAGAAATAGTGGTTGGCAAGAGTAATTCTTCGCTTGATCTCTGCACTGATGTCATTCTGCGATGTAATAGTGGATCCCAGGCAGACAAAGTCCTTGACAACTTCGAAGTTATATCTGTCCATCGTGATATTTTGCCCGAGTCGACGATGTTGAGATTCCTCTCTCGATGACAGCATATACTTCGTCTTGTCCTCATTAACCGCCAATCCCATTCTAGCCGCCTCCGGTCTTAAGGACCGCCATACCTTAAGACCGGATTGAAGTACAGAGGTCTTCAATATATCATATTGTGGATAATTGTACTGTAAGTTGTTCTTAGATCATTTTGTGAAAAAATAAACTTCTCAGTATAGTTATTAAACGAAATATGAAAATCAAATTCCCTTTCGTTACCAATCTTAAAACTTGGTGCCAAACATAGCCCTAAACAAAATTCCCCAAACAAAATTTCTCCATCCAAAAATATAATAAATATCCTCCCATATTACGATTTTTTTTTACTAAATGTACTGCACACAAATGTTTTCGACCGTCTCAAGTCTATAAATTGTACGAAAAAAAGTGTTAAAATATTTTTTTTTTTATTATTTGGTGGCGCAACGGCTCGGCTCATGAAGAACCAGGGCCTAGTGACTTACAACTCGCAACCATTCCTGTGAGCGCGTGTCGACAGGAATGGGTAGGGACCTACAATTTTATGCCGAATCCGAATGGCTAGACGAGAAGCACTCATTCATGACAAAGTGATACTCTTGGAAGATTTGTCAATTTCTCGCAAGAGGCAGTAGACCTGAATTTTTTTTTTTTTAGTTTTTAGGTGGACGAGGCTGGGAAGTGAATGCAGACCTCCAGCGTGACTGGCCATCGCACTAACCATCACGCTACGGTCTGCTTCTACAACTTTTTCATAAGAACATAATAATTTTCGAGTAATTTAGAAAAAAAAAGTCCATTACCCCCTTAACTACCCTTAAACTTTTAGCTCAACACCAAATTTAGGGTTCTTTCAGCGAATGTTAAGTACAAAAAATGAAGCTCTCCACCAAAATTCAGCTTTGGCGGAAATTTTTGGATGTACGGGCATTCTCTCATTTAATTTTCTTGGACTATTAAGCAACTTTGAAGAATGATTACAAAAATGTGTTAATTATTATTATTATTATACCTAAAAAAAAAACAACAGACAATACGTTTAAAGAAGTTCGTAGTATTATGTATTGTATTCAAGTCCGTCTGAGAGATCATTTAACTATGCAATACGAAAGAGAATTTTTCTTAGCTGCGTTTTCAACAATAGTTATTAAGACAAACATTTTTTTGTAAACAAATAATAAGTAAAAATATGTACATAGGTATACATATATGTATAAAAATGTATAAATATTGTTCTGTATAACATTTCAAAAATAAAACAAAAAATATGGTTTTATTCTCCTGAACATAGTCTCAAAACAAAATCTTATAATGAAATGTCTCTGCCATTAACATGATACTATATCGTTTTTTGCGACAACATGGCAAGGATTCTTTTGTTTTACCATAAAATAACCACAAGTAAAAAAGTGTACGTAATAATAAAAACAAAAATATGGTATTCACATACAAAAAGACTATCTCACAATGAACATAGGTTTGCATACAAATTATTCTATTAAAATGGGCTCGTTTCTGGTTGTTTTTTTTTTTGTTGTTAGAAAAAAACAATGCCCTATCCTCATCCACCCTGTATTAAAAAACTATGTAAAATATTTCATAACTCCACGTGTGTCATTATCAGGAAAATCATAAACAAAACAAAAAATATAAACACTACGACAGAAACAAAAAATTGCAGTAAGAACTGTGTGTGCACAGTAAAACATTAACAGAATGTCATATTATGTCCTTGCTCTTAGATTCCCTTCCCTGGGCGAGAATTGAAATGCATGCGAGGAATGTAAAACAAGAATTCCAATCGAGAAACAGTTGAACAGTGAACACATCAGCATCATGGGGAATATACTCGTAGGAGGAGTTCGAGTCAGTAAGGAGCATCCAGACAGCAGAAAAGCAGCATGAAAAGTCATAAGCTAAGAGCATCAACCAGCCATAGTATAGCAGCATTTTGAGAAGGCAGTAGGAGGCAGAAGGAGTCAGAACTCAGGACTATAAGCATTCAGCAGGCATCAGAAGAGGAGTTGTACCAGCAGATACTCGTTAATATAAAAACAAGCAAAACAATGCAAAACATGAGCTTTTTCATATTCTTTCTATTTTTCAAAAGAATTCCTTTGCGACATACCCATCCAGACGACTTCTGCTGGGAAGACAAAAATGTCGTTGTCCTCCTTCATCATAAACATCATCTAAATCATCGTAATGATCATTATATGTACAAACATGAGTATACCCTACATACTTTTCTTTGTATCTTTAAATATTGTAATGTTGGGTTCATAATGTTCGATTGGGATTAACAAATGTTTTCAAACAGTCATGTATTCTGTGCATGTAAAGGAAAACATTCATTCTTTGAAGCTAACATTTTTGCGGCATCCGACATTCCAAAGATTCATAATTTATCAACTTTTCTAACTGAACGGGTACTGTAATTGTTTAATTAACTATAAACTTGCATATATGCATGGGGTTTACGTAATACAAGGGCGTACGCAGGATTTTGATCAAGGGGGGGAGGGGTGGAAAACTCGTTCAATAAACAATTTAGATGATTTTTCTTAAGTATTTATTTTTTTCGTTAATACGAAACTGGAATAAAAATTTTTAACATAAATAAATAAATAGGAAAACAAAAATAAATACCTATTTTTTATTTTAATAGCTGTGTGGAGTGGGAACCCCGAACTTTTGTACCTATATGACCTTATTTTGCGGCTTGGGTCTTAAGCAAGTCTTTCAAGGACTTTTTTTTTTACTATTTCAAACTCATTTTCCTTTACCACTTTCCAGTGAAAAAATAAATACAAATAAATTGGGTGGTACAACGTCTCGTGAAGAACCAGGGCCTAGTGACTAACAACTCGCAACCATTCCTGTGTGCGCCTGTCGACAGGAATGGAAGGGACCTACAATTTTATGCCGAATCCAAACGGCTAGACGAGTAGCACAAGTGATACTCTTGGAGGATTTGTCAATTCCTCGCAAGAGGCAGTAGCCCTGAAAAAAAAACTTTTTATTTTGTATGTGGACGAGGCTGGGAAGTGAACCCAGACCTCCAGCGTGACAGTCGAACGCACTAACCATTACGCTACGGGCTACTGGTCGCACTCAGCTGCATTTAAAAATGTTTTAAAAAAATTTAAATTATAATTTATTTCGATTTCTTAATTTAACAAATACATTAATTTTATATATTTTTCTCTTATTTTTTTCTCTCGATCTTTAGCAGTTTTTGTTGTTTTTTTAATGATTATCATAAAATAAAAAGTTTTTTAAAAAAATGTATTAAAAAAGTAGGTAATGAAAACAAATTGTAAATAATTTGTTTTGTGCATGCGAGGAGGTGTAAGTTTTTTGACTGGAGAATATTTACAACTGGCTCAAGATAAGCTGAGTATTTTGCTATTGGGACAAGACATATTATAAAAGCTGTTTGTGTAATAGCACAATGCAGCTGTTGTTTTCGTTGTACAGTTTCCTTCAATAGAAAGCTCCCTCAATCCATTGACGATGCTGCCAAAATGTTCCTTAAAAACCGAAATGCTTTTCTATTTCTCAGACCAGCGAGTTCCACAAAATGCAGGAATGTTTTTGGACAAACTTACTCCTTGTAGGGGAAATGCGGTAAAACTTAATGACATTTTTGATCGTTGCTATTGTGTTTCGAATTTCTGCTTATGGCTTGCACAATGGAAGTACAGCATTAGGGTATTTTTTTTATAAAAATTGCCTGTATACACCATTTTCATTGTTCAACAGCCATTATAGCATTGCCCAATAAGTTTCTTTGGATCAAGCCCTCTGCATCTTCAATAAATCTGTCTAACGCAGAGACGGATGCGTTGACAGACTTTTCTGTCGTGTCAAAGTAACATGGATTGACATTCATCTTATTCAAAAATTTTTAATTTTTAAATAATAAAAAAAAAATTAGAGTTTTTGGAAGTTTCTAATCCATCATCATCGTAGCCATCCTTTAATGGAATTTGACAGTTCATACATTAGCAGATAGGTAAGAAACTAAGTTGCGTCGTTTGAGTAATATTTCGTTTCAAATGTCACTCAAAAGCCTTAAAATCGCCTTTTCCCGCGCAAAAAATGTAATTTCAAAAATTTCAGATTATTTTTAGTTTTTTCAAAACATCATCTTCGTAGAAATCTTTCAATTTAATTTGACAAATCAGTAGCAGAATGTTCCAAATGTTCATGAAATGCAGCGATGTGCGGCGCGACTGCGATGAAAAATTAAAGTAAGTTGACAACTGTCAAATGGGCGATGGGCGCGTTTAATGTAATTCCACAACGGGTAGCACAAAAGGTGCTGCCACCACGGTAGCTCAGCGATGGGGGCTGAATAAATTATTCGATTAATAAAAAGTAGAAAAATAAAACAAATGAGGTAAATAAAAAAAAAAATGTGCAGTACAGGGTGTACTTACACAAAATGGGAGCCAGTGATTTTGTTTCTTGAATAAAAGGAAATCACAAACCTTTTGAAGCGGAAAACAATGACGCGAATTTTGATTTGAATATGAAGAACAAAGTTAACTTTTAGCAAGAGTATCTTTAATGATTTTAAATTGCTTGGGAAACCTTACAAGCAGGATTAAAACCCAAGATCTTTTAGGAAAATTGATTGAACAAAACATTTTTAAATAAAGAAAAGATGGACCGCTAACACTTTTGTCCCGAAAGAACAAAGAATCTATATACCGGGTCGCGCGTTCCGCTTTATCGGAAAAATGACGAACAAAAGCCAAACGACACTGACTTTTCAAAGCTATTTTCAACAAAAAAACGAGCGATTTTCACTCTACAATTTCGATACTTATCTTGCCAGTTGAACTGTCAAATACTCCTTCCTCTGAGGCCAAATTTTCCCTCCTGTCTCACTCCCTGCTTACTATCCACCAATTCACAACTTTATTTCAGTTTTTCACACCTTTTTCGGTAATAAAAACTTGATCATATTAATAAAGTTATATCGTTGAATTTCTTTTTTCTATTTTTTTTTTTTCAAACTATAGACGGATAAGAAGAGCCCTTCCAGGCTTTCACCTTGCCTGGGCGACCACTTCCTTTTTCCAATGCCCAAATGATTTCGGCCAATCAGAAACCGTGGATCTCGGTCGCGTCTTCATTCAGCTACACCACGCATATTTACGGGAGTGAGCGGACATAGTTGAGACCCCACCGCCTATCCTACTCGCACCTTACACCCCAGCTTTAAGCAATGCATTGCCATTAGATTCGCCGTCCTCTGGTATGACATCCAGTGGGCGGGAATTAAATGGATGCATTCTGCCCCACTCAACTTTTAAAGAAAGTTTCGGAAAATTAAAAAAGAAACTCAAATTTGAATCGCGTTAATTTTTCCCCCTTGAACCTAAAATCAAGTTATCATTTTGTAAATTGGTGAGAAGCGAACTTCAATTTTAAATATCGGAGAGGAGAGTTTGGCGATTCTTTCTACTTCGCGATATTACTTTAACTTCGTTGGGCTTTCGTGCAGATTTGGGGAAATGGGGATTCGCGTTAACGTGCCATCTTGTACACATTATTATTTAACAGAAATAGTAGGTTGGGCGACAGCCATTCTCACAAAGAGTAACATCAGTCTCTGGGATAAAAATGTCACATTTGCAACTTTTGGACTTGGTATTGACCAGACAGACGGTCTGTCACTTTTTAAGTTGTTTGAATGGACCATCTGTCGCATATTCGATTGTTCATGTTTTTGTGGACCGCCTGTCACACATTTGATCCCCTTTGATTAACGACGACTACTTGGGTTGCTTTTCCAAAATACTTTAAGAGCAGGTCTCTGGTTGATGGAAACCAGGTATCTACTGAACTCTAAGAGCATTTTGGAGAAACAACGGAAAAGGAAGGACTTAAATGAATAAATGATAATAAAAAGGCCAGTGAAACTTGTTGTGGTGAAATTTACCCCAACAAATCCCACCCTTACCTCCTAGGAAATGTCCTAACATTTCTGTAACACATTTTCTAAGATATGCCAAGGTAATGGAAAACGAAAATGGATTTTCCATGAAAATAAAAATCAAAATCAAAAATTGACAATGAAAAACATCGATTCACAAACAAACAAAATAAAAAGCTACTTTACTTTACTGCTTAAACTTCGGATGCATCGGCATGCGGTTTTAAATCTTTAACATGCCAAGTACAGCGTTCTTTACCATTACTATCTCCATAGACATATGTCCAAGGTGACACAAACTTCTTAATTTTAAACGGACCGACAAACTTCGGTGCTAATTTGGCAGCATAATAATTGGCGGCATCCGACAACGTGAAATTCCTACGCCAAACAACTTCGCCCAGGTGATGTTGAACATCACGCCGTCGAAGATTGTAGGTCTGAGCAGATCTTTTAGATGCTGCATGAAATTTGTTCCCTATATCAACCCTAAGTTCCTTGAAACGTTTAGCGATCACCTCCCGATCCTGAACTATCTCCTTTTGTTGGTGCTTCCTGACCTGAAGTCACCATATCCCTCCCAAAATTCGCATAATTAGTCGAAACTCTTAAAACCTCATGCTGTGACGTGCGAATAGCACACGCCACCTTGCTGAGTTGTGAATCCCACACCCGGTGGTTTTCCGCGACGTAAGCCCTCAACGTCGTCATCAAAGTCTGATTAATTCTCTCCGCAGGATTCGCCTGCGGATTATAATGGGCTGTCAATTTTAATTGTGACGCGTACGCCTAGCAAAGCGCTTTCAGTTCCTTAGATCGGAACTGGGGACCGTTGTCACACACGATCACCTTTGGGATTCCAAATAAAAGGAAGACGTTGTCTTCAAGTTCCCTAACTATAGCCTTAGCAGTGACCGACCTCAACGCGAACAGTAGTGAAAACTTGTCAAAGTAATCCACTACCGTTAAAATATAAATAAAACCCCTACTCGATTTCGGAAGTGGACCTCCTAAGTCTATATATAAATCATTTCCCATTGTTCCTTAATCCCTCCCCTCTCTGTCATTAACCCAGCTGGCTTATCATTCACTGGATTTACCTGTGGGCAAACTTTAGAACTCCTAACGTATTTGGTTATATCGGCCCTCATTTTTGGCCAGTATTTTTTTGCTCCGAATCTAGCAAAATATTTCCTAACTACCATGTGTCCTGCTAAAGAACCATCATGGTATTCCTGTAAAATCTCTAACCTCTCATATTTCCCTAACACTCTCTTCCATTCTTGATTATTTTCATGCACTACTGCATGAGTTGTTTGGACGAGTTTGAACAACTGACCTTGTTCAACTCGCCAAGCTGGAAACCTAAGTGGATTCGCATTGACTTCTGTAAAGATTTCCTTACCGCTGGTGGGGGGAAATTTTACTTATTTAAGAAAAATAAGAGGAAGGTGATTCCTTTTCAAAATCTTTATTGATACTCAATATTTAAAACTATTTTACGCTATTTATATTCTTTTTTCCTAAAGAAAAAAAAGATAACAATTATGTACACATTTTATAACTAAAGATAAACGAATACAAGCGTGATGATAATTCCTTATCTCTTGCATGCTTATCGTACACACACACAAGAGACTGGCATCGTGGTTGTACTCGTTTATTTACATAGGTAATGGTGTTCAATCTTTAAACAACTTCAGAAAACATTTTGGTCACTCAATGGTCTGAATCCTCGTCTGAGATACCACCCAACTGTGGCACTCCTTGAGAAAGCATATCCGGAACATCATGCTCTTTGCCCTTACGGTGAATGATTTCAAAATCGAACAGTTGGAGCCTAATTGCCCAACGAGCTTTCCTTCCCTGCGGATCCTTAAGATTACTCAACCATACCGGGGAATAGTGATCCGTCACAACCGTAAGCCGAACACCTTCGATATACGGCCGTAATTTTTCAATAGCCCAAAGTACAGCTAAGCACTAATTCTCTGTTGTTGAGTAATTTGTCTAATTTCTATTTAAGGACCTACTAAGGTAACAGACAACCTTTTCTCCTTTATCGAAGTTCTGTGAAAGAACTGCACCGATACAATAATTTGATGCGTCTGTTTGAACGACGAATGGTCGTTTAAAATCTGGGCAAGTAAATATTGGTGCTATCACCAAACACTCTTTTGCCTTCCTAAAACTATCCTCACATTCCTGAGTCCAAATGAACTTCCTATTCTTTTTTAACAAATATGATAAAGGCCTAAGCAATTCAGCAACATTTGGTACAAAACGACGACATCAGGAAACTATCCCTATAAAACTCCTTACTTCTTTTACATTCCTCGGTGCTGGAATCCTTACCATGCTTTCCACTATCTCTGGATCTACATGTAAACCATTTCGATCCACTATATAACCTACAAATTTCAGCGATGGCATGCAAAAATTGCATTTTCCCTACTGACCTACAGTCCTGCTTTACTCAACCATTACATCATATCATTCAGAATTTCTAGATGTTGTTCGAAATTTTCTGTAATGATGATGATGTCATCTAAATAGACGAAAACGTATGGCTCGAGGTCGGCACCAAAAACTGTGTCGATAAACCTCTGCCAAGTCGTAGGCGAGTTGTGAAGACCGAAAGGCATTCTTCTAAATTGAAAAAGACCTCTCCCAGGAACCGTTAAGGCAGTGTAGGGCTTTGATTCATCCTCCATAGGAATCTGCCAATATGCTTAATTTATGTCTAGTGAGGACAAGAACCTTGCACTTCGAAGGCTATCTAAAATCGAATAAATGTAAGGTAGCGGATAAGCATCCCTATCTGTATTTTTATTCAGCTTCCTATAATCCACACAGAATCTATACGAGCCGTCCTTCTTCTTAACTAAAAGTATTGGAGATGACCAAGCACTAGTTGATCTCTCAATAACTGCTGCTTCTAACATTTCGTTTAATTCCCTATCAATATGTTCCTGTATTGCCGGATTAACCGGATAATACCGTTGTTTAATCAGTTTCGCTGACGTTCTTATCTTGAGCTCAACCATCGTTGTCCACCCTAAGCCTTCAGGCATTTTCCTAAATGATTCCTCTATTAAATTTTCTAAAAGCTTAATTTCCCTATCACTCAACTCCGAACGTTCTGTAATAGAACAAATCGAAACCGGCTGTTCCGAAAAATTCCACTCACGTGACTCCAAATCCGGGACTATACCCGAGAGTGCCCGAAAATCTGCACCAAGGATCAATATGTGTGGCAGAATTGGTATGACAAGACAGTCAATCAATACTGCCTAACATCCCGACACCTGTTCCATCCGCTAATTGAACGTAGCCAACCGTGTCACATTTTTCAACGAAAAGCTGTCTACATCGCTTTATATGTATACAAGTCTGAACGAGTCCACTTGCTTCTCTACTGGCTCCAACTGGCTTCGAAAAAGGCAACCCAGTTCACGAGGAAGTTGCTCAAGTTTGCGTAACATGTGAGTGTATTGCCACTACCGTGGTCCGTGGATACTGGCTTGTGTGGCCTCAGGGTAAGAAACAAATTAATCGTTTCGCTAATCCACATCACTCATGGAAGGATCGGGTTTTCGACTGAATTTTATTACAAGAGTTGAGATTTCGATGTTAAAATGGTTTTGAGATTACAGAAGAATGTTTTTGGTGAAATCATCAAATAGAATTGAGTTTTTGCAAACTAGTTTCAAAATTTAGGCAAATGCCCCCCTTAGGACTTCGGACTAAAAATCACAGAAACTCGAATTAAAGGAACAGACCTTTTAATAAAGTAAAAAGGTGTAGGGGAAAGGTACAGTGAGACAGTCCGAACAGTGAGACATTTAATTTTTTAGCTTCCCAGAAACTTGCGGAGACATTTCGGTGCAGACAGTAAAGTTTCTTTTCAATTCCGCAACTTTTATTTCTGTTCCGAACAACACCCAGTTGCGCGTGTGCTCTCAGTGAATAAATAGCGAATAAAAAGGGGAAAAGTATTTTCTTTCGTGTTTTTAAAATTTGTGTAGCATCTTCAAATATTTATGTAAGTGAGGCACTTTTTTTTATTGGCTTGTTATTATATGTTTTTTCAATATACAAACAACAATCTACGGTATTCTTTCCAGTTTTGTATGCAAAAAAGTTTTTCTTGAAAATTCTAAAAATTAAACAGTGAGATAGATTCAAAGGTCGAACAGTGAGACATGTTTCTTCTTATCTTTACTTCTTTTATTCAACATAAAAATGTTATTTATTTTTATTTGTATTGCAACAAAATTTCTTAAAAAAAAGAAACAAATGAAAAGTATGAATTTAATTGATTTATTAAAAACTTAATCAATGAATAATGTGAACTGAAATGTGATTTTAGTTAGTTTTTTTTTATCTTACAATTTCATATGTTTTTAGTTGTTTTTGTTCCTATAAATTAATAAATAAAATAGTATTCATGTATTTTTTTGGTAAGAAATTGCTTAAGACGAGTTTTTATTAAAAATATTTTGCTGTCCCACTGTGAGCCCTACGCTGTCTCAGTCTTCAAGCCCCCGTCGAACAGTGAGACACTTTGACCTTCTACAAGAATTTTACTCATGGGAAAGTTGTTTTTAATTTTCTCAATGAAATTTTTACAGCAAAATGTAGGGGAAATATGTTGTAAGATTCCATCAAAAATTCATTTTCATAGTTCAAAAGAATTCGAAATTATAACCGTTTAAAAAAAAAGTGTCTCACTGTTTCAACCTTTCCCCTAAGTGATACCGTTATTTATTTAATAATTTATTTTATGTTTTAAGTAATTATTTTAGAAATTTTGCCCCTCTTGCTTTAATGGTGGGGTGGGTGGAGATATTTCCATTTGCATTTTTTTTTATTTGAAAACATTAAAGCGATTAATTAAAATTTTGTATCAAAAAGTATTGGGGTGCAATTTAATGAAAATCGATTATATGGAGACAAATGTGATTCAAGTCCCCCTAATGGTTTTCTCGTAAGATTAAGGACCAGTTTGTAGTTTGTTAACATATAATCATCTTTAATTCATGATTATAGTATCAAACCAAAAACACAAATGTTAAAAAAAAAAGCCAAGTTCTTCTTAATACAAAAACCTTTGCGTAACCAGTCAGCCGTAAATAGTAGTGAGATCTAAAAGTATGCAAAGTTCTAAGTTTATAAATGTTGAATATCAAGTATTTTGATTAGAGTAATATCAGAGAAATCTGTTATTTATTGATTACTGACTTAAATTAAGTTGGTGTACTAGTCAAGTTTTCATTTGATAATTGAAAAAGAAAACTTGCCAAGTAAACCAACTAATTTTAAATCACTAATCATAAAATAATACAGATTTCTCCGAAGAAGTGGAAGCCACGCTCACTGAATGTAAAACCTTAAATTTTTATTGTCCCTTTTGCATTTCAAGTAACAAATTTCATCATTGTATAGTAATCATAAGTGCTCTGAATAATTTATATGAATTCTATTAATATGAATTCCATTAAATAGTCGGATACCACGTCCCCTGAAAAGAAAATCTTAAATTTTCGATCTTTTCCTCTGTATACATCATAAGACCTACCGCTGTGCGAAATTATAAGATTCTACGATGTCGGGAAGACGGGAAGTACTTCATAGTTTTGGTGATCTGCAGAGGCGTCTTTAGACAATTAGGGGCCCTGGGCCGTTTAGGAAATGGGGGCCCTTTGTAGAAAATGTATTGTAAATTTTTTAAGTTTATCTTTAGCCATTACTTATTATAAGTTTTGTTAAATGTCAGCTAACAAAAATGAAATTATTAGTTGCTGTATGATAAGTTCTTTTGTAGTAGCTCGTAGCGTAATCGTTAGTGCGTTCGACTGTCACGCTGGAGGTCTGGTATCGCTTCCCAGCCTCGTCCACCTAAAAACTAAAAAGTTTTTTTTCAAGGCTACTGCCTCTTGCGGGGAATTGACAAATCCTCCAAGAGTATCTCTTGTCACGAATAAGTGCTTCTCGTCTAGCCGTTCGGATTCGGCATAAAATTGTAGGTCCCTTCCATTCCTGTTGAAAGGCGCACACAGGAATGGTTGCGAGTTGTTAGTCACTAGGCCCTGGTTCTTCATGAGCCGTTGTGCCACCCGATTTATTTTTTATGATAAGTTCTTAGAGCAAAGATCATTATAAACAAATATTCTGTTTTAATAACTCAGTGGTCTTGAAAAAAAGTGCAAACATATTCAAAAAAAAGTTATACATCAATGAGTGGTGCTTTTTATTAAAAGAATATTATACAAGAAGTAGGAATACCTAAAATCAATTTTGTAGAGTGTGATTCTCTTATGTATTTTTAACACAAAAAAGTTTGTTTGTAGTTGTAGTTACAATATTTAATTCAACAACTGAAAAGTAACGAAATTTTACAAAAAAAAAAAATAATACAATACGACAAAAGTCTTATTTGAATGTTAGGTAAGACCAAGGTTACTCCAAAACCGTTTATTAATATACAAATTTTACAATCTTAAAAAAAATTCAAAAGACTTCCTGGGTGGAGCTAGAGTGTGGAGCTGGTGAAGCTAGAGTGTGTTCCACCGTTGCTCCGAATTTAATAATTTAAATTAATTCCTAGGACTCTTTATATCGTCGAAAACTTAACAATTTATTAATAATAGTAAACAGTTACTCCGTTTACATGAGGGGACTCGACGATCGAATTGAATCGGATTGAGACTTCGATCCAGGTATACGGGATCGAATTCAAATAGTATCGAAGTACACTTGAATTGACACTTTAATTTTTACTGTGTTCGTGCGGAATTAAGTTTTTGAATATCGTGACTACGAGAGAATTATTGTTCATGTTTTTTTAATACAAAAATTCAAAAAATGGCAAATTCTTTAGTTTTTCAATCCAGGTCTACTTGTTGATTGTAGTTTTCGATTTGATTCAGCTCGCAAGGTCGAATCGGAATTAGAAATCCTGTTTAAATACACTGAGGGAAAAAATGTGATTTACAATTAAATACAACCGTTTTTGATTTAAAGTATTTTAGATGAAGTGGAGGATTTTCATTTGTACGTTGAAACAATGTTAATTTGAATATGTGACGTAATTTTAAGAGATTCAGCCTAGTTTCAAAGTAAAATGTATTTATTTATACATTGAAATCAACTTTTGTACATTTACAATCCGTTCTACTTTATTTTAAAGTGAAACGTTATCATTTTTAAATTGAGATCCAAAATTAAAGTGCGGTCAACCTTGTTTCAAAGTGAAACGTATTCTTTTTTACATTGAAATCCACATTTTACATTGCGATCCACTTTTGTGGCATTTGAAGTGCCATCAACGTAGTTTCAAAGTGTTGCATAGTTAAGTAAACCTGAATTTGTTTGTATTCATAAGCTTAATAAAAAGAATTTCGAGAGCGCGTTGTAGTTTTTCGAAGTAGCTCCCTTACACCTAAAAACTAAAAAGTTTTTTTTTCAGGGCTACTGCCCCTTGCGAGGAATTGACAAATCCTCCAAGAGTATCACTTGTCACCAATAAGTGCTTCTCGTCTAGCCGTTCGGATTCGGCATAAAATTGTAGGTCCCTTCCATTCCTGTCGAAAGGCTCACACAGGAATGGTGGCGAGTTGTTAGTCACTAGGCCCTGGTTCTTCATGAGCCGTTGTGCCACCCGATTTATTTATTTATTTTTATAAACTAAGGTATACTTTGAATAATGTTTGAAAATATTAGCATGAGAATATTGGTAGAAAAAAAAATAATCATTAACTTAACTCTAATTTCGTCTGGCGATATATTTAAGAACAGAAACAAAAGGCTGTCATAACATTGAAAATCTTTGAAATTTCATTATGTAAATGTGAATTTGTTGTAGACACTCCTTCATTCTTTTCAATTTCAGACAAAATTCTTTGCATATTATCACGTAAGGCAAGGTATCTTGATAGTGGTATACTCTATCAGTTATCCTTAAAATATTGAACATCAACATTTTTTTTTACTCTAACCATCCCTTGATGTCTCCCCACAAGTTCTCGATAGAATTAAGGCCCAAACTATGAACGGTCCAATCTAAAAATGCAATTGTTGTATACGCAAGCAACTGATTAACAATCCGTGGAGGAAATTTTGCATCATTATCGTGCTTAAAAACAAATGTTATGGGCATCATTGCAAATGAATATAATACAATAATAATATTTTCCACGATGTCTTTATAAGCTTTCTGGTAAGTTCATGCCTAAAGACGCGAGACGTGAGAGAGTGAGTGAGTCAGTCAATCAGTCAGTTCCGGTTCTTGAGATTTTCCCAGACGTACATCTCAGCTACGGCTTATGTTAAAAACTTAAAATTTGGCAAAGCGTCTGTGATTGATGTGCTTAGCAGATACTACGAATTTTAAGTTTCTGAATTTATTGGCACTGAAGTTAGAGAGGGGGGTCGAAAATCGTCTGAGTTTGATCCTGTAAAAAAGGGTTTATTACCAGAACTTGTCCGGGCCCTTTGATTTGATTGCAACTGGTTAGTCCTCAAATACTTTGTTAAAATTTGTTTGGCAAAAAATCCAAAGTTTGAGTTGTTAATCAAAGAAAATCTGCCAATTTTGTTTTGGATCAGCGTTACCTTATTAGAACTTGTTAAGGGCAAATCACAAATTTAAGCCACATGATAAAACTGGACCTTACTGTAGTTATAAAACTACTAACATATTTTTTGTATAGTATGGGTGCAGCAATCCGAGAAAATAAAGTGATTTTTGTTACTTATTTTAGGTCCATAGTGGTCTTATTAAGTAATATCATCTTCATATAAAGGCCTTATAAAAGATTCGTATTTCCACTTAATTTAGAAATATCTTCGTTTGCATAAATTCGAGAAAGAGGGTATTGCGGTTTCCTTTTTAAGTTTTCTTCCAAGAATTTATTTTTACTTTTATTTATTTATTTATTTGCATACTTGCACTTTAAGATAGATTATCTTATAAACTAATACAAGTTTGGTTATGAAATACAATAGTTCTAAGCTTAGCATTAGATACAATTCAATATAAAGTTAGTTAAATACGCTTATCAATAATTAAGTGATATTAAATTATTAGATTCTCTTCATGTTTACATTTAAATTATTTTCATTTCCACAAAGCCATAGTATAAATAATTAATTAATTTTTATTTCCCGTTTTAGTTTACACTTTTGTATTTTTGTTTTATTTTGCTATGTTATTGCTCTGTGTAAATTTAATAGTACAACTTTAGTTACGTGCTAAATGCACCACTAGCTCTCTTTTGAAACCCCGTTGGTAACAAATACGTTTTATACTTCGAGGTAGATTGTTCCACAAACGAATGGCATTGATAAAGAACTGGCGTTGATGAGGACATTTGCAATCTGTCAAAGAGGTAAGACGGTATATCGTCTTAGCCCAAATATGTATCTGGCAATACTATTGTATGCAACATTTAGTTTTCTTCTGCTGTTAAAGTCGCAGTTGCAATAAATCTCACATCCATAAATCAATATTAGTATAACCAAAGTTTTAGCCAGCATTAAACTGGTTTTTATAGGAGTATAGCTTTGCGCGACCCATAACGTGCGGAGCACTCCATAAACTTTTCCCATGACTGTATTGATGTGTGTATCCCAAGTGAGTTTCCGGTTGAATATCATTCCTAAGTTTTTAGCAGTGTCTACATATTCTACTACAGCATCGTTTAGACTTATTTCTGGAAAGTATGAGGAAGCTCATTTATGTATAACGAAAATAACAGGGGACCAAGAATCGATCCCTGTGGAACCCCTTGAGAGGTAGAGAGAAAACTAGACAATTTCCCATTCACAAATATAGCTTGCATTCTTCCAGTTAAATATGAATTAATCAGTTTGACAGCAGAACCTGAAAATTTATACTGCCGGGATAGTTTTTTGCACAGATTAACATGTTCGACCATGTCAAGTGCTTTAGAGAAGTTCCAGCAATATGAGAAAACTTATATTACCATCATCTAAGGCCTTCCTTATGTCCTTAATAACATTTAAAAGTTCCGTGGAACAACTACGCTTTTCCCTAAAACCAGATTGCTTAGGTGACAGCATATCTTCGCTCCGGAGATAACTATTGATCTGCCTTTGAATAATTTTTTCAAAAACTTTTGATAAAAAGGACAATATAGAAATGGGTCTGAAATCGTTTGCACTTTTGGCAACTGGTATTATTTTGGCCCTTTTCCACTGTCCTGGAAACACACCTGTTGTAGGAATTGTATTGAAAATGTGTGTTAAATGTGGAAGTATAATAGGTAAGATAGCTTTTAGGAACTTTGGGTGCATTTCATCTATTCCGATAGCATTTGATTTTATAGATAGAATACATTCGACAACATCTGTACACTCTATTCTGGCAAATTGAAAGAGATTATCCGAGATAATTTGAGACTCAGTATCATCAACAATTTGGTGGGGAGAGGTAACAGGAAGCGGAGGAAAAGGCAATGATACAAATTTTTGATTTAGAACGTTGCCATCCACATCATCAGAAACCTCCAAATTCTTTTTTTGTTGCTGTTCCTAATTCACGTATACTTTTCAATAGTTTTCGTCCATCCATGTTATTGCTTAGACGGGTACAATAAAAAACTCTTTGCGGATCTTATTTTGCTAATAACTAGATTAAGCAAGCTCCGATAGCTTCGTTGAAATACTTCTAATCTACATAGTCTTCAATTATAATAGGCTTGATTTCATAGCTGCAACAGTTCACGAATTTCCATCGTAAACCATGTCCATCGTTGGTCATGTCTGCGAAGCCTTTTACGAAGAGGAACGTGAGTGTTAAAAAGAGGAGATACTTGTGAGTTAATGTTATCTGGTCACTAGGGGACGCTTAGTAATAAATGCTGCCCCACTCAATGTTACGAACATCTTGTTCTAAGGTGACATAATCAATTGACTGAAAATCTCTATATTGGAACGAAATGTCTGTGCCCTGAACCTCAAAGTCGAATGTCATGTATATGAGATCATGGCTTGAAAAGTCAGGTGCTGAGAGTTGGTCTTTAAGAAGTATCTTATTTATGTCACTAACAAAAAAAAACATCTAATAGTGTGCTAGAATCTTCGGAAAAATGTGTTGATAAAGTAGTATTTACTGGGTACATGTTGAAAGTTCTCATAACGTCAAATGAGTTTCTTTCGACTAAAAGATTACTATTAAGGCCACCACCATTATTTTAGAAGATTGTACAGATATTTCATCCATTATTTGAAAAAAAGGAGAGAGGCTGATATTTTTATTTGGTCTATATACAGTTCCTATAAGTAACTTATCTTCGCCGCAAATAATATCAACAAACACATATTCCATTGTAGTGCCAGCACCTGATTTACATTTAAACTTGCACGTAATACCTTCTCTTACAAATATAGCCACAACGCCACCTATCGGTCCGTCCCTATCACCCCTAAAAATCTTATAACCACCTAGTCCCCATATATTGTCATTAAATCTATGACTGGACCACGTTTCTGAAACACAAACTACATCGACCTTACTTTCAACAAATAGGTACCTGAACTCATCAATTTTTGGCAACAAACTTTGTGCATTAATGTGGCATATTTTAAGCATTTTTGTTAATACACCAACCATTGAACGTAGAACTCCACAGCTAGCATCATAAGTGGAACCACCATTCAATATTCCAATAGCTTTTTCAAAAAATGTAATATTTTACTTTTACTCAGAGCGAAGTGAATGTTTTATAAATGTATAATACGAGAAGATTAGAAAGAGATGGAAAAGATATAATCAAAAGTATAATATATTAACAGGTTAAAAGAACAAAAAAAATAAAAGAGAAAGAAAAAAAAAAACAAAATCAAAGTAGAAGGTATGTTAAAGTATAATAATTAAAATATGTAATAGATAAGAATAAGAACCTATATATTTAAAGTTTGTTATAAAAATATATGTTCCTTATTCAATAAAGCAATACAAGGTATTAACATGATAAGTATTCCATTTGTTTTAGTTTAAAACTTTATTTTAGCATCATTGTTTGTCCTTAAGCAAATTCTAAAATGGATAATGTTATGCAATTCAAATTCAAATTGATATTGATATTTTTTAACACAACGCTGAAAGGGCTTTCACTCAACATCATACATAAAATCCTTGCCAAAATACAATTTAGAACGTTAAAAGCTTCATCACCTGCGGCCAGAAATGTGTGGATACCCCATGAATAAGTCATTCAACAATATAAGGCCACTTTTTCTATGATGGTATTTATTCAATAATTAAAATAAAACTCCTAAGGGACTGCTAAAATGTCAATATTTTTTTATTATTGTTTTCATATTTAAAAAATCAATAAATTAATCCCCAAAACGTGTCACTGCTCACATTAAAGAATGCCAATTAAAATTATATTTTTGTATACAGATTCCTACTTATTTCTATTTTAATTACTTCAATACTCGAAAACACATAAATTACTATCATAAGCTTCTCTAAAAAAATAACAGGTCAAACGATAAAAAAAATATATTATCTATAACAACACTTCCGCTGTGCAATATATCAAACAAAAAAAAAATAAACATAACTTCTCGATACAAAATGGCTATAAAATTCCAAAATTTATTTGCAATTACAAACGCATAAAATTCCAAATGACCACTTTAATATCGTTTGACACTAAAAGCACCTTGAATTTTTTTTTTATTTCTTATCCTCCAGTTAATAAACTTTTAAAAGTTATTTGATTGCTTTCAAATGCTGGAATTACAAACCTTAAATTTATTTCATTTTTTCCACCTCATTAGGCTATAAAGTCAGTGAATAAAATATCAAAAAAAAAAAAAAAAAAAAAAAACCCTCCTGTTGAAGTTTCGTTCTATTACTTTTTTTTTGTGCGAGCTAAATGTTTTACGATGCAAACACCTAGTTAGATCCGCAGCTGCGCCCCCATCCAATTTTATCGTTCTGTAGTGGAAAAAAAACGAAAGTTTTTCTTCATGGTATTTTTTTTGCTCTTTCAACTTAGTGCGTCTTGAAGAAATCATTTGGAATTCATCAGTATTCTAAAAGAAGAAAAAAAAATAGTTAAACCTATTGAGTACTTAGGTGTAATAAAAAAAATGCCCAACCAGTTGCTGATAAATGAACAATTTTTAATGTCATGCTGTATTTTTTGCAGTAAAAATTGAATTGAGGATTTGAATTAATGTTTATATAAAATAATATGGTACATATATTTGGATAAATCTGTTAAATATTTTAATAAAGTTAAACTAGAAAAACAAACCACAATAGTTTGTTGCAGGCTGAACATGGACATTGCATTATGTTCGTACTCAAGGTGCAGGGGCGGACTGGGTCTCGAAGGGCCTACCGGGACTTTTAGAAAAAGGGCCACATTTTGATCAATGTTTAAAAATAGAAGGTGGTAAAATAATATATATTCATCGATAGTCAATTTTGTATAGTTTTTTATGAACAAAACAGCTAAGCACGTTTATTAACTTTTTAACGATCTATAACTTATAAATAGGTTGATAAATGCTTTTATAAAACATAACAAATAAATTAACAACAAACACACAAAATAAATAAAATAAATACATAAAAACATTTGGTATAGGTTTTCAAAACAATCTTATTTCCTCTTAGGTTTTCGATAATTTCGTTATTGGGAATGTTTTTTAAAACAGACATAAGCATTGAAGTTTCGAGGTATGTTCTTGCGTCAATGTATATTCCTATTGGGGCATATTCATAGTCGCAGATATACCAAGGTTTAACAAAACCACAGTTTAAGACAATTTTTCCTCAATTAATACAGACCGATTTTGTTTTTTGCACATCTATAAATTTTTTCACAGTTGAACTAGAGTAGTAGTCCGGTCAGTAAACCGAAACCCATGCGTTTTTGGGGGGGAAGTTTGCTTATGATTGAAATTTATTTATGACATGATTTAGGTGAAATTTAGCCTGGGAGTTATTTCTGAAATTTTGACGTTTAGCCGCAATTTTGAAAATGGCGCCCAACTTTCTTGATATGAACAAATTAAACAAATCTGCCAAACTACTGAGCCAATTTTAGTGTTAAAGGTGTCGTTGTGTTGGTCTTACAAAAATACCATGACCCCCCTTCCCCATTCCACTCAATCATACCCCCCATACAAAAATTAAAAGATTTTAAGCAGTTATAGCTATAATAACTGACTTGATTATCCAATAATAATGAGATTGACATACTTTGTATGCTGAATTACTGTAATGACATCAATGTGATAGTAAAAGCTACGTTACATATCTTTTAGTCAGTCATTAAACTCATCTTCTGTGTCGCTATCTTCAATGGATGTTTCATATAGAACCCCATTAAATTCTTTTCCTCGGCTTCGACGAAAGATTCCTCTTCAAGGGTTTCAATGGATTGCGAGGCAATTGGATTCCATTTAGAAGTGAGGGTGTGGCGTGGGTAATAATTTCCAATCCAAAATCAGTTGGAAGTAGACATTTTAAAAGTCTTGCGTTTTTATATTCATAAGCCTGCAAGTGGCTTCGGAGGCAATGTTGTCTAAATGCATCTTCGTCAGGGGGTAACCTAGCAGTGTCATAATGGTGCAACTGCTGCCATTTTCGTGAATTTTCGTTGTGAACAGCTGCAGTTGAATGAAGAGCTCATCAGATAGTTCCTCATCAACTCCAAGTCGCTGTATTGTTTGCAGGTGTGTCATATTGTTTGGTTGAAGAATGCGTTTCATTGATCTGACCTTCCGCAAACCGAAGAAACCTTCTACTGTGTCACAACCGGTGAATGTATAGACTCTAAGAGCAGCACATTCCTTGTCTTGTTCTGAAAACAGTAAACGACAGTTTGTAGAATCTTGTATCATTTCCTGATTTCTTCTTATATATATTCATCTCTTGTTGAGTTCAGTTAGTGGTGTATGAAGCAATAACCCATACATCTGTATTCTTGAAATCAAATACAAATGGATATGAATGCAAATGAGTTGGAAATAAAAAGCTCTGCTATCTGCTTCACATGAACGTGGTGCTTCAAATTGAGGAACGCATTCTCCAGTTGTAAGATCATAGCAGAAAACGTCCATGGAGTAAAACTAGTCGGCACCAGTCGGCCACTCATTAAAAAGGAATTTTTGCAGACTCTGTTTGTTTGAAGGCTTCGACAGAAATGAATTCCAAGCTTTCGCTGAAGGCATTTGCTGGTCAGCAACAGGGTAAACATTTGGGACAAATCCATACGACAGCATACGACGTTTTTGCTCGTGATGTTTGGTATTGTAAATCAATGTGTCTTCACTATAAATGTCATTGATTAAATGAAAAGCAACTGCTTGGGAATGTCGTTACGTTAAAATCACTGTGTGCAACTCATAGTTAATGCTTAATGGTTTCTGAGCTTACCTCATCATTAATTTTGAGTTAATCGGGAAGCCATCGAAAATTGGTCTTTTTTCACAAAAAAATAATATACCTACCTATTAATAATTAGGGACACGAATAGTTGGCGAAAAATAATGACTGATTCTTGTAGAGGGACTAAATACAAGTATTTTTCACCATGGAGGTAGGGATCCATCTCCTTCCTTACTTTTTCAAAAATACGTAAAAATGGAAATAAATCTTTTAAAAAATTATTTAAAAAGAACGGAAACACTGATAATAAAGAATGATACATTTTTTGGAAGCTAGAAGTCTGTTTTTTTATTGAGTTTTTGAATCAAGTTTTTTCTGTTAATAGTTTTCGAAAAAAATATTTCCAAATTCAAACTTGAAAAAATATTAACTGATTTTTTCTTTTAAAAATGTGGAATTAGGCTAGTAATTGGCTTAAATTCCTTATTTGATAAGTGATTTTATTAATTCTTCATCAACCACTGAAAACGAAATGACTTTATGTCTTCTATTTTTTTTAGAAAATCTAAAATCACGAAAAATACTAATTGTATTCAATCATTTTGTTTATAAAATTGACCGTCCTATCTATACTGAAAGAGATAGACCCCCCATTTGGTAAAAAATACTTGTTTTCGGTCCCTCTACAAGAATCCGTTATTTTTTTGTCGCCAAATATTCCCACCCCGAATTCATAATAGATCATTTTTTGTGAAAAACTTCAAATTTTCAATGTCTTCCCGATTTTGTTTTTCCCAAGGGTGACTCAAAATAAATGATGAGGATAAGTTTAGAAAACCATTAAGCATATACTATGAGTTGCACACAGTGATTTGGGAAAAAATGCTAAAAACGATTCACCCTACTGTTCACTCTTCAAGCTGTGATGCCACCACCACTGTATCATGTATTTAAAGATGTCGGAATGGCATGGACCAAGGTACCAGCCTGCAAGACTTGGAGGGATTATACCTTAAATCTCTACAAATACATTCTAAATCGACATTCAATGACATTTATAGTGAAGACACATTGATTTACAGTACCAAGCATCACGAGCAAAAACGTCATATGCAGTCGTATGGATTTCTCCCAAATGTTTACCCTGTTGCTGACCAGCAAATGCTTTCAGCGAAAGCTTGGAATTCATTTCTGTCGAAGCCTTCAAACAAACAGAGTCTGCAAAAATTCCTTTTTAATGAGTGGCCGACTGGTGCCGACTAGTTTTACTCCATGGACGTTTTCTGCTATGATCTTACAACTGGAGAATGCGTTCCTCAATTTGAAGCACCACGTTCATGTGAAGCAGATAGCAGAGCTTTTTATTTCCAACTCATTTGCATTCATATCCATTTGTATTTGATTTCAAGAATACAGATGTATGGGTTATTGCTTCATACACCACTAACTGAACTCAACAAGAGATGAATATATATAAGAAGAAATCAGGAAATGATACAAGATTCTACAAACTGTCGTTTACTGTTTTCAGAACAAGACAAGGAATGTGCTGCTCTTAGAGTCTATACATTCACCGGTTGTGACACAGTAGAAGGTTTCTTCGGTTTGCGGAAGGTCAGATCAATGAAACGCATTCTTCAACCAAACAATATGACACACCTGCAAACAATACAGCGACTTGGAGTTGATGAGGAACTATCTGATGAGCTCTTCATTCAACTGCAGCTGTTCACAACGAAAATTCACGAAAATGGCAGCAGTTGCACCATTATGACACTGCTAGGTTACCCCCTGACGAAGATGCATTTAGACAACATTGCCTCCGAAGCCACTTGCAGGCTTATGAATATAAAAACGCAAGACTTTTAAAATGTCTACTTCCAACTGATTTTGGATTGGAAATTATTACCCACGCCACACCCTCACTTCTAAATGGAATCCAATTGCCTCGCAATCCATTGAAACCCTTGAAGAGGAATCTTTCGTCGAAGCCGAGGAAAAGAATTTAATGGGGTTCTATATGAAACATCCATTGAAGATAGCGACACAGAAGATGAGTTTAATGACTGACTAAAAGATATGTAACGTAGCTTTTACTATCACATTGATGTCATTACAGTAATTCAGCATACAAAGTATGTCAATCTCATTATTATTGGATAATCAAGTCAGTTATTATAGCTATAACTGCTTAAAATAAAACAATTTAAAAATAAACCTTTTAATTTTTTTTATGTATGATTGATTGGAATGGGGGGGGGGCATGGTCTTTTTGTTAGACCAATACAACGACACCTTTAAAATTAAAATTGTCTAAGTAGTTTGGCAGATTAGTTTAATTTTCTCATATCAGGAACGTTGGGCGCCATTTTCAAAATTGCGGCTAAACGCCAACATTTCAGAAATAACTCTCAGGCTAAATTTCACCTAAATCATGTCATAAGTAAATTTCAATCATAAAAAAAACTTCCCCCTCAAAAACACACA
Source organism: Melangyna quadrimaculata (assembly GCA_949320155.1). NCBI lineage: Eukaryota > Metazoa > Arthropoda > Insecta > Diptera > Syrphidae > Melangyna > Melangyna quadrimaculata. The sequence continues at coordinate 44,209,082 of OX439484.1, forward strand.
GGTTTCGGTTTCCTGGCCGGACTATAAGTATATACAAAAATCTTTTGTTTAATATACATTGGGTTTTTTCTTCAGCTGACCACCGAGAAAACGGTGGTTGGCAGAAAAATTATGTGAAAGATGGTGGGAGGCTGATCCAGGTAGAAGCAAACGTATATGACACAAATGCACTTTTCATCATGAACATCATGATTCATGAGCAACCAAATGCAAGTGTAATTAAATTTAATAAATGCCCCGGGGCAAAAACAAATGCCGCGAGGCAAAAAAAGTTCTGCATTTTTATTTCCCCGCGGCATTTTATTACCCCGCGGCATTTTTATTGCCCTGCGGCATTTATTTTGTCCCGCGGCATTTTATTTGCCCCCCCCCCCCCGGCAAAATAAATGCCGCGGAGAAATAAAAATGCCGCGGGGCAAAAAAATGCCGCGGGGCAATAAAAATCTCACGGGGAATAATAAATGCCGCGGGTCAATAAAAATGCCGCGGGGCAAAATAAATAACGCGAGGCAAAAAAAAAAGCCCTGGGGCAAAAAAAAAAAATCCGCGTGGAAAAAATATGCCGGGAGGCAAAAAAAAATGCTGCGGGGCAGTAAAATGCCGCGGCATTTTTATTTCCCTGCGGCATTTCTATTGCCCCGTGCTATTTTTTTCCCCGCGGCATTTTTATTACCCCGCGGTATTTATTTTGCCCCACGGCATTTATTTTGACCCGCAGCATTTTTATTGCCCCGCGGCATTTATTTTACCCTGCAGCATTTATTTTTCCCCGCGGCATTTTTACTGCCCCATGTCATTTTTACTGCGCCGCGGCATTTTTATTGCCCCACGGCATTTTTATTGCCCCTCGGCATTTATTTTGCCCCGCGGCATTTATTTTGCCTCGCGGCATTTTTTTTTTTGCCCCGTGGTATTTTTTTTTTTTGCCCCGCCGCATTTATTTTGCCCCGCGGCATTTTTATGCCCCTCAGCATTTATTTTGCCCGGCGGCATTGTTTTGCCTCGCAGCATTTATTTTGCCCCGCGGCTTTTTTTTGCCGGTAGACGAGTCCTTGGACCTACGATTTGCTGGAAGACTCGAGTCATGAAGAGACTATGCTGAAGTCCACTGCACCCCTCAAAGTTTCGTGGCAAGGGGCAACGCAGTCACTACAGACCCTCTAAAAGATTCGTGAGTGATATGGAGAAAAAGGATCCAACTACTCCCAGTTCGAAAGACAAGTCTCTTTTGAAGAAACACAGGAAGTGAGTGAAAAATTATGAATAGCCCTGGAAACAAAAATATGGCTCCATACAAGTTTCTAAATTTTGGTAATAGCTTTGATACTTATGTACATAAATATTTTACCTTATACCATTATATTACTTTTCAGAAATTGATATTAATAACATAGATCACTTCGGATTGTTGCAGAACGATTAAATTTGGGAGAACGGTGGTTCTGAGTACATATAGGGTTTTCCAATAAGAGGTGTTATTTTGATATTAAAAGAAAAATGAAATTTTTTGAGATAAATGATCGGATGTTTATGTCAGTGTAAAGAAGAAAGTATGCCAATAATAATGGAAAACAATATCAGCCAAATGGCTGCCAAGGCTACGCTTACACAACAAAAGCTATTCAAAATAAGACTTCTATTGGAAAAACGAAATGAAAAATTTGGGATTTCCTCATAAGGGGCTTGGCACCAGACTATTTTCACGGATTTGGTATTAATTATATGGAGCCCTTCTTACTGTTGGTATTTGTATTAATTTTAATAACAATTTATTATTTTATTTACTCCGGAGTTTTCATTTTAGCGCAACTAAAATGGCTGTAACTTTTGACTGCGGTATCGCATCATCTTCAAAAATATATCAAAATGTTGGAAATTAAGTGTTCTAAAATTCATCTTCATATGATATTCGCGTAAACTTATTCGAGAACGACAAAAATGTGTAAATGTGAAAAATAAAACAAATAATAAGACGACATAACCTTGAAAATATCGCCCGCACCGAAAAAAAAATGTATCAATGAACGAAAGATAATTTAATTGCCTCCAAGCTTGGCCCTACAATTTTTCATGTAAGATCAATAGTTTCGGAGATATAGATCACTTCGCGTTTTCCAAAATGGCGGATTTCCCCAAGGGGATGGCGTCCCGAAAAAAGTGGATATAAGCTTTTCTAATAGCCCTCTATCAGCAGTACAAAATTCAGCCGTCCTATATTTCATTCCACAAAAAACTCTATCTTTCCTGTGCTATTTGATATTACTCTGTTTAAAATATTTGTTATTTAATAGTTATAAACTTAGAACTTAGAGTTCTTTTAGATCTCACTACTTTTTAAGACTGACTTGTTACGCAAATGTACTTGTACATAGGAGAACTTGGCTTCTTTTTTAACATTTATATTTTTGATGTTGTTTTCTTCTAGGTCTGACTTTTAGGGAAAATTTTTATTGTCCTTAAGTGAAAAGTTTGAATAGGTATCACTTTTTTAAATGTAACCAAAATTTTAAGTACACCCTGAAGTAACTACGTATATTTTTCTATGGAAAAATTGAGAATTCAGTTGGGTTATTATAAAAAAGATGCGTTTTCAAAACAATTATGCATATTTATTTCGCTTTATTTAAATAAAAACTATAGGACCGGTCTTATATGCGCTTGAGTATATTAGTTTTATTTCTGAGGTTTGCATTTATAAACATATTATAATTTATCTTCACTTAAAAAACTACTATAATTGAGAGAATGAAACGTAGAAAAATTGATCTTTTGATTTTTCTTTCATAATAAAATGGTGTTCACGTTATTTATAGTAAATGGTTTTCACGAAGAATTCATACTCTAATTATAAAAAAAATTAACTAATAGAAAAATTAAAAAAAACTGCTTTTAACGACCGGTAGATGAAATATTACACTTTTCTTTTATTTTCAATAAAGAACTCATACAAGTGCAATGTACATTAGGTAGGTCCTTAAAGGTAAAAAAAAAATTAAAATCAGTGATTTTTCAAATTGCCCTGCTTAATTTAATTTCTTAAGTTTAATTCACAAATTCGGCTCAGCTTTTGAGTTATACCGACAATATTGAACCATTCTCTCAGAAACGCATGGATGAATTTAAGCGAATTTAGTGTTTTAAGTAAGCTTAAGTTCCACAGTAACATATTCAATAATAAAAACCCGTGAACACAATAATTGTTACTTACTTAAAGGTCTATTCAATAGCTTACTAGGTTCTTGTTACATTCTCAAACGCAAAACCAAAACGAAATAAGAACAATAAGGGTATTACAACTGGCAACGAGATAATTAAATTTTATGGTTTACCAGGTTTATCTGGGTTTTACACAGCGCCGCTGCCGTTGCATGAATACCCCTGATATTTATCATCATGGAATTTAAATATTTTTTTTACATAATGGAACCTTTAAAAGACCCTGAAAGTGATTTCTCCAAAAAAAAGAAAACAAAAATGAGTAGGTACATATAGGTGACATATAAACATTAAATTATACTGCACAATTTTGACCACATGTCACCGAATGGAAAATGGCTTTTTGTTGTTAAGTCTCATTTTTTTTTCATTTTATAGCAACCCATTTCAATTACTTCTACCTTATTAGGTTGTTCAAGGACGGAAATTAAACCCGTAATTTGCCACATGCAACATTCAGAAATCGCATAACTGTTGAGTTAATCCAGTTCAGTCGAATATTATCCTCATAGTTCATAGAGGGGCACTTGAAAGGCCGTTACATACATACAGTCTTTTCAACGATATGTTGTCTTAAGTGTATGCGAAAAGTATGCCAACGTTGGTATTTTTCCCGGATCATTGTACCTATGCATTGTAATTGTAGTGATGGTGGAGAAGATAGAATGTTGTTATTTTCCGGATAATTTTAGTTTCATAACTTGGACATGTACAATCAATTTGGTTAAAAGCTAGTGGGAGGGACACACTGGTCACACATGCATAAGCACATGTTCACATCTCAGGACATGATAACTTGTCACGTATTTTAAATGGGAAGTGTTTTTTTTTTTTTCATTTCAATTACACACATTTAAGTTGGTATGTTGGTAACAAGGGTTAATATAAAGATACTCGTGGAATTATTAAGCATTAAATTGAACTTAAAAAAAAATATTTCTTTCTACCCGTAAAGAATGATATTTAACTGTATATAAATAAGCTTTGAAATTTTGTAGCTTTTGCTATATGGATTGGTTGTGTTTAAATAGTTTATGATAAGTTAACTATCAAAAATTGAGAAAGAAGGCCATGTAGGAAATAAATAATGAATACAAAGTTACAGTACCTGTCATACTAAATATAATAATATCATTAGTGGTGTTATCATGTTTGTCCAGTTCTGTGAATCTATTAAGGTCGAGGGTAAATATAGTGGATGATTTTTGCTAGCCAAAAAAGAATATATTATTCCCAAAACCTGCGTCGCCGAGGCGAAATCGTTAATTTAGAGTGTTTTTTATGTTTTACGAGTAAAATTATAGATAGTGTAAAATACTAAAAAAATGTTCTTGTGTGAAACGCATTAGGTAAAACGATGGAGTCTTTTCAGAGTATATTTATATAAGCAAGACAAAAAATTGAAAAATCGAAAAATAATTTTAGTGATAATCGCCCATAACCATGCCCACTTTTCTCGCTTCTGTGTTCCTCGGAAACAGCTCTAACGATTTTGATAAAATTTTCACAGTCTGTTCTTTTGTGCAAAATTAAAGTTTTTTTTTTTTATTTTTTATTAATATCCGCCCAATGCCACGCCTACTTTTCCCGTTTGTTTGGCTTTTCTGTTTCTCAGAATTTCTCCAACGTATGAGCAAGAAAAGAAATCGAAAAATATTTTCAGTAAAATCCGCCTACTGCCACGCCCAAGTTTTGCAATTTATTGTTTCTCGGAAACTTTTCCAACGGTTTTGATCAAATATTCACAATTTGTTGTTATGCGCACACAAAATTTGAAAGTACTTGGACTAATATTCACCCAGTGCCACGCCCAATTTAATCATTTTTCGGTTTCCCGGAACCCTGATCGAATGTTGAGGGTTTTTTGTAATAAGCAATCAAAACATTTTGACAGTATTTTGAGTAACATCCGCCTAATTTCAGGTCCATATCCACTTTTCACGCTTTATTGTTTCTCGGAATTGGCTCAAAGTAATTTAATGAAATTTTCACAGATTTTTCTTATTTAAAGAACAAAAACTGAAAGTATTTTATCATCCACTCATTGACACGACCAATTTTACTATAATTCTAGCCTAATGTAATACAGTAGAAGCTAGCTTAAGTGTTCGGTGTTCATTAAAAATATTCAATGTTTATTTGACAGAGCAAGAGCTATGTACATATGTTATCACACGACAACCCCATTAAGTTTAAGAGTTTTTAATCAAAACTATAACATCACCATGTTGGATAAGTCCAAACAAGTGCTTTGCGACCAGATGTCCGTCGGTCTGTGCGTCATCAGTGTGTCCTGATGTACATTGGGTTAGAGCTTAGACGAGTGAAAGGAGTTCTTCAAATTTGATGTGAAGAAATTTCCCAGAATGAAATTCATTTTTTTGTTTAAGCTCACTAGAACGGGTAGCTCGAAAACGGCTTTTATGATTTTGATTAAAGTTTTTACATGTAATCATTACAACAGTTTTAATAACACTGCATTACAGGTTTTGACAACAAAAAATCGAATAACGGAAATATTGTTTTGAGGTTTTTAGAGCAAATTGCTTTTTTTTGTCATATTCCCGAATTTCTTGCTTTTGTTAGAACTTCGCAGTCGGGTATTTCTATGTTAGTAAGAAAATATTGCATTTTACATTTTTAAAAATATATAGATTGAATCAAAGAAAAAATACTTGTTTTTTTTAATGTTTGACTCTTTTGTCCACATATGTATGTATTTTGTATTATTTTTTATTTCTTTTTAAAGTTTTAATTATACATTTTGTTTATTCACAGTTTTCGTACATATTTCTTATACCTTTTCTGGTCTTTAGACAAAACTTAAAAACTACATTTAAGAGTCATCAATTTACTTGCGTTGCATAAAAGCTAAAATAAACGATTCAAGCTGCAATATTATTAATGGTTTAGCTTAGAAATCTAATGATGAAATTCCATATATAAAAAAAACAAAAATAATTTTGTATAGGTATATAAGTGGTTATCAAAGCTTCACTATATAAGAAATGCGACTCAAGCTTTCATCGCGTTTCAAATCGCTGCTCAAATCATTTATCAGACCTCCAACATAAAAAATTTGATTTATTTATGAAAATGAATGCAAATGATTTTTATGTTTGGGTCTTAACGCTTAGGTTGGAAATAATAATAAATAAATATATAAATCTGCCGGAAAAGCCCAGCGAATCTCGGTCTCCCATGTACTTAATTATTAATTACGTTAGAATCTACTCTAGGGATAGTAATCTTCTTTTAAAATACAAAAAGCAAGAACACTCATTAAACATTTAATTAAATATTAGTACAATTTTAAATTTTGTTGTGTATATATTCAGTAACAGAAACCACAATACTATTTCTTTTCATGACTTTGACCCACCAAAATTGCCAATAATAATGCCTTCAAGTTGTAAATAGTATGTACCTATACCTACCTAAGTAGTCTTACAATTCCTTCAGCATCCAGCTTCATTATTACACTCTTGTAAGTCCATTTCTTATTGAAAGTTGTCCTCTCTCTGATTGTATTTTTCATTAAAAATGAGCCAAAAAGTTCAGTTGGACATAAGAATGGTTTTTTTTATTTTTTTTTTCCTGTTTTGTTATCAAATCCAGTAATAGGCCAGCTCAAGGTTGCATTCGTTTTCAACGCTGCACCTTGAAGGAGATTAAGTTCTAGGAATTGTAAATTTTCTTTCGCTTTTTTTTTTTTTTAATTTTTCTGTTAGTAGACAACAGTTGAAGAAATATTTACGCCTGAAAAAGTATTAAATTCCCTTTGGAAATAGAGGTTTGCTGAGTATTTTTGATTAAACAAGAAAATCTACGTTAAGGCTATAAGATGATGATGCCGACGAAGACGACGAGGACTACAAGAACACCAAAGATTTCGTCGTCGCAAAAAGTTAACAAGAAACTATTTATACACAATGCTAAAATAGTAATGAATATAATCGGATGGTGGCACGCGGCGAAGGAGAAATTTCATTATTGTCCAGGCTCCAGGATCAGAATACTATGGATAGCAGGAAAATAGGACAATTAGCTTTTTGCTTTGACACAAGGATATTCAGATTTTTTTTTTAATTAAAATTGTCTTTTCATTGTAAAAATTGTATCCATTGCCAAAAGGAAAATGCAAAATCCGTTAAAAGTTCTTATAAATATGTATATTGTATGTATAGGTTGTATGTGAAAAAAATGTATTTAAAAAAAAAAATTGTTGACTTATGGTCATGCTAAAATAAATCAATCAACAAATGTAATTTTCATTTTTGTACAGATAAGATTTATAGATATTTTAATAGTTAGAGGGGTGAGAATTTTTGTTTTCAGTGTTGTTATTTACCTAAGAGGCCTCCACCCAAATTTTCGAAACAGATAAAAAGGAATTGCACTTATGAATTTGAGTACAATGAATTCCTTATTGATTGTATTTCCAAAAATTTAAATTATATCTCTAAGGAATGCATTCTTTCTTTTTTTTTTCTATTCCACGCGCGCGAAATGGGTTATGGCTACCCTTAAAATGTTTTTAACACAGCACGAGCGATTAGGTAAATAGGAGAGGATTTAGAAGGAGATACCGATGCACATTGGTTATGAACGTTTGCACATTGAAATGAGAGCGGAAAGTCTAGTCTAGTAAAGCATTCCACATTCGTGTGGTGCGACTGAAGAAAGAATCTCTGTACATTACAGTACGTCCGATGTTGGGCTCAAGGGTAAACTGATGGGCATTCCTAGAAGCGCGAGTATTACGGTTGAATTTTTTAAGGGGAGGAATGCAACTGGCTATTTCACTAGAACATTGATTATAATAATAGCGATAAAATAGAGAAAGACACGAAACATTACTGCGGTGTTAGAGAGATGTAATTGTTTCTGTTATAGATCTTTCACCTATCATTTTTAAAGCTCTTTTTTGTATTCTGTCCAACAAACTCAATTGAGTTTTTGGAGCTCCTGCCCAAACATGAGAATTGTTCTCAAGTTTTGGACGAATAAAGGCTTTATAGATCACAGCCAGAGCAGAAGAGGAGAAAAACTTCTTGCATCTACGGAGAAAACCTAAACACTTAGCAGCGATTTTGGCGACATCAAATATGTGGCCATTCCACAAAAGGTGGTGTGTGACACACATACCGAGAACTGAGAGATGTTCGGTTTCTTCGATGCAAGTGCCGTCCATGGAAAGTGGCATTGGGGGTGGGTTTCGCTTTAACGACAGGAGACAGCATTGAGTTTTAGAAGCATTAAGTTCTACGCGGTTTTTGATTCCCCATTGAACAGTGAATTTATTGAGCTTATCATACGCTGCCGTTCATGTTCGACATCCGAAGGACATGGATGAGAATTTGTAAACGAATATGAGAAGCTAAGGACATGGATGAGAATTTGTAAACGAATATGAGAAGCTAAGGGTACTATCGTCAGCAAAACAGTTTAATGGATAAGAAGTTTCAGACAAAAGATCATTTATAAAAATAAGGAAGAGTGTCGGAGACAAAACGGAGCCCTGGGGCACACCAGCATTTATTTTGTGGATTTCAGACTTGAAACTGTCCAATACAACTTGTAAATAACGGTCCGAAAGGTAATTTCTAATCCAACGAAGAAGAGATTCATCGAAACCAAATGCATACGCATTTTCGATAAGAGAGCTTGGTGCCAAACTCTATCAAACGCTTTTGAGATATCAAGTGCAATAATCTTACTTTCTCCAAAACGATGTAAAGATTTGTTCCACTGTTCGGTGAGATATACCATCAGATCACCAGAGGACATAGTCACTCGAACAACTTAATTTAAAAAAAAATATTAAATAATAGACTTTTGGCATTTCAAAATAATTTTAAAGTATGACTCTAATAGTATAACCGTTATTTTTTAATTTTTTTTTCTTTTTTAAGTGATTTTTTTTTTAATTGCCCCCTCCGCCTAAACGGGGGGAAATAGACCCCCCTCTCCCGTACGATTTTTTTCTTGTCTAAGTCCAACCTACACGCTCTAGCCTTTTGTGACACCTTATGCAAATCACCCTGTATATAGACATAGAGATAACTATCATATATGCTTTCATATAGGGTTGCTATGCGTCGTCTTTTTGGAAGACATGTCCTCTTTTTAACCCCGGCGCGGAACGTCCTCCAGCTTTTAAAGAAATTGTCCTCTTTTTTCCCTAACAAGTAATTACGAAAATTAAAAAAGTCATCGAGCTCTGAATTTAAAAGAAAAACAGAAAAACATAGCCAATACAAATCTGATGGAAAACATAAAATGAAACAGATCTTATTTTAACTCCCGTGTGTCAACCCTCTATTTGTTGCTATCTGTTATTTGTTTTGCTTTTCCCCCTTTCACAAAGAAAATAGCTACATAGACCTACTTTTTTCAAAAAGTACAAAAGTGTGAAATAAACATGTTTTCGGAGTTAAGCCCTAAGTTGCAAAATATCAAGCTTTATTTTATTTGCTGGTTCAATTTATTTACTCTAATATTTTGTACATGATCATTTTTAAACCATGCCAAAAAGAAAGTGCTTATTATGATGATCCTTCATTTAGAAAAGGAAGATATGATTCCGAAGCAGATTGAACAGTTTGTAACTCCAAGATTTCCATTGCAAGCAAAGGAAAATACGCGAAAATGCACTTAAATAACAGAAGATCGGGTACATTAAGAGTTTTGAAAGCTTTCATTTTGAACAAGACACAAAAACATATCCAGGCTACCGAGGCAATAATTTCGTTTCACACTGGTTTGTCATCAGCAATCGTTTAATTCTCTCAATTTGACCACTGAGTTAAACAAAAAAATGTTTTTCGAATTGGATTTGGGTAAAGTAATCTCATGCGTCTGGACATAGGCCAGTGCCATAGTCACCAGTGTAATCGCTCCCCTGATGCCAATCTCTAAATCAGTGGCAGATCCAGAGGGAGAGTCATAGGGGTCAAACGCCAGAGAGAAAAATAAAAACATTTAAACTGCAAGAAAACAAATTCTTTTAAAGTAGGTAGACATACTTAAAAGAAAAAGAAGTGTAGAAGCAGAACCTCACGAATTTTGTGTTTACTAAAACTAAACTAAAATTTTGAAAAATTAAATTTGAATTTTAGAGGTAAAGTAATTCTTAAAAATAACCGGAATTAAATAAAATAAAAAAAATTCAATCTGAAAATACAATAAAAAGTACCTACTTTATAAAATTTTCTTTTTAAATAAAAGTTATTAATTTCTTGTATTTTAATTTATGTTCGTGGACCTAGTTTTTGTTTTCTTTTTGTCCTCTTTTTGTCCTCTTTTTTAAGGTAGGTGATTTCCTCCAAAGTCCGGGATTTTAAAACTTTTTGTCCTAGGTTAGCTAAGACAGCCATGGCAACCCTACTTTTACAGAATCCAACAAAAAATCTGTTGGCAAATTCAAATTCAAACAAAAAACGATAACGTTGTACAATGCTCTATGACAACGAAAAATTTTTTTCATTTTCTGCCAATTATCCCCTTAGTTGCCATGACAAAAACTATCTCACTTACACCATGTCATTGTTGTCAGAATCAACAAAATATACTCCTCTCCTTCTTACTACCAGCTTTTATTCCTCTTCCTATCCTCATTGACATCTCTCCAATCCAACGTGGCACGATGTTTGCGCCCTTACGAGATAACCCCTAGTAACAGAAAAATCGATTTCATAATATTACTATAGTTTTTATATACAAAGATCCCAGTTAAATTTGATGCGTTTTTATAGGGTCGAATAAAATTGAAGGGTTTTGCTGTGACAATTGGATTAAATGGAATTTTTTAAAACAAACATTTCCCAATGCCGTTCCTTGTGTTAAGAAACCTATCCGAGACGGTGTCAACCTATCCAAAAATGTTCAAATACCTTGATTTGTTGTTGCAATAGCTTTTTTCAGAGGAATTACAACACAAATCTGCCCAAATCGCTTTGAATAAGATCTTGAACGCTGAAATAGCATTTTGATAGTGGCAATCGTGAACCTAGTATACCTGGACTGCTATTCGATCGTCATTCTCATTTGTTAAGCACGACACACAAGACGTCATTTTCAACTTTTGGTTTGCGTTAGAATGATTTTGCATTTGAGTGCGAATATATTTCTTTATTCATTTCAAATATTTTGAATGAGAATTTTGTGTTTCCTTATTCAATAAAATACTCGGGATAAACCATTATTCTCGATTTTATATTTATTCCGAATAATTGGAATGGATTTTTCATTCCATCTGAAAAAAACTAAACGCTCATGCGGTCTTCCATCTAAAGAACTGACCGCGCCCGAAGATGCTTGATTTCGGTGATCGGACGAGAACCTGTTTTTGTTTTCTTAAACCGATATTTCCGTAGCGTCTTTTGTCAAAAGGCAATGAATCCTTTATTAAATAAAAAAAACATAATTGTCATTGCTTTTGAGAGGCGAGAACGAAATCATGGTCGTCCTATTTATCGATAACAACACTTACTTACTTACTTTTACTTTTGACAACACAGGAAAGCATTTTATATTGCCGCCTTTCAAGGGATAAATTTTCTTCCTCTGCATCATCTTCGCTGCTCCAAAAAGATGACGTCCAATTCTCCCAGAAGTAGGTAATTTGCACGAAACCTTTTTTATTTTATTATTTCAATTAAAACAGAGTTCTATTTTTATTTAATTATTATTTATTTTAAGATTTGTTTTCCTTTCGAAGTCAAAAGCGAAAATTTTACACAACTGAATATCATGAATGAGTAAACAGAAATGAAGAAAATTCCCAAGTTTACACGCTAACTTCTACTATTTCTTTGATCAACTCTAGAGTTGAAAATCAAGAGTTGAAAACGTCAACTTCGAGTGAATAAAAACTATTTCTCATATTCACTGTAAAAATCCCAATGTTACATATGTTCAACTTTGAGTGAAGAAATTAGGCCTTAGTCGTTTCCAAATTAGATAGTTAGATAGATGATAGATAAATTCTTTATTATACATGAAAATGTTTAACAATATTTCTTTACTTAAGAATAAGAACATGGCTTTTCTGCCGTCTGCCTGATATGACATTTCATTTTAGTTTCCAAATAACCGCTAGTGTATCGATTTTTTTTTTTTAATAAAGGGAACCATAGTGATGTCGGCTCCTAGCAGTCCAGGTATAATAGGTCGATGGTGTAAGTAATGTGCAAGAAGCTAAATACAAACGTCAAAATTTATCCACTAGTTAAAATTTAAACGAGCTCCTGAGCAGGTTAAATTTTGACGACTGTATTCACCTCAGTAATGTCAAAATTTAGCCTTGGGATCAAATTTAACGCACTTTTAACGCAATTGACACACGGCCTAATTTCACAAAAATCTTGACAGAAATAGCTGTATTTATCAAACGATTCAACTCAGTGCATTCAAATTGGCACCGTTACAAGAAAAAACTGATTTTCTGGTTAGGCGCGAAAATTTTTGAATTTGAGTGATGATCGTCTGTAGGCGGTCTTAGTTGTTTAAGGGTTAAAATTTGAACTTTTTCTACAAGTTCCTAACTTTTGGTGTCAAAAGTCTGATGCTGAAATTTTTTGATTTGCTTGCTTACCAATTTTTTGTCGCAGTTGAGTAACTGAAACAAAAAAAAATTGTTGAAAAATCATAAGTACTGCGCTCAAAAAATAAGGTTTCTGTTTGACTTTCATATATATCCCTGGTATATAATATAAGATAAAACAACGCTCATAGTTTTGCACCTTCTTTTTTTGTTATTATTAGTGTTCTTCGGGAAGCGCATCTGAATTTACTTGATTCAACAACCTCTGTTATTTCATGAATAATATTAAATTACTATAAAAAATAAGTTTATTTTCGTCTATTGTTTTCAAAAGTTTTAAAATGATGTGCTGCTTAAATAGTATTTGTTTTCCAAGTAAAAATACGAATATTTTAATACATACTAACAAAATAGAGTTTTTCAAGACGTTCCAAAACTTTGCATCTTAGAGGAGTGAAAGTAAGTAACTTATACCTACGTGACTGAGAGTTTTCCAAAAGTTTTACCCTTAGAGTGAGAAAAAAGGCAATAAAATGAATTTAAAGAAAAGTACCTGCTTTACTGAGAAAAGCGGTTTTGAAGAAAAGACGTAATAAAAAAAAAAAATTGGAATCTATTAGCACATTTTGTGATGTGTATTCATAGCAAACGAATAAATTATTCTTATGGCAATAAATGAATGTTATTTGGTGTTGATGAAAGTGGTGATGGTGAGGTGAAAACAAGAAACAATAGAAAAAGGTTTGCAAGGCGGTTATTTTGTTTTGTTCATAATTGGATTAAAAAAACTGGAACTTTAGGAGGAAGTTCTAAGTTAATTATAAGTTGACGGTTGGATTTATTTCAATACGAGAATGCACATTTTATTAGTTATGCTTCTTTTAAATATACAAAGTAATGTCGGGTTCTTAAGAGGATTAAGATTTGATTGTAAGTTGATTAGTTGGCATATATTGATTTCTACTATTTTGTTCTTCGTTCGCTTTTGTTGATTTTTTGAAGGATTTTGCATTAATTAACGTACTGGCAAAAACAAGTAGGTACTTACAGTTGTGTAAGCGTGGTTTTGATAAGGAAAAAAAAAGAAATATCTAGAGATCTCCGAGGAGTAGAAATTATCTTAAATTACAGGAGCATATTTTTTTAAGCAAAACTTTAAAGGCGAGACCTTGGTAGAAATCCGTTTAATTAAGGACCTGTTCTTTAAGCCACATTTGTAAGAGCATATTTTTGCATATTTCATCGAAAATGCATATTTTTGCATATTTTCTTTCAAAGTTCATATTTTAGAATATTTTTGCAAATTCTTGTATATTTGTCTACAAAAAAAAAATCAGAATTTTCGCAAGATCATTTAATGTGTGTTTCAAAATAAAAAGAAATGTTGAGGCATGTACCTATGTAGCGATCATATTAATCTCACTTATAACTGTTTTTTTCCCGAAATATTCAATTCTTGAAGGGATCTTTCCAGATTGTTGGAAAGAATCAACTATTGTTCCAATTCCTAAAGTTAAAAACACCAAAAACGCAGAAGATTTTAGACCTCAATATGTTGCCACTATAAAGTAAGATTATTGAAAAAGTAGTTTACATACAGACACCAATTGCAAAAATACCTAGAATCATTTAATCTTATATCTCATTATCAATCAGGATTCCGGAAAAACCACAATTGTTAATCTCTTCTTAATTTAGTAATAATTAAATGAAAAATTGAAATACATGACAAAAAGATAGTTGTTGCAGTTTTTATGGATCTAAAAAGAGCTTTGAAACTGTGGACAGAGATATTCTTTTAATGAAGCTAGAGAAATATGGCATTAGAGTAAAAGAACAAAATTGGTTTCAATCATATTTATAACAAAGACGGCAAAAAACTAAAATTAATAGCTTTTTTTCAGACCCTATTGATGTAAAAAGTTTTTTTTCAGGGCTACTACCTCTTGCGAGGAATTGACAAATCCTCCAAGAGTATCACTTGTCACGAATAAGTGCTTCTCGTCTAGCCGTTCGGATTCGGCACAAAATTGTAGGTCCCTTCCATTCCTGTCGACGGGCGCACTCAGGAATGGTTGCGAGTTGTTAGTCACTAGGCCCTGGTTCTTCATGAGCCGTTGTGCCACCCGATTTATTTATTTATTTATTTTATTGATGTAAATTGTGGAGTACCTCAAGGGTCTCTGCTTGGAGTTCATTTGTTCTTAGTTAATATAAATGATATGGAAAAAGTAATTGATTTTTCGAAGCTAGTATTGTTTGCCGATGATGCCCTTCTCTTTGCTTCAGGAGACACTACTGAAGAATGCATTATAAAGATCAACAATGATTTAAAATATCTGCAACGATGGTTTTATATGAACAAATTGAAATTAAATATCAATAAAACAAAAGCTTTGGTTTTAAACGGTGAATCAAACAGTGATATTTGCATAAATGATCAAGCAATTGGAGTTGTAAGTGAGATAAAATACATGGGAGTCTTGATTGATAATGGTTTAAGTTTTCACTCTCATGTTGATTATATTTGTAAGAAAATTGACAAAAAAATTCACTTTTTTAGTAGAATTAGAACCAACTGCTATAAATGTTTGTAATACTATTATTAAACCTCACTTTGAGTAGGTACTCTTCTAGTATCTTATTTATGTGCAATAATACAATGATGAATCGCTTGCAAAAACTTCAAAATAAAGAGATTAGAGTAATTTTGTTATGCAATAGATTAACACACATAGAAGACATGTTAAGACAATAGTTATCTTGGCTCAGTATTAACCAAATAATTATATTTAATGTTTGGTTATTTGTTAATAAAATGAAGTTTAATCTCTTGCCAAACTATCTGAGTAAAAATTTAACTTGTGTTAATAAAGTCCATTCTTATGAACAAAAAAATGCAAATGATTTTAGATTATTAAATTATAGAAACCAAAGCACTAGGAATATGGTAATGCATAAGGGATTATCTGTTTTTAATAGCTTAAGTACCAAATGAAATAAAAAATGAACATTTAAAATATTAACCAAAATATATGTTAAAAATAGATTTTAAAATAAAACTCTATTAGAAATAGCTTTTTTTAAACTAAATAGAGTTTAAGAAAAAAAAAAAAAAAAAACAAAAACAAAAAAACCAGAACTAGTACGTTGATAAAAAATGGTAGGAATGTTTCATTTTGTATTATAACCAAGAATAGAAATAAGATAAATCAAATATCTAAGGTCAAAGGGTAGTTTTTGAGGGAGAATGTTTTACCTGCTCTACTCGTATTCAAAAAATACATTAATTTTTCCTTAAAATGTAGATTATTTTTCATTGGAATCAAAGTTAAAAAATACCTTAAAATCATGTACCATAATTCATATATGTACATCGATTGCACAAAAAAAATGTTGGGCTTATAACCAATATTTTCCTTCAGCCTCAAAGAACTTAACCCTGGAACCAATTTGCATTGATCCTTTGGAGTCTTGGTTCCTACGAAAAATAAAATAATTCTACCAACTTTGATCAACATACCAGTTTTGGGAGAGGTTTAGTGATAGTAGTAGTAATTGACTTTTCCCTTTCAATCAAAAAAACACCCTTTCCACAGCAGATATTTTGATGGACTCTTTTGATTCTTATTTCTTAGGATAAATGAACCATATGTTCCAAATTTCATCACCATAACGTTGGAACTATGTTGTTATGCTAGTTGCATTAAAATTTCAGTCATCTGTTTATAAAAGTAACATTACTTTTTCCAGGGATGTTGTTTTGCATTTCTTTTGTTTTCATAAGATTTGGAACTAAAAACTATCTTTAATTCATGTATTTCTGACAATACAAAAACTCTTATCAGCCGGGGGTAATTTGCACCCCCAGCGCGACAGAGTGGGAAAGGGACCAACAAATGAATATGTTTCGATGGATTCAAGTATTCTGAATCCAATGAGACAATCCACGCCATCGTCCGTTGTATGATTCTGCGATTTATTGGAATTTATTTGGAATTTTGTTGTTATAACCTGGTAAGGAGGCAACCCTTATAACTCCGGTCTGTCAGTGTTAACCTTCTTAAAATTAAATTTAGGATGCGGACTATTAGTGTACCAATACTCATCCCGTCAGAATGAAGTACAGGTTGACCTAAAATATGGCCTTCACGCCCTTACTTACGTTAAAGTTGTTAGCTACGAGAGCAAGTTTCCGCGATAAGTGCGTTTCGTAAAATATTGTAGTCAAAAATTTAAAATGAATTCCGGCTTTCCAAAAATACACCCGCTTATATCGATGGGTTAATTAAAGTCTACCCTGTTCTAAGTACGTAGATGACACACCCGTATAACTTTATGTATTGTTACAGGAGAAGAGATATATGTAGGTTCCAAGGACCTTACACAGTCGTCGTCGTTGTCGTGTTATCTGTTGGGGAAAGTTTTCACACAAAACGAACGCAGTTGAAATTTATTTCTAAATGCAGGAAAACTTTCTCCTTATTGCAGTTGAGTTGATCCAAGGTGTACAGATTTCAAGGCGATATAATTCCTAACGTTTAGTTTATTTTTTTTTGTCCGTAATTTTGTTTTTATAGTTTTAAATAAACACACACAAAAAATCCTTAATTTAATGCGATAAACCTCTAAAAAACTCATTCATTCATTTGTACTGTTTTGTTGTTGTTTGTATTTGATGTTGAATCCCTTTATGTTTTTGGTGTTTTTTCGGGGTTCCTTTTAAATACTTAAAGTCTTTTTCAAGCTTTTACGTCTTTTGTTTTTTGTTTGACTTTTGCTTTTTTAATGAAATTTAGCGAGAATTATTTCCCTTTTCCCTTATACCACGCGAAAAAGTCTTTAGCTTCAGCACACATCTATACAATATTCCAGATGAGCCATATATGAACATTGTACGAGGTATGTAATGGGTAAGTAGGGGGCATGATGGTGGTCCATAATAAATTTTACTAGCAACACATTCCCGGTAATGTAGCAAAGGAAGGGCTGTGTCAGTCATGAGATTTTATATGTTGTAGGTACCTATATCTTCAACGCAATACTTTGTTTATATGGCTGGAATAGCGAACAGAGCTGACATTTTAGACGAAATAATCAGGAATAGAAGAAACCACAAATTCTTTAACGTGAACCCAGTTTATTTTTTTTTAAATTATGCATGGCTTTAGACAGTTTAAAAAATATTGGATAGTGATCAAGTGTATTAAAGCGATTTTAATTTTATTAAGAATACGTACAGTCGTGGCGGCTTTATTAAGAACGATATTTCTATAAAATTCTAAAATGCATAACTTTTGTTTGGGAAATCTATTGAGGTTGAGTAGTGGGTTTAATAGTAGCAGCGGTTCCCAAACTTTTTGAGCTTTGGAACCCTTAACTAGTTCCAAATATATTTTGGAACCCCGACTCTTAACGATAACACAAAATGAAAAGCAACGCAATCACATTTCAAAACCATTTTTTTGTTTATAATTTATGTGAGTGTGGCTCGAAATTTTCTTAGGAAAGTGAGTGTTTGTTGTATCATTTCTGTTTGCTTTTTTTAAATTATGAGAAGCTCACACTTCGATAAAAAAATGTAAACGTCAAACATGTTTGTATGTTGTATCGTGTAGCTGAAGGTTAAAAATTGGCCTGGTAGGGTGATTTTAACATTCTAATTTTTTTTTAAATAAAAAAGCCTTTTCTTTCTTTTCAGATTTTAAAAATTTATTATTTATTATTTAAAAGTTTGGGGTGCATTAACTTGGCATAGAATGGTCGATAAATTAGAAGAAAATGCTCGAATTGACCAGAGAGTTTATAAAGACATTGAGGAAAATGTTATGGAGTCTTATTCATTTGAAAGCATTCCCATAAAATTTGTTTTTAAGCACGATAATAGTCCAAAAAGTCCTCAGCGGATATGCTAAGAAGGTGTTTGCGTATTCAAGAAGTCATTTTTTAGATTAGACCGTCCAAAGCTCGGGCCTAAATTCTATCGAGAACTTGTGGGGAGACATCAAGGGATGGTTTAAGTAAAAAAAAAACATTTTGATCAGAATGTTTCAAATATTGAGGAAATCTGATGGAGTACACCACTATCAAGATTCCATGCCGAAAATATGCAAGGAATTTTGTCTGAAATTATAAAGAATTAAGGTTTTCTTACAATTCACATTAACATATTGAAATTTCAAAGATTTTAAATGTTATGACAACCTTTTTTTTTCTCTTCTTATTAATATTGCTAGACGAAATAAGTGTTAAATTAATGATTATTTTTTTCCTACCAATATTCTCATGCTAATATTGTTTAAACATTACTCAAAGGGTACCGTAGTTCATGGGCTACTATTAAAACCACTACTCAACCTCAACAGATTTCCCAAACAAAAGTTATGTATTTTAAAATTGTATTAAAATATCTTTCTTTATTAGGCCGCCACAACTGTAGGATTAGGATGTCCGTTATTTCCCAAACTCATTTTTTTGGATAGCACAATCGAAAGTTTATGTCAAAAGAAAAAATTATTGGCCTCTAAAGTCATACTTGTTTTATACAAATTTGTGTGCGAATTTTACACTTTTCA
Source organism: Melangyna quadrimaculata (assembly GCA_949320155.1). Taxonomy (NCBI): domain Eukaryota; kingdom Metazoa; phylum Arthropoda; class Insecta; order Diptera; family Syrphidae; genus Melangyna; species Melangyna quadrimaculata. The sequence goes on from OX439484.1 coordinate 44,228,420, forward strand.
CATTTTATTTTTTTTCTCTGGAACCATAACAGTAATTCAAAATTATTGGTCCTTTAAAAAACTGCATTTAAAAATGGGCTCCGCAAAATTAGACCCCAGGAAATAAGGCCCAAAAAGAAACACTGAAATAAGGCCCCAAATTGGGGTATTTTTCATAATGAAATTACGCCCCAATGAAATAATGCCCCACTGAAATGAAAAAATGGCCCAAAAATTAATGAAATAAGGCCCCAACTTGTTTTGATTTTTTTTTTGGAAAAATTAAATAAAATCCCACTTTTTCTTTTTTTATAATGACCTTTATTTTAGAAAATGAAATAACACCCCAAACTGTTAAACAAATAATTTAATTGTATCGCGCGATTTTTTTGCAGCTATTCTGTTACTCCCTGATGGTTTGCAGCACGATCTTTACATTGAACAGCATAAGTAAGTAACAAAATAGCTGAAAAAAATTGCGCGATACAATTCAAGTATTTGTTTAACAGTTTGCGGTACTTTACCAACTCTGGGTCCCCGATTAGAGAATTTTCACTAATTTTTTTGTGAAAGACAATGTTATTTAGCATTTTCATGTAAATTATGAAAAATGAAATAAGGACCCAAATTGTTTTTAAAATAAAATGAAATTAAGCCCCAAAACAAGTGTTCGGGTCTTATTTCATTGAGGCCTTATTTCATAATGAAATTAAGCCCCAGAAGTAGAATAAAAAAAGGCCCCAAAAATGAAATAACACCCCAAAATTTAAGATATTTCGTTGTTGTTGTTTTGTGTGCTTTTTTGTGGGGCCTTATTCTCTGGGGCCTAATTTCGCGGAGCCTTAAAAATGTATTAAAAAATTTAAATTATAATTTATTTCTATTTTTTTAAGTTAATAAGTACTTTAATATTATATATTTTACTCTTATTTTTCTCTCTCGATCATCAGCAGTTTTTGTTGTTTTTTTATTGAAATTTAGGTACTATACCTATGGTCTCGCAATTCTGTCTGTCTGTCCTCGCCCCTACAGCCTAAACGTCTGGAGGGATTTTCTTCAAACCTGGTATATAGATAGTGATTTTTTTACTAATATGCCCCCATGTTTTTAAAAAATAATTTAAGGACCAATTTCACCAAAAAGGAAAATGATGTTTATCTCAAAAACGGGTAAGAGGATTTTGTTGAAAAAATTAAAATAATGAAATGTTACCTCTTAATAATTTTTTTATTTTCAAAATTTGGTTATTTTCGGTTCTCCAGTACAGCCATTTTTTTGGTTTTTGATTTTCTCGAAAAAATTTAATTTGAAATTTTTCATTTTGTTTATGGTAAAACTTCTAAAAAGTATAGATATTATTTGTGAACTAAAATTAAAAATTTATTTTTTAAAACTAATTATTTTGAAATCGACTTAGTCAGTATTTTCAAAACTAGGTGTAAAATAAGTTTTTATTATTTTGTAGAATACTTGAAAAAATAATGTGTCAAAATTCAAAAACAACGGTACCTTCTATAAAAAAAAACGGTTAAGAAAAAAAAACGTTTTTCTCGAAAACTGTTCCAAGAATTTTAATAAAAAGATGTGCTTCAACCATCATCATCAGAAGAGCTCCTTCACGATTCAAACAAATTTCCATATACAAATTTTCGAAAAATTAATTTTTCGATTTTTAAGAAAATATTGAAATTTTTTTTTTGAAAATTCAGTATCTTGAAAGCGGGCTAATGAATATTTTTATTTATTTTGTGTAAAATTGTATTTTATTAAATACTAACAACCTCATTCATAAATAAAAAATAGTTATTTTAGCTCCCGTGTTTAGGAAAACAACACCATGGAATAAGAATGTTCCGGACACAAATGGAGCAGTAAGCAATTGCCTTTAGTTTGAGCCCAGAAAATATTCCATGGTTTAGTTTTCCTAAACACGGGAGCTAAAATAACTAATTTTTCTTTATGAATACGGGTGAAAATGTTGGCATACCAGATTTTATTTTTGAAAATGAGCGAAAAATTTTATAAATAAAACATGAATATTAAAAAAAACCGCTCCAACGATTTTTTTCATAAATTCATATTTATCAAACAAATCAGATAACATACTTGATTTTGAGCTCTTACTTTCAAAGCTATTAAAATAATAAATTTATAGTAATAATTTGTTTAATTTTTTTAATGATATCTCATAATATTTTGGAACCAAGACCTATATGTACTTGATGTCGATTTCTAGCTACGTTAAAAATGTTACCTATGAGAGCAAGTTTGTGCGATGCAGTCGTGCACATTTTTTCTAATATTTGTGTGCCAAAGACATTATTAGTAAGAATGTTTAAGTTTTGCATAATTCTATTCGGGTTGATAAGGAACTAAGAAGAATAGAGTCAATAGCAGTACGTCGTCGTCGCCTGCGAAAGCGAATTGATTTGTCACTTAACGCTATTGGCACTATTACGAAAGAAATGACATTAAAGGCTTGCGTATTTTAGTATTTCAAAACTGTAGATAGAATTATTGTATATTTAATTTTTGCCTTAAATACTTCTTATAACTACTTTACCTACCAATTTTTAAAGTGTTTTGGAAAACCGTTAAGAAAATACATAATTTAAAGTCCGACCTCCTAATGTTAATGAAATTTGTTTGTTAACAAGTGGGACAACAAAAACTGGATTTGATACAAAGCAATTCTTAACCAAGATATCTTAAATGCAAGAAGGAAGGGGATGCTAAAATTTGTTATTTTTTTTGTTTTAGTCGTATTCGAGAAAACCAGCCATTCCCATGAAACAAAGAAATGAAAAAAGGGGGCGTGGCGGTGGGCGGATTTTACTAAAAGTATTTTTTTTTATGTTTGTCTTGTTTATAAGCACAAATGTCTTTTAAATCTTTTGAGCCGTTTCCGAGAAACCAAAAAAAAATGACTAAAGTGGACGTGTCAGTAGGGGAATTTTAATAAAAAATACTTTCAAAATTTGTATTTTGCCTAAAAGAACAAACTGTGAAAATTTTATCAAAATCGTTACAGCCGTTTCGGAGAAACAGAAAAGCGAAAAAAGTGGGAGTGGTAGTGGGCGGATATCACTAAAACTATTTTTTTTGTTTAGTTTATATGTAAACAGACGAATTTCATTCAAATCCTTTAGGTCGTTTTCGATAAAACCAGCCATTTCCGTGGATTTCATGAAACAAAGAAATGAGAAAAGGGGGCGTTTCAGTGGGTGAATTTAACTAAAAGTTTTTTTTTATCGTTTATAAGAATAAATTGTGAAAATTGTATCCAAATCTTAGGAGCCGTTTCCGAGAAACCAAACAAATGAGAAAAGTGGGCGTGGCAGTGTGCGGATATAAATAAAAATATTTTCAAAATTTTATTTTAATTAAAAGGACATTTTGTGAAAATTTTATCAAAATCGTTATAGCCGGAGGAACAGAAAAGCGTGAAAAGTGGGCGTCGTAGTGGGCGGATTTCACTATTTCTATTTTTTTGGTTGCTTATATAAACAGACTCTGAAAATTTCATTCGAATCTTTTTGGTGGTTTTCGAGAAAACCAGCCATTTCCGTGAATTCAATAAAGATTAAAAGGATTTAAAGATTAAAGATTTTACTAAAAATATTTTTTTTTTATTTTGGTCTCGTTTATAAGAACAAACTGTGAAACTTTCGTTCAAATTGTATGAGCCGTTTCCCAGAAACCAAATATTTATACACACAAGTTTAACTTGTTTACAGTAATAAATAATAAGATTAATACGCCATGTATTAGATATAGGGGTCCATTAAAAATTGAATTGTGTCGTTTTAACTAATATCACTAAGAACACTTCATTAATTTTGGATTCATTCACTCGCCTTTAGTTAACTGGCCCGCTTTAAATTGCTGCTTTTAATTTATATGCCGTTTAAAAATATCCTTGGGATTTTTATTTTATTTTATTTTGACTGATGAACTATCAATTTAGCACTTAATCAAGTTTAAAATAGCGTCCGTTTGTTTACTCTCCTCAATTAGCTTTGACAATCAGTTTTATGTTTGCTTATTTTATTTGTAATCTGAAAGTGTGATTTGAATAACCAGAACCAGTGTGTCCATCTGGGTACTTTACAAAAAGAAGACATTTTCCTCTAAAAGCTATAAAAAAGAGAACATTTAGAGACAAAATAGAGAACGAAAAAGAGAACATAACAAAATAAAAAAAATGCTTTTAAATACAAAATATGAATTACTTATACAAAAATTAAATTTTATAAAATATTACCTAAAACAAAATATGTACATTCATGAACCCTGCCCAGTCAAGTGTCCCAATTTCCAAGAATCATACAAACGCTGGTAAATGTATTGCTGATCAAAATATAGGTAACTAAAATGTAAAACACAAAATAGGGTTTATTGTGTTAAGGCTTAACTACATAGGCCTACTTTTGTACAAAAGTACAATATAAAAGTGTGAATTAAATATCTTTTCTATTGCTTGCAAAAAAAAAAAACAATTGAAAATTGTTCATGGTTGTTTAATTTATGTGTCAGAACAACTGTCGTATGTTTTTTTTGCAAGCATGTTTCTTTAGCGACCATTTTAATTTCTCACTTATGTACTTTTGTACAAAAGGAGGTCTATGTAGTTGAAGCTTAAGGCTTCGGTTATAACTTTCATTGCAAACTATCATTGAAAATTTTGTCTTTCAATTTTGATGCACTAAGACCAATAAATCTGATGGCGTTTTGGTTTAAAAATGATGGTTGTTAGTTATATATTTTTTTAAGTCAATAAATGTTAAGTTTGCTTTAAAACTTTCTAATAAAATCACCTTTAGTTTTTCAATGATGAAAATCATTTTCAATGAACAGCTGATATTTTGTTCCCATTTTCTTCCTGTTCTCGTCTGTCAGTTTTTCGTTCAATCGACTCTAACCTCAAAGTTGGATTTTGTTGGAATTTTCATGATGGCTATAACCGACTTGTCACAATATATTCCAATCGTTGCCAAACAGTTTTTTCCACTTTAATATTGGAGAATTTCAAAAAAAACCTGCATTAAAAACATTGAAATAATTGTAGATTGTTTTTGCACCAGAAGGTTTTTCAAATCTTTTTTTTCCCACATCGCACTGTATGATTACAAGCAAACAAAATATCGACTGTCAACCGCTAATTGAGAGTGAATAAAAGGAAACAGTTCGTTAACTCTCTATTATGGCTAAATATCCCCCTTAAAAAGTGGATTTTGTGGTTTTAGCTAACACCAATTTTAAATGAATTAAACAATTAGTTAATAGAGGAATCTTCATTTAAAACCGTTAAAGAGGGGTAAATAAATACAAATATTAAAAATCGATCAATTTCTAATTTTTAATAGCGAATTTTAATTTAATGGAGAACGAATAAATTAGGCCTTAGTAGATTTTCATATTAAATATTATAATTTTTGTATTAAAATAATGCTAACATTAAGAAGACTGATGAAAAACGCACTTCTTGCAATTTGAAGTAAAGTGTCATCCCTAAAATCAACGAAAACTACAAACGAACGTACAAGCATTTTAGCATTTAAGTGCAGGGTGTAACCAAAGCAAAGATATAAATTCGGGTATGAAAAGGTATACCCTTTCTCGCGAAAATAAATATACAAACGTTAATGATTATTTGTAATCTGCAGTCGTTGTCTGTTTTATACCTTTTTTTGTTGTTGTTTTTGTAATTTTGGTTGTTGTTGTTGTTTTTTTGTATTATTATTTCAGAGTGTAAAAGTGTATGGAAAAGTTTATTGTTGCCAGCAATAAACTTGTCATGAAGGACATTAACCTATACGATGAGGAAACGGAAAGAATGTGGAGGCGGGATGGTGGTGGGTTGTTGGGCTAAGAGCCCGCATGGGTTCTGAAAAGATTTCGACAAACTGATAATTATTCTCTTGTGTTATGCATATGTGTATGTTTTGTGGGTGAATGTTTTCTACATAATAATAATAGGTAAAAGGGGTTTCCCAAAATTGAAGTTAGAGGGAGCAGCAAGTCTCTGTTCATTGTTTATGCAGTCACTTTCGGTAGAGAAGGACTCTGCTGCTTAGTGCTGCTGTTGCTCCTGCAATTGTTTGTTACCACTGTACTAAAAGTACCTACACACAACCAACTTGTTTGCCTTGTGTGTGTGTCCTTAAAATTTCCAGAAATACGTTACGGTAAACAAAATGCAAATGGATATTAAATAGGGAATTTTCGTATAAAGCCAGACTCATTTACAGTTGTTGTTTGGCATTTAAATTAAATGCATTATACATACATTCGTTTATGTTGAATGGCAAAACCAACTATAACGAGTATATCTTCATATCTACCTATCTATGAGCATACGTTCGTTTAATTTTCTAGGAAGGAAACCTTTACTTGTCATGTTGTTAGTTACACTTTCTGTGCATTGTTTTCAAAAATGTCATTAAGGATGTCCCTTGGAGAATTGAAAGTGGTCAAGTGTGGTGTGTGCATATACAAAGTTGCACTTTTAAAAGATTACTGCTGCATCAACCAACTTAAAGTTTGGTAGGTATCTACCTTCTATTTTATGTACGACCGACAATCATTTGTGAATTAAATTTGTTTTTTTGTTTTTTGTTTGTTGATGGTAGGTGGTTATAGTCCCAATTGTATTTTCGACTTCTGGTTGGTTAGAAAACTTTAATAACTTGGTACCTATACCTATGTAAATACACCTTCTTTTGTACCGCTCTTAATTGCTTTGAAAATATGCAATATAATAATTATAGTTGGGGGAGAAAATTATGAGCTTTCAAAAGAAACAATTTGTCAAAAAAATGGTTTGAGGTTTTGTCGGGGTTTTTGGTTTTGTCGTCAAATATTACAATTAGTTTCTTTAGAAAATCAAAAATTCAGTAAATTACTTTGGTAACTTAAGGATTTTATATAGCTAACCATAACAGATTGAGGGCTTTAACTTGAGTTTAACTCGGAAACTCGTGTGATTTGGCAGTGAAAACATTTTTTTTTTTTTTAATTATTTTCAAATGAATGTTTTAAAAATTTGGAACCAGCCTGTTCTTGAAATGCAAATGAAATGCAAATTTGAAGCCTTACTGCAAGTTCTTAGCATGTTTGGTTTTCGCGATACACCATGTGACCTGTCAACTTTTCACTTTGAAGTTCACAGGTCACTTGAATACACCAACTATTTGAGGAACTGGCTAAATCGGGAATAGAAATGCAAAAAGAATGCAAAAAAAAACTGCAAATTATTGCGTTGGTTCCATTACTCTAGGCCAGGTGAAAGTTGACTTGCCAATTTCTCAGACGTAATATTAACAGTATTTACCTTCAATGGAATAGTTTTTTTTTTTTTTGATTTCATCATTAATGAAATTCAATTTTAAACCAATTGTTGGAATTTAAATCATTTATTCCAGTTGAATTGTCATATATTTACAAAAGTTTGGGTAGTTTTGAATTTTTGGTATTATATGGTTTGAGTTATTGCATGGTTTGTTAATACAATAACTGTATAAAACGATATTTCAAAAACAAATCCAGATGATGGCAATTTTTTTTAAGTTGGTGATTGTCTAACCCAACTTGGGATATGTACAAAAAAGATAACAAAAATGGAAAAGATTTTAATATAAAATAAAATTGCTTATTTTACAGAAATGCAATATTTGGTCTTGTCGCAGTATCAGTCTCTTTTTTTCGCGAGAAAATTTAAATTTTCAGTCTCGTACAGTGTTGTGCCATGTAGACTATAAAAATGTAGACTACATGATTGTCTACATGTAGACAATTCAATGTAGACAATTCACAATTTTCGACATAAATTTATCGGCAATGTAGACAATTCGTTAAAACATTATAATTGATAATTTTTCCTACTAAAATTTATTAAACCAAAAACAAAAATCCAAAAAAAAAAGAACCAAGTTCTTCTATAATATAAAACCATAATTGTAACAACAAGAAAGTCGTGAAAAATCATTTCACCTAAATTTAAACGCATACCTATGTAGTTCTATGTTTATAAAGGCTTTAGGCCAAGTTTTACAGTAACAGTAGTAGCACTTTAGTGCGAAATATAGGACACAAAATCCCAAAATTCGCAGTGCACACTTGCCTGCATAAATTGCATTTAAGTGTCACTTACTCAGACTGCAAAAATTACCAAAAAGTACCAATATGCGAAACTTAAGTGCAACTTATTCTAGAAAGTGCTCACTGTGAAACTGGACAGTTTCAAATACATATATTTTTAATTAGAGTAGGTTCACTGAATCACTTTACTATGGTTTACTGGTCAATTTTTAAAAATCTTTCAAAGTTTGAGGAATTTAGTAATAAAATGATAAAATTCCACTTGCCAGTAAACCTAGAAATTTTGGTTCAGCAATCAAATCATTAACTAATAAATTACTCACATAATTTGGAGTTGTTTATTTTTTTTTTGTATCCGTTTCCACTTCTTTTTTGCTAAGATATTGGGGCATATGAATATGCCCCAGATAGACTGCGAATATGTCGCAGATAGACCTAGGTTTAACTAAACTACAGTTTAAGGCAATTTTTTTTTATATGTTTTTATAAGATAATTAACTTCGTATACTTCACAAACAGCTTCAAATATTTTGATATGATAAACTTAAAAAATAGAATCAACGTCTGAAAATTCAACTAAACCTATGTTTAACTTAGACACACCCCTAAAATGACTAAATACGCCCAATTGTTTTTATTCGATGCACTATGAACATGAACACGAGTATCTCTAAAGTCAAAAGGTCATCATTCAACGTCAAAGTACGTTACCCATATAATTGATACAAAAATCTGAGAAAGTGGGGGGGGGGGGGTAGGTTAGGTGCCACTCCCCCTGAATGGAAAATCCGCAGTTTTTATTTTTTACCTTTATACTAAATAAACTTCAAATCATATCACTCTACCGAATTTCATTTTTCTACAGAAATCGGAAGTGCTTCATAATTGATAACGATTCTAAGAGAGTTGGTGGATAGGATACCACGCCCATAAACGGAAGACCTCAAATTTTTGATATTTGTTTTGTGTAATGCACTTCAAGACCTACCGGTCTACCGTATTTCATAATCCTACAGCAGTCCGAACAGCTCTTTTAATTGAAGAATGGAATGACTTCCAAAGTTTCATAGAAACAAAACATTTTGATAACAAAAAAAGCTATGAGTGATTTTAAAAAGCATTTTTTGGAAGAAGAAAACAACTCCCGGTTTTATTTCCACCCACGTGTTTCAAACTTTTATTTTAAACCAACGCAACGGCCTTAAACCCAGATAAACTTGGTAAACCAGATAATTTTATATTGGTAGAAATTAACTGTCAACATTTGGATGGAAAAACAATATTCTGCAAAAAAAGGTAATTTTATCTCACGAATGTGATGCGGAAAGTGTAGAAATAAACCAGGTACGCAGGGATAAGTCATTTGTGATGTTTAATTTAATTATTTCCCACGTTCACGCAAGTATTTATAAAAAGGTGTTCATGTAATCATCTTGCGGAAAAGTTTATTTTTCTGCAAAGTTGAAAATTATATCGCTGCATGAATACCCTTATTATAAAAATATCGTACCGGGCGTAAAACCAGATATACCTGGTAAATTAGATAATTTTATCTCGTTAGAAATGAACTGTCAAAATTTGTATGGCGAAAATATTCTGCAAAACAGATAATTTTATCTCACAAATTTGTTGCGAAAAGTGCAGAAATAAACCTGATACCTGGGATAAGTCATTTGTGATGTTTAATTGGATTATTTCCCACGTTTACGCAAGTATTTTTAAGGGGGTGTTCACGTAAACATCTTGCGAAAAGTTATATTTTTCTGGCAAGGCGGAAAATTATCTCGTTGCATGAATACCCTTATTGTTATTATAAAGTATTCAACCACTTGTCTGTCGGTTGTAGCAGGACTTTTTGGAATGATTTTATTTGTGACATTTAAGTTATTGTTAACATTGTCGACACATTGTCTACATTGTCTACATTTTCGACACTGTCGACCGATTGTCTACGTTGAAATGTAGACAACTGAAGTCGACACGTTAAGGAACAACACTGGCCTCGTACCGGTCTCATCTCGGTCTCGTCTCGAAAAATACGATCTCAGGCAACCTGTTGTCTATTGGAACGAAATTTTCTCAAAGCGTCAAATTGTAGTTTTTCCCCCATCTGTGAAGCCAATAACTGTCAAAATCCTGATGTATATCGAGCTGGAGCCTAATAGTCTTAGAGCCGGCAGCAAATTTTGGAAGTGGAGTGATAACCAAAATTTAAATGCATATGTATATAGATGTACGCAATATTATGCTAAATTCAACCGTCTGGAAATTTTTTTTTTAGCCGGGCCCAGGGCGGGGGTGGGCGTTCGAAAACGGTGATTTTTTCCGATTTTGGGGTCGAAGTGATAACCACTTAAACTAATATAGGTAATAAACCATAGAGGATGGTGAACTGATGTCAAATACTTCGGTCCAAGACGTTTTACTTTCAGCCTTCCCTTTGCCAGACAACCACCAAAATGCGCGAAAATCAACTTTTGGGGTTGAATTTATAACCACAAGAGTGATACATAAAAAATCAAATAAATTCTCTTGATTATAGAAATGTGTATCCAAAAGGGCTCCAAACCTTTAGCACCTCATAAAAGGGATATTCGCAAAAAAGTACGCCATCTAAAAGGTCAGTAATTGGTCAAAAAAGGTCAACTAGTTTCAGATAGTGGTCAGCCATAGGAATTTTTGTATTAATGGTTAAAGTTTTTCAAGGTCACCAACTATTTTTTGCACCTCGCTCACGAGATATTCGCAAAAAAAGTGAACCATTTGAAAGATCAACGATTTGTAATAAAAGATCAGCTAATTTCAGTAATTGGTCAGCCATAGGTTTTTTTTAATGAAGACTCTTATACTATTACCTTGAAACGATCTTTAAAAATTCATTAAAAAAAACCTACGGCTGACCAATTTCTGAAACATGTTGACTTTTTATCAGGATTTAATAACCTTTCAAATAGTATCTTTTTTTTTTTAATTCGGTAAATGAGGTGCTAAAAGTCTTATAGGGCCTTGAAAAACTTCAAAAAATCATATAAAATAACATATGGCTTACCAATAACTGAAACTAGCTGACCTTTTATCCGGAGTCGTTGGACTTTCAAATGGTATACTTCTTTTGCGAATATCCCACAAATGAGGTGCTAAAAGTCTCATACGTATACCTATTACTGAAATAAGTTGACCTTTTATGAGGTAACCATTCAGATGGTGTAAATTCTTTTCGAATATCCCATAAATGAGGTGCTGAGGTTTTGACCTTGAAAATTAAAAAAAAAATGATTAAAAAAAAATCTATGGCTGACCCATTACTGAAAGTAGCTGACCTTTTTTGACCAATTAATGACCTTTTAGATGGCATACTCATTTCTTTTAAATTCTATAAATGAGGTGATAAAAGTCTTATACTATGACCTTGAAACAAACTTTAAAAAATCATTAAAAAAAAACCTATGGCTGACCAATGACTGAAACTAGCTGACTTTTTATCAGAAGTCGGTGGCCTTTCGAATGGTACACTTTTTTTTGCGAATATCCCATAAATGAGGTGCGAAAAATAGTTGGTGACCTTGAAAAACTTTGACCATTGATAAAAAATTTCCTATGGCTAACCAATTTCTAAAACTTGTTGACCTTTATTGACCAATTACTGACCTTTTAGATGGCATACGTTTTTTGCGAATATCCCATATATGAGGTGCTAAAGGTTAGAAGCCGTATCCAAGACGTTTTGGTCCCAGCCCTGTGCTTGCCAGACGCAGACGCAAATGCATTTTTGAACTTATAACCTTAATAACTTTTTTTCCTATAATATAGCGATAAACAGTTGGACTGATTTGCTTAAAATTAGGTGTCGAGTAGGTATTTTTATTTGATTCCTTAGAGGCGGAATTTAAGTTTTTGTTCTAGCTCATCTAGAACGGGTAGCTGCCATGTTAGGATTTTGGTTTTATAAAGTTTTCTCGAAAACGGCTCTTAAGATTTTAGATTACCTTCGTACATGTAGTCTACAGAACAGTATGAATAATACTACAAATAACACTACTCGGTACTTCTAAGTAAGTTAAACAATATTAGCATTTAAAATTTGTATGAATAATTTTTTGTAAGAAAAAATTAAGTCCAAGAAAAAAACATTTGTTTTTATTTAACTTTTTTTTCATTTTTTACTTGCGATATATGTAGGTACTATATGGTGAGTTATGGATTCGTAAAAAAAATCGAACTCGAGATAATAATTTTACCTAAAATTACGATGATAGAGAACGCGAAAAAAGTGGGTCCCGCAATTCTTTCTGTGTGTCTGTCTGTCCTCGCCCGTACAGCCTTAATAGTCTAGGAAAGATAGAAAATTTAATATGGGCAAGGGGAGACAAATTAACTCATGAAATTTTATTGCTGGTATCGACGCAGAATTCAATCTTCAACAACATATCCAAAGTCCCCCAAAATCCCCGCATTGGTTTTTTGTATAGACGTATTTAAAGAGATCCAGAGGGGGAGGGGGAGGGGGAGGAGGCGGAAGTTTATCAAGCTGCCAAAATTTGTTATAATTTAATCTTATCATATGACACATGTTTTGAGGGTGCATTTTAACGCTGAAGAGACCAGAACTGAAAAGATATATGTAACCTGTAAAAAGTTAAAGTCCTTTTTATGGAATGATGACTTTTTTTAAGTAGGTACAACAAGCCAAATATTACCCAAAACCATTTTAAAATAATGTGATATTAATGAAATTCGGTATCAATGTTTCATTTGGCATATCTACCAAGAATCAAAAGAGTACCCAAAAATATATGTGGTTAAAGGGTGGTTTTTTGACGGAGAGATGCAAGTGAGTTATTATTACCATAACATGCATGAACAAATTCTGACGCTTATGAAATTTGCTAAAAATGTTAAAGTAATATAGGAACCTAAGTATCAAAAGAGTCCATACAAATATCTTAGGTCCAAGGGTGTTTTTTGGGGGGTGTAATGTTTGATCTGGTTAACGGAAAAAACAGTAATTTTTGCTTCAATATGAATCGAACATTTTTAAGGGTACTTGTATCATAATGGTTTTTCTTTTATTAGATTCGGCGTTAAAAAATACCTTTAAATCATACTATGTCATATGTACTATGTCGATTATACTAAAATACAATTTTTCGTAAGACCTAACATTTTGCTCCGTATAGGACAGGTCACAAATCTAATCTCTCTAAAAAACCTCTTTCGATCAAGTTATTTTAATGGACTCTTTTGACACTTGGAAACCATGACATATTTAATATTTTTAGTTAATTTTCATCGGTGTCAAAACTTATTCACAGATGTTATGGTAATAATGACGCACTAACTTCTCGCCCTCAAAAAAACACCCTTGCACCACAGATATTTTTGGAGACTCTTTTGATTCTTGGTAAACATGACAAATTTCATTAATATCCCATTATCTTAAAATGGTTTTCGGTAATATTTTACTTGTTGTACTTGAAAAAAAAAGTAATCATTCCATAAAAAAGGACTTTAACTTTCTACATGATACATGTATCTTCTCAGTTTTGGTCCCTTTAGAATCAGCGGTAAAAAGCACCCTAAAAGCATTTGTCATATGATAAGATTGTATTATAACAATTTTTTTCAGCTTGATAAACTCCCGCCTCCCGTCTCCTCCCCCTCTCGACCTCTTTAAATGCGTCCATATAAAAAGCTAATACGGGGATTTCGGAGGTCTTTTTGGATATGTTGTTGAGGATAAGATTCTGCATCGACACCAGCAATGAAATTTCATGAATTAATTTGTTCCCGGTCAGATCCTATCTTTCTTAAACTATAACGGCTGGAGGGATTTTCTTTAAACTTGGTATAAAGTGCTTTTAAGACTAATTTGCCCAGACGTTTTTTAAATTTTTTTTTAAGGACCAAAAGTAACGGTACCCGCCATACAATTTTTTTCGGAAAAAAGAAAAATAATATTTTTCTCAAAAACGGTTCCGCCGATTTTGTTAAAAAAAAATTAAAATAAACTAAGTAAGCAAATGCTACTTTTAAATAATTTTTTTTATTTTCATAAATTTAATACTTTGGGTACCTACAGTACAACCATTTTTTTGGTTTTTGATTTTCTCGAAAACCGTTTAGTTGTAATTTTTTTGTTATGGTAAATCTTCTAAAAAATATAAATATTCCTGTGGACCAAAACGACTTGGTCAATATAATATAAAACTAGGAGAACTCATAGTTTATAATTAAGGGAATTGTTTTGACATAAATCCACCGAATTACAACCTATTAATAATTTGGCTCGGTACAAAAAACATAATTATATACCAGATTGCAAAACGTAAAACCATCAGAATAGATTCATTTTTTTTTTCAAAATGCGTGCCTCCAATTTTCCTAATGTCTCAAGTACCACAGGGAAACTTTTTAGAACCTATAATATTTGTTTTTACTACTAATGATTTGTTCAATTGATCTTATTCGAATAATGTTATGGGTAAAACCCCACGCCTATGCAGACGACGGAAGACACGGTTATGGGAATATTTAAAAACTGATTTTAAACCGTGGTCCATGGATATTTGTTTTTGCTGCAATTTATTTTGATTATTAAACAATTTTATAAAACATATTTTCTATAGTCCATCATTATCTAAATTCCAGCCATAACTAACTTATTTCCTTAAATGTGACCTCCCTTCTGATAGAGTCAATAGCTTGTTAATTGACATCCTTTTCTTGTTTTAGTCCCCTTTAATGATTGAAATTGACTTGTGACACTTAAAACTCAGTTTTCAATAATGACGACATTATAAGTAATTTCAACTCAACTCTTGACTTTTCAAAACGCTGGTGGTCAAAAGAATTTCTTTCTTTCTACCTACCTTACGAAATCTCTTTAAGTACTTTCCGTAAAGGTGAGCTTCTTAAAAACCCTTCCGGGTTTCATATTTTTTTTTTACAAGAAAACTAGGTACATACCATATAGAGTAAGCACACAAACAAAATCCAGGTATTCCACCATCAAAATGTTTATAAAGCTATTAAAATGCAACAATACAAGCTTTTGTTCTCAAGCGAATCACTATATAAAACCATTAACCCCATTTTACCGCATTTCGATTTTTGTTTACAAAAAGAAAAGCCACGTAGCAATAGCAGGATGTAATATACAAACAGACACCTTAAATAATGACTCTTTGACCCTATACACATTTTTTTTGTTATTTTTACACACCACACATTTTTGTGTCTAAAAGGGTTAAAGGTATAAGGCATATGTGCACATTAAAATCCTATTTCATTGACTCACATAAACGCCATTCACTTAAGAACCATTTCACCGTGTGAGCAAACAATCTTTAAGGATCATCATATTCATCCTGATGTGATTGTGATGTTGTTGGTGTGGTGTGTTGTGTGTGGCGTCTGGTTAAGCAGGAAATCTCTTTGATCTCGATCATCATAGTCGTCAGAACAAGCATCTTTTGCTCAACTGAGTTATTTTCACGTTGATAAAGGAGAAGTAGAGTGGCATGCTGTTGTTGGCCAACTTATAGCAAAACTCTTTACTCTCTCTGATTTCAAAGAAAAAAAGAATTTTTTTTTTCTGAAAATAGTTGACATTTCTGGAATTCCCTTTGCTCTATCCAGTGTGCTTGTGGAAAACATTTGAAGAAAAAGGAAATCCATTTAAGAAATCTTTTTACCTTCGTACAAAACAAACCAAATGATTCTAGAAAAGTGAACATACAAAAAAAATAACAAGAAAGACAACAAAGCAAATAAAAAAAAAACAGGAAGCAGCAGGGAATGTAAGGATCAAACAAAAGCCAAAAAACCAAACAAGAGAAATTTTCCGTCCTGTGCCAAACCAAACGAAGGCAGTGCGATACATAAGTAATCCAAATAAAAACCTTTTTCGTTTTCTTATTTTTTTTTTTGGTTCGCATAAAATTCAGATAATGCTGCCAGCCACCATTTAATCATACTCCATCTCTTCATCTTTAACCATCCGCCAGAACACCACCGAGACCGACCCGACATACACAGAGAGTTGGGTAAACTTAAAGGAAGTTACAATTGCAACGAGGAGTTAAGTCCACTGATGTCCTGCTTTGCAATGTGCAGTTTCTTCTGCCGGGCAGCATGGTTGATACGCTTTTGCATGCAGGCAGACAAACTGAACCAACAGAATAGACCAACGATTTTATGAACGGTTGAACCGATACTCCGACAGGTTAGCTTATCCATTGAGGAAAAATAAGCAGCTAAACAGGGCACCTTAAGTCAAGGGGCAGCACGGATTGTTGACAAATTGTTCTTAAAAATTTCAACAAGATTCAAGTCGCTATACTTCTCATCACGCTGCGCTACCGCCTGTTGAAGTATAAACCAATTAGACCTGATTCTAGAGGTCAAACTATAATTAATATTTTTCTTTCACAAATTTAATACCATTAAAGGGAACATTTTTACAATACTTTTCAGGATATTTACAGGACAACCAAATAAAGGTTTCCACAAAAATTCAGCACAAACTGAGATGGCAGAATACACAAAATGACAATCTGAAATAGCAGATTTCTTCATTAGGCATGTTCAGGAACATGAGATTTCAGAAATCTCAGCAATATATTTAACAGGATAACTTAACGGACAGTAATTGGATACTTCCTTCTACGGGTTCGTTTGAAATTAATACCCGAAAGTTAAGCCCACGTGGTAGCAGATTTCGTTTTTATGTAGGATAACTCGAGAACGGATCGTTTGATTTTCATGATATTGGGTTTGATGGATTTGTGTTGGCACAAGGAAGGAAAATAAAAATAAATCGTTTGGCACAACGGCTCATGAAGAACCAGGGCCAAGTGACTAACAACTCGCAACCATTCCTGTGTGCGCCTTTCGACAGTAATGGAAGGGACCTACAATTTTATGCCGAATCCGAACGGCTAGACGAGAAGCACTTATTCGTGAGGATTTGTCAATTCCTTGCAAGAGGTGGACGAGGCTGGGAAGCGATCCCAGACCTCCAGCGTGACAGGCGAACGCACTAACCATTTCGCTACGGGCTACTACCAAGGAAGGACACTATGGAGAAATATTTCGGAAATTTCCAGAAAAATTGTAAACCAGGAAGACCCGGGTTTTTGAGTAAAATTCTTCGCATTTAATTGAGAGTAATCGCTTTGAGTGAAGATGTTCCATGAATTGATACAAGCAGTTATTAATTAAAATGGTGACATTTTCTACATTGTGGGATTGACAAAAAAAAAACATTTCTGTTTTCACTGATTTTTGCTACGGTTTGTACAAGATCTGAGATTGCTTTGGTACTCAATTCTAAGGGGATCGAGGTGAAGTTGTTCGAAGGAGGTTGACTTTAACTGCATTGAAATTGCCATAAAATCTGTAAGTGGGTGAAGAACCTTCATGCCACATTTCTGTGATGGTGAAAGTATTGGAGCAATGTAACATTACCACCTAGGACGAGAGCACAATGGCTCACAAACGCGCATGGGAAACCCTGAATCGCGCGTTGAAAGATATACAAAATGATAAAAAACATTTCGGTGGCGCAATGATAATGTTTCAGACGCTGCCTGTTATTCCAAAATCAACTCCGCCAGATTTTCAAGACCACTTGCCTGAAGGCGTCCTCGGCCTTATGGAGATATTAGAAGAAATTGCAATTAGGTTCTCCAGGCAATTGTTGGCGATGGAAAAGATTCCAGTTGACTTTCTTACCGGCCTGAATTGAATTGAATTTCCACCGAATTTTCGGCACCAACACGAATGTTTTCCTGAATATTTGATGGATGAAAATGGAGCCACAAGCTATCTCACGGAATTTGTCATTCAAGCGACAATTTCGCTTATTTGGAGATAACAGACGTCACATAATGATAATCTATTAGGGATATTCAGGAAAAGGAAATCTCAAAGGGGATAGACGCCTCGGCCTCCGCAAACTCAGTTATTTAAACAGGATTTCTCAGCAAAAAACCTCAGTTTGATTGTCAAAATACTGTGAGAAAATAGTTTTGGATTCGTTTGCACAACTTTTGACGGAGAAAAATCTCTGATATCTCGTTTTCCTTAATGCACCAAATATAACAGACGTCATTAAATGGCAATCCGAGATAGCAGGTAGCAGCTAAAAAGAACGTGAAGTACCTAGGCATCCACTTCAACGAGTTGTTAAGGTTCAACCCACACTCACGAAACATCCTCAAAAAAGCCAACTGGACCTTCCACTGACTCCACCCATTGATGAGACGCAGAAACGGACTAAGCCAGAAGACGAAGATACTTATGTACAAGTAACTCCTGCGGCCTGTAATCAGCTATTCCTTCCCAGCCTGGTTCTCCATCTCGAAGACGGCCATGAAGGAACTTCAAATGTTCGAAAGATAGTTACTAAGGATTTGTACCGGACTACATTTTGATCGGCAGCGAATGAGACATCACAGCAACGAGCGTCTTTACACAGAGGCGAGCATCATCCCTCTGGCCAGGTACCTACTGCTTCAAGCATAGAAGCTTGTAGGACTCACTTACAGTCACCCAAATCAACAGATGAGAAGGATGACCACTCAGCAGCGACACTCCGAGCCGAGATACCTCAGTACGATGGAAATCCTGGTTGACAACATCGTCACGTGCAACGAGCCAGCAGTTTCGTTCTACGCTGACACAGTGTCAGCATATCACCGCGGCTAAATGCCAACCCATCCCCCCACCAAAACCACAACTTGACAACCGGGACGGAACACCCCGAGGACCATAAAGTCAGCCGATTTTTAGATTTAATTTTTTGACATGTGTTTTATATTTTATAATCCTTTAAATTTAAGACAAAGTATAAGATTAGGCCTCCTATGTGCCAATAAATGTATAATATCATCGTATCTAACTAGTTATAAGTCAAATTGTAAATATTATTTTGTTCAATAAAACGAGATAGCAGATGTCAATAAACAACAACGTCACTAAAGTGAGGATATGAGATAGAAGATATGACAATACGAAATTGCACATGTAAGTATGCCACTGTAACAACTTAAACTCCAGGCTTCTACTATAATTTCTGGTACCTATGTCTTACCAAAAGTGGGAGTCATTTAGTTCTCTTTTGGTCTCTTGGGCTTCCGTCATGCACTGAGCGCCAAGTTCAACCGGATATAGGTTGTCATAGTCAGTGCGTCGCTCTGTAACTCAGAAACGACCTAGCTCTGCTTTCAATTCTGTTTATTTATTTATTGAATTTCAAAACGACATTAGGTTGCGCAGTGATTTTCTGCCCGAAGAAATTTCTCAGACAGAAAATCACAGGTAGGGGCAGTTATTTGCTCTCTCGTGAGCGTTGTCTTTGTCAAAAACTGTTAAATTTGTTGGTACCGGAACGGCTTTTGACTCAAAATCACACAAATGCACAGGAAATCACAGGAAATCACAGACATTTGAAGTAAAGGAACGGACCTCATGATTCCTGTGTTCGGATATTTATTTTGTTGCAAAGTGGGGGTGAAATATATTTTTAATAGAAACAATCATATCTTTAAAATAAACCACTTTGAGCTTTATGAGTTTTGGCTACTCGCTACTGTAGCATTATCAGTGTCGTTGGAAGTATGAACATATATAAGAACACAATGGTGTAGCGGTATTTGGATATTGTATTAGAATGCAATAAACATAGGCACTGCATCTATACAAAAATCACAAAATAATAATTTAAAAAAATTGATATTTTTTTTTAACTTTGCAAAAAGCATTAACAAACTTGTTCACATTCACTAACATTTTAGTAACGTTTTAAGTACGTTTTAGTTTTTGAAAACTTTGTAATTTTCAATACTCATTTGTTTTACTGTGTTTGTGATTTCTTGTTTCAATAAAAGATCCCCTGAAGACAGCAACCCCTGTCGAAACGTCGTCGGGAGAGTTAATGGAATAAATTTGTTTCACTGCACATAAATACGACCAAAAAAGCCGAAGAAGAACCAGATTCTTCACCAAACATAAAAATTGATATAATGTTTTTTGTTTTGAAATAAGTATTGTTGTTATAGTGGCGCACCGTTCCTTTATAAATATTGCCCTTGAACACCGAATATTCTCAGTCCGGATCTGAACGGCGACAAACAAACATTCACGAAGGCATATAGGTATACACGGAGGATAAGTTATTTCTTTTGGGAAATGGTTTTGGCCAGAAGCGACTTTTCCTTTTTCAATCTTATATGTCCTGTCCCAAGCTCCCAGACACCCACTTCATCGTTTATGCAAAAAGGACTTATAGCTGAGACACCCCCATCTCGTTACCTTAGCCTGCAGAAAATGCAAAAATAAACATACCTATGTTTATACCTTCCTACTTGATGGGCAAATATACATGTGTATTTCTTCTTGGCTGCGAGCAATGCTGCATCAGTCCTTCAGAACCTTCGGATGAGAATGGGGTGTTATGTTTGTGGTACCTACACACCAACCGCCGCGCCGTGAATCAATCAATATACCTAACCTATGTAAGTAGAAGGATATGTGCAGGATGTAGGCGGGTGGACAATCTTTCCGGTCGAATAAATGGACACATTCCACAAACAGCAGCAACAAAAAATAGCAACATCAACAACTACAACAACAACAAAGATCGGAAATAAAAATTTAAATTACTTCAAAGAAAATTCCCCTTTGATTTCATCCTGACATTTTGCTTGGTGATGCTGGAGAGTCTGAGACCATACAATCTTATAGTTCTTAACTTCTCGTTCTTTTTGCTTTTGGTTTTGGTTTTGTAAATCAAATAAAATACTTTCATTCACGTTATGTGTTTACACCCATACCCATACCCACACATACATACTTATATGAACAAATCAAGGAATCGATTTGTAAAAAGGGAAGGAACAAAGTGCGGATGCAGTCAGAAAAAAATCAAGGAATGTGTATAAATAGAGCAATGTATTAAAAAATCCTTTTCCCACAGCACTTGGAAACTATGAATGTCCTTACAGGGTGATTTGCTTCTTAATGATGGTGGTATTGATTTTTCAAAATTTGGAGAAAACATCAAGTTCTTTTTCCAAACAATTGAATATTGAATTGAAAAGTATTTCCGAAGCGAGTTGTTTCGCAAGCAAGTTGCGGGCTCCATTAGTAACTTAGAAATTTCGACTATGAATCTGCTAAATATAGAACCTTTTATAATTAAATTTTCATTCATGATTTTAAGCCGTTTGCTGTAAGAAATATGATTAAGACATTATTTTCTTTTTTTTCTTTAGTGCCATTTTTTACTTGCTCTTTAGGACAAGTATTGGTTTCGTGTCAAAAAATTTAAGGTTTTAATCAAAACTAACATTACGATGATGGAGAAATGAGTCCCGATGTAAATCGTGCTGGAGCATAAACGGTTGAACGGATTTGCTTCAAATTTATTGTGAAGCATTTCAATGTGTTTATTGAAATTTCATCATCCGATTTTCAAGCTTAAGTAACATCGCGTGTAAATACTACTAATAACTGCGTGCATTCTACGAATTTTATTGGTGGTTTTCAGCCACGAATAGCATTCGTAGAATGCACATATATGAGTACATATTACGAATATTTTATTCGTATTCGAGCAAAAACAAACGTATATTGTACTAATAGTATTGTTATATTTACCAATGCTCTCGTTATCATTCGTACATTCGTACATTCTACAGTGCTATTAGTATATTGTACTAATTTGACTGCTGGTTTCCCCTTAATTCTGAAATTATATTATTTTATTTTAGTTGAATAAAATGTCAAGTTTTACTTACCTAGATTTGAACTGGTATCCTTCCGTGCCGAGAGCGAGCATGCATCCACTGCGCTAATTTGGAGTATGAAGTTATTCTTAGGTGATATTAAAAAAATCAGAAAACAAATTTCGATAGAAAAAAACGTCTGTTAATATTTTTTTGTTTCTATAACTTGACTCAGTTAATAATAATTAAGAATTTCTAACTAATATACTAAGGTAATTATTTTTATTTTTCACAAAAGACGAATTTGTTCACTTATATAACTCGGTCACTTAACACAAATGACAAATTTGGTTTTGTGGCCGGCGCACGTGGCGACGCACTAAACGAAAACACATTTGAACCTTTGAGGAATGGAATACGTTTACCAGAAGGAATAACGTATATTTCGGATAAAACTTTTTAAACTTTTACTAATACTTCGTACATTCTACGAATAATGCGTACGGTCAGTCTACGAATGAATTTCGTCTACTAATATTAGTTTTACTTCGTAAATAGTACGAATCCATTAGTAAATATTACAAATGCAATAGTAGAAATTACGAATGTATTCGTAGGAGAAATTTACGTATGTTATTAGTTATGTGTACACAATAATTCGTTCAATGTACTCATACAAATTGTATAATTTTGGTTTACGAATGTTATAAGTATATTCAACGAATGAATTCGTACACACTACTACAGGTATTAGTAACACTTCACGAATGTATTCGTAAGGAAATCACGGTACGAATACTTCGTACATTTCACGAGTATTCGTACAATGCACGAATATTTTTGCTACGAATGTCATTCGTAGCCAATTTACTAATAAAGTTTTAGAGTGTTTATTTAAGCTTCTACTTCTTTTATGCAGAGCATGTGGCAATCATATAGGCATTTTAAAAGCAAATAAATTGATGACGCTTAAATGCAGTTTAAAAACAGGCATTAGAAATATGTGCGAAAACTGTGAATAAATTAAATGTAAATTAAACCAAAAAAAAAGAAATAAAAAAATAATACGATAATACACTTAGACGAAATTCAAAAATTAAAAAAAAATTATTTTTTCTTTGATTTTATCTAGATACCTATCAGAAAAAAAAACAATATTTTTAAAAATGTTAAATACAAAATTTGATGACTAGCGTATAAGTACCGGAATGCGAAACTTTAACAAAAACTACTAACTGAAAAGTAAACTTGACAGTGGGTGGATTTTACTAAAATAATTGTTCTTGTTTATAAAAACAAACTCTGAAAAGTGAGCGGATATTAGAACAAATACATTTAAATTTTTTGTTTTCCTTTAAAGAACAAATTGTGAAAATTTTATCAAAAATCAGCTTTTTCGCAGAAACAGAAAAAGGTAAAAAGTGGGCGTGGTAATAGGCGGACTTCACTAAAATTATTTTCGATTTCTTGTACCGCTTATATGAACAGTGGGGTGGATAGTTTTCAGCATTTTTTGCCAAATCACTGTATGCAACTCATAGTATATGCTTAATGGTTTTCTTATCTTGTTATCCTCATCATTTATTTTGAGTCGCCCTTGCGAAAAACAAAATCGGGAGCCATTGAAAATTTGTAGTTTTTCACAAATATGATATATTATGAATCCAGGGTGGGAATATTTGGCGACAAAAAATAACCGATTCTTGTAGAGGGACCAAAAACAAGGATTTTCCACCATGGGGGGTCTTTCTTTTTCATTTCAGACAGGACGATCAATTTTATAAACCGAATGATTGAATACAAAATACAATTAGTATTTTTCGTGATTTTAGATTTTCTAAAAAAATAGAAGACAAAAATTTATCTGGTTTTCAGTGGTTGATGAAGAATTGATAAAAACACTTATCCACTAAGGAATTTAAGGCAATTTCTACATTAATTCCAGATTTTTGAAAGAAAAAATCAGTTCATATTTTTTCAAGTTTGAGTTTGAAAATATTTTGTTCGAAAACTATAAACAGAAAAAACTTGATTCAAAAACTCAATAGAAGAACAGACTTCTAGCTTTAAAAAAAATGTATCATCAGTGTTTCTGTTTTTTTTTTTTGTTTTTTAAAGTATTTATATTTTTAAAGTACCCCTCGTATCTAGGAGATAGACCCCTACCTGAAAAATACTTGTATTTAGTCCCTCTACAAGAATCCGTTATTATTTTGCCCCAACTATTCGTGTCCCTAATTCTTAATAGGTAGGGTTCTAAAAAGACCAATTTTCGAAGGCTTCCCGATTTTCTTTTTCCCAAGGGCGACTCAAAATAAATATTGAGGATAAGTTCAGAAAATCATTAAGCATAAACTATGAGTTGCACACAGTGATTTGGCGAAAATGTTGAAAACGATCCACCCTAATGAACAGACTCTGAAAATTCTGTTCCAATCGTTTTTGACGTTTTCGAGATTACCAGCAATTTCCTTGAATTCCATGGAACAGATAAGTATGAAAAGGGAACTTTTACTAAAGGTATTTTTTTTAGTTTATTATAAAATTATAAAAAATAAATTGGGTGGCGAAACGGCTCGTAAAGAACCCAAGGCTCGTAAAAAACAAAATGTAAAAATTTAATATAAATCGTAGGAGCCGTTTCATAGAAACAAAATATATTTATATACACACTGTGTCACTTTATCAATGGTCCTAACAATAAAACTGTTGAAAGGCCAAGCCGAGAGGGCTATCAGAATTTGGTAACTTGAACATGTGCAAGCAACGGCTATTTTTTGAAATTTGAAATAATACTATGCACCAGTTTTTGGTCACCACGTCCATTATTGATTTTTGTTTTTTACAGTTTTTGCACTAAAATGTTGGTTCATAAATTTATTTATTTTATTAAAGAAAACATTTTTTATTAACATCACCATAAAGACTATGCTTAACTGGTTATAACCATATAATTTAAAACACTCTTTTTCAAGCATTTCCGTCGCCTTATAAGAATATGGAGTGCTTAACCCGGCTCCGTTTTTCCCTCACAATATGGTAATCAAACATTCAAAATCAATGTCCATCGGTATCTTCTTTTTGATCCTCTTCAACTTTCCTAGGCATAGTTGACGACTGACCATTCTCAACATGCCCATGTGTAGGTTGCTGTGCATCGAGTGGAAGTTTGTTTAGAATTGTTATTGTTCGGGGTTTATACACAACACGCTTGTGCTGTGTTAAAATAATAGATCAATCATTATAATATGAAATGTATGTCAAGTTAGTACCACATTTTTGGAAATTCAAAACACTTAATACCTTAGCAGTCAATTGTAGCTTTTTAGTAATGAATTAGTTATGGAAAAAAAATTCTAGCTCTAATATTTAAAAAAAAATTGGTATGTAGTGCTAACTTGATATCGATTTGGCTCTACACTTTCTGGAGTTCCAAAAACTAAGTACGCAGTTAATTCAAGCTTTTTAGTAATAAATAAGTTGTGGAGAGAAAAAAATTCCAAAAAATGTTTTGCTTTACTTTTTCTTTTTAAATAAGGGCAGGTAGTGCTAACTTGATACCGGTGAAAGCAGCCATTAAAAAAGGAAATTCGAAAATGTAAACTTGCCATTATTTGTAGCTTTTTTAGAGCTAAATTGGTTGTGGAGAGAAAAAAAATCCAAAAAATTGTTTGTCTTACTTTTTTTTTTAAGTCCAAACAAATTTTTGGAATTTTTTTCTATCCACAAAAAGTTTTTCTACTAAAAAGTTTCAAATAATGGCAAGTTTACATTTTTGAATTTCCCTTTTTAACGGCTGAGTTCACCAGTGTCAAGTTAGCACTACCTACCCTTATTTTTTTAAAAAAAAGTACTGCAAAAAATGTTTTGGAATTTTTTTCTCTCCACAATTAATTTACTTCTAAATTGCTACAAATAACGTTTACATTTTCGAATTTCATTTTTTACTGACTGAGTGCACCAGCGTCAAGTTAGCCCTACCTACCCTTATTTTAAAAATAAAGTACGGTACATTTTTTTTGGAATTTTTATCTCTCCAGTCTTCACTACTAATTTACTACTAAAAAGCTAGAAATAACTGCGTTCTTAGTTTTTGGAATTCCAGAAAGTGTAGTGCCAAGTTGATATTAAGTTAGCACTACATAGTATTTTTGTTTTTAAATAGTGGAGCTATAAATTTTTGTTTCCACAACTAATTTACTACTAAAAAAATACAATTAACTGCATATTTAGTTTTTTGAATTTCCACAAATGTAGTGCTAACTTGGTAATCATATTAAACATTATAAGTGTACTCATTAAACCTTAAGTACGCGCAAAATATAAAAAAAAAATACCTACTCAATGAGAAGGAAATTGATTTGAACATACCATAATATTTCCAAATTCAAGTCACCCTGTATTTGTGTACATATATTGTATATCTGAATAGCCAAATATAGAAGAACCAATGTAAGGTATTCAATTGGAAAATTCTGATAGATTTTTGTTGTGGAATTTTGCTGAAATTTATTTTTTTTTTTCATTTAATTTTATTTTTTTGTTTATTCAAGTGCATACGAATTGTGTAAAAAGCCAATGCATCGATATAAGTTTTGTCGTTTGTGTATGGAGTCGAAAATTTATATTTTGTTTGGCTCCTTTGAGATTTCTTAAGCTATTTTTTGATCTAAAACAAATAAAAAAATTTTTTTTACATACATAAGTATAAATTTAATTTCGATTTTTTCACAATGCAATAGTTGATACCTTTAAAATTTAAGAATTTTAAAAAATAATTTAAAGCATGTTAATGTTCCGTAACATTATAATATGTTAACAAAAACTATAACTTCATAATTATAATATATTATATTAGCTTAATATTTTTATTTTGTTGGTACATTGTATTGAGAATAACTTAGGTTTATGTACAATCTGGCATTATAATTTGTTGTTAAAATCAGTGGCGTCTTTAGGCATGGGCCCACTGGGCCCGGGCCGGAGGCCTCGCAATCTTAGGGGCCCCTGAGCCGTCGCTGAAACTCGTCCAACCAATTTGGAAACGATTAGGTTAATTTTAACTTGTAAACTGCAGTTAAAAATTTGTTTACAAACCAACATTTATATTATACAACACACAATTCACATGTGATTGTACCTATAACCATAATATTTATATGGGTAGCAGGTATTTTCCATTTTTTTTAAAGGGAGACCATTCATACGAAGCAAATATGTAGATACAAATTTAAATCAAAGTTAACATCCATGCTTGAATACAATTATGTACATACATGCATACATGAACGTTACAACCTTAATACGCACCTAAGACAACGATCAAATTCATATAGCTAAATGAAATGTTTTTTTTTTGTCTCATTTAAAAACTTTAAACTCTCAGGAACTGCAAAATGGATGTGAAGAATTTGCTAAGACTTACCATTACCACAAAGACATAAGTGCAGAGGAGCTTGAGATGAAATGCCTACATTTAGTAGAGTATTTAATGAAAGTCCAGTTATATGAAGGTGAAAATTCTATTACTATTTCAGAGCTATACATAATCGTATAAAAGTAGATAAAATCGAAAACACTTTTCCAAATTTTTAAACAGCTTTTTTCAATGATGGTATTAAACTGCAGTTGAGAGCATTCCTTTTCTAAATTAAAAAGGATAACAAATGAACTTAGAAGTAAAATACTTCCAAAAAGACTAAATAGCTTGTGAATATGTCAATTGAAAATAATGTGCATCGTGATATAGACTTCGATTGAATAATTCAGGATTTTGCAAATGAAAAAGCCAGAAAAGTATCTCTTATACAAAAGTTGTAGCAGAACTTTTATTTACCAATTCTATTCTATTAAAGATTGCTTTAATTTTGTTTTGTTAATACTGTCAATTTATAAACTTTTCAATTTTCTATTTATCAAATTTTGTTTGTAACTGTTTATTTTTAGTTTTTGACTATATGTATAGACAGTCCTAGGAATAAATTTAAATTATTAAATTCTGAGCAAAGTTAAAAGATACTTTACCGAAACTGTTTTCGATTAGGTGTGGTATGCCAAAACAGAATAGTGGATACAAAGGAAAATAAAGAGCGTCATCAAGCGAAGAGCAATTAAAAACTTATCGATAAGAAAAGATCGGCTTTAAATACTTTACTTTCGAAGAGGAAAATTAGTTTACTTTCAGATGTAACAATTTTTTTGAGAACAATTAATTGATATCAACCTCAAATATAGAAATTTTTTTTTATTATTACGTTATGGGGAAGATATGGGTCAAAATGAATTTTTTTTTGGATGAGAAATAATTTTGAAGTCGTAAGCTATCTTTCTGTTTTAAAATATTTAATGATTATACTTTCGAAGGGTCTCAAAATCAACAGCGAACATTTCCAATGATGGTTTCCAATGAACGCTATAACTGGCACCTAACTGGAGAAAATACTTTTGATTCTTGGACTATTTTCAATCCCTTTAAGTCGAATTTCTCTTTAGCAAACAAAAAATCACCCTCGCGCAACTTGTATTGATTTTTTTTGTATACATATGGTATAAAGGTATAAACATGAAGCTCGCATACTCTGCTTCTTTATCGCGTCGTTTACTTACATCCTTACCCCAAACATAATCATATTGCATCTACCTTAAAAAAATATTCCATGAACAAAATGCAAGGCAACAAGAAACAAAAAAAATTACTTAAGTTGAACACGTGTGCAATTAGCTATTTTGTTGTCTTTTTTTATATTTAATATAAATAAATAAATGCTTTTAAACAAAAAAAAATATTAATCTCTCTAACTCGAATTTTTCAAAAACTCCCCCTATCTCGAACTAATTTTGACATCCCGTGAAAATTCGACTTAGAGGGAGTCGACTGTAATTAATAAAAATCACTTAATATTTTTTACAAAAATTTAATTCGCAGTCTTGCCACAACAAATTTGAAAACATGAAGTGACCAAGGATCGCTCCTGAAAAATTTTCAAAACGGACTAGTTAAAAAAGAAAAATATATTCTTTAATTATATTTTTTTTGATCAATAATTTCGTTCAATCAACAAGGGGCCACACCAAACGTTTACAAGTGCTCTTCCGTAACCGCACAATTCAGGCAGAATTCCCCCAGGGCTAATTAACTTAATGATTCTGATGTTGCTATAATATTGTCCCAATAGTCTCATGGTGGGTGGACTCCGCACACGAAAATTAAACTGTTATACGTTTTCTGTTAAAAAAATGCTTGAACGGTTTTGAAAATAAAATACAATTAATTTGCACTGGACTTAAGGGACTGTTACTTATATCAATCAATTTCCCATGTAGTTAGGGCGATAAGGGAGCCAACCTTGCACTTCATTCTGACGGGATGAGCTTTGTAACTCTAATAGTCCATATCCTAAATTAACTTTTAAGAAGTGTTGCCACTGTGGGAACACTGGCAGACTAGAGATATAAGGGTTGTCCTCTGACCATGTTTTAACACGAAATTTCACATAAATTTGCCTATAAATCTGGAACCAGACATCGGTTGATATCGTGGAATGTCTCGTTGGATTTAAAATACTTAAAGCCATAGGGATATTTTCATTTTTTGATCCCTCCTCCACCCTTGTACGTGGGGGCAGCAAAATACCCTCGGCGGATAAGGGTTTTTATTTGTCAGAAAATAATGGTCATAAAATGAATATTCATACAATTTTAAGATGAGCGTCGACGTAGAATTTCATGTTCTACGGCATATCCGAAGTTCATTTTTATCCATGTTTTAGTTTTTTGTATAAAAAGTGCTTAAATTAAAAAAAAAAAAAAAAAAAATCAAAATGCAAAAAACTGATTTTTTTGGTTTATTTTGCTTATTTGCCTTTAACAACTTTTTTTCTAGTAGAGATAGATATAAACATTGTCTTAGGGGCCAGTTATAGCTATTATTGAAAACCATAATTGAAAAAGTTAGCTGTTTATTTTGAGACCCTTGGAAGATTTAATCATTAAATATTTTAATGCAGAAATATAGACTACGACTTCAAAATTATTTCTACTCAAAAAAAAAAAATCATTTTGACCCATATCTACCCCATAACGTAACTTTTAATTTTTTCAATGATCATTGGTAAGGTAGTTCATCATTGAAAAATTAAAAGTCATTTTATGACAAAAGTTGTGCAAAATTGAGTTTTGTTTTACCTAGAAATAAATACTAAGTCAATAAGCATTACTTTGGCATCAAAATAATCATATATTTTTACTTCAAAATCTCTCAAAATTGACAATTAATATTTTCAATGATGGTTTCCAATGATAGCTATAACTGGGCCCTTATATAAAAAAAATGACTATAAAATTTCCTTAAAAGTGATGTATTCAAACAATTTTTTAGACAAAATTAACAAAGATACAGTCGCTCAAAGTAAGCCATTTTTCGATTTTTATTACGTTTACTTTGACATTATTTTAATTCTTTTTTTTTGCAGCAAAACTTGATATTATTTAACAAATTGAGAATTGATTTATCAATTATAATCGATTATTTTTTTAATTCTTTTGGTTTTTAAATAGAGTAACAAAGGATTATTCTGTAATTTTGCTTATATTTTATAGATCTGAACTTATGGATATTAGTAAAACAAACATCTAAATATGGATTGGTACCTTAAACCATGAATCAACCTCCTGCACACTGCACCAGATGTTTTGCTGACAAAAATGGCCTGCGGATGTACAACTGGACGTCACGGAAGCTGTGGGTGTACAAAATTGGGGGTAACGTGTTCTATGTTTTTTAAGAAGCGACTGTATCTTGGTTAATTTTGTCTAAAAAAATTAGTTTGAATACGTAAATTTAAAGGCTATATTATAATATTTCTTTTATACTATTTGCCTTTCAGTGGCGTGGCGTGAATTATTTGAATTGAGAAGACGAAGCAAAATCAATCAAATTAGTCGCAAATTTAAGAGCCTTAATTTTCTGGCCATGTTCTTATACGTTTATTTTCAATACTAATTTTGTTCCAATTATCACATTAAATAAATATCTTTTTGTGCATCATCCGAAATTTTGTTGAAAAAATGGAAATATCAATAGTTTGATATGCGTTTAATTTATTTTCAAACATCTTATATGTTAGATTTGTCAGTATAAAATTTATCTCTTAAGAACCTTTTTAATAAATTTGTTTTAGGTTAAAATTTGAATTAAAATTCTTTTCTCTGAATTATGTTAAAATATATTTGTAGATTATTATTTTACTGAGATTTTAAGATCCTAATCTTGAGAATCCGACCATTAGGACTCAAGTTATACTCTTTTTACTCGAGCCATATCGCTCTTTTCTAACATTTTGAACAAAGTTAAGAAATAAGCCGAGAAAAAGCGTCTTTGCCCTTTCATATTTATTAAAAAAAAGTTAGATACATTCAAATCCACATGCTACACGACTTCTTGCAAAATGACCTTGCCATATACATATATTGTGTGTGTGTTGTGTATCTCTTGTCGTCGACCAGCGCTCCAGCGCTGCAGGCAGCGAAAGCTATTGTCGCTGTTTCTCTTTTTTTTTTCTTAGTCACCCATACAAATTTCCTTTTCGAACGACATTAATAAAACGCTTTCGACTTTCTTATACTGGATCTCTTTGTTTAACTACCGCGAACAAAAATAAGACGGAATAAAACGGTGGTCGCCGTGTTATTTTAGGTAGTTTGTTAAAAATACATACTGTGAAAAAGGTGATATGGGTCGGATCTTCTTAAAATTGAAGCAGTTTTATTGCGTTTGACGGACATTTTGAAAGGGAAGACGGTAGGAATCGTGTTATATGGACGCCACGCCACTGTTGCCTTTACCTATCTCTACTGGACAAAAAGTAAGAGGCAAATAAGTAAAACTTGTATCACCAGGGCCGAATATTCGGCCAGCGAAACAAACACCAAATTCGTGGATACGTCGTAGATTATCTTTTTACTACTTAATTTTAGATCCATGACAATCTTGAAAATTTTAGAAAAGCAAAACCATATAAAAAAAAACAAAATTTACATTCCTTAAGCATTCGTTCAAATTTTGTCTAGAACTTAAAAACAAAAAAATAATGTTGTTACTTATTTTGTAAATATTTTGTTCATTAACTATTCAAAAGTAAACCTTAATTCATCTATAAAGCACATATTACGCTACTTTATTTTCTTAGTTATTAAACCAAATTTTGTTCTGCTTAAATTATGAAAATATAAATTTTCAAATTGAAATTCGAAATTACGTACACCCTGGCGTATACGTACTTTTTTTAAATTTGTAAATTAAATAAGTGCCCAACTGTATAGCTTTCAACAAAAAATAAGAAAATATGCTCCCGCTTAGTAAGTTCAAAATTGTTTGCCTTTTTAAAAGTACTCAAGCTAACACTACACTCAATTTAAGTTAAACGAATCTTTGTCCTTAATATGATTTCAAACAACCATTGGTCTTTTAAATGCTTAAAAAGAGTTGCGTGAGCGAGACAGAGGACACATAAAAAGAGTTAAAATCCTCGGAACGCGTGAAACGGGTCACCTAAGGTACTGATGCCCAAAAAAATGTTGTAAAACGTTCAAAATGAATTATGAAAACATGAAACATCAGACTTTTATCATTGTTGCTGAAAAAAATCTAAGTTCTACCGGTGAATTCTAAAATGTACTTATTTTGGACTTTTACAATAACATTTTTTGCAGGTCTCGATCGAGTTTCAAAAAAGGTTTATAATAATAAACATCCTGGATCACTGCTACATGCAAGCCCTATTTATAAATGTTACTCTTTGAGAAGTTAGTGTTGATAGTCGCTTTCAGAAATGATATCAAAGTTTATCAAAAATGTACATTAATAGTAAAATTAGTTCGCGATTGTTTTAACATTGATTCTGAATGTTTACTTTTATGAAGTCGGGGGTAATCTTGCAACATAACGTGTATCTAGTGGCCCTGGTAAATACAGAAATAAAAACTGGTTTACATTTAGCCCAATTCTAAATATTTCCCGAGAAAAAAAAACTCCCCGGGGAGATTTGTTCTCCCAAAATGAAAATGCTCTTCACATCAAAGATCAAATACATGTACATATGTACATATTTACAATTTCCATTTTTGGTCATTTAGAATGCCAGCTTCTTCCTCGTAGTATTATTTCTTATATTCGAAGTTTGCCAAAAATAAGGAAGAGGGAACGAAATTCCCGGGAATTTATAGTTTAAAATGTAAGAGTAGGGAAAGTGAAGCACTTTCCCGGGAATTTTCATTTAGAATTGGGCTGATTGAGAAATACGATACAAATAAACTCTAATTTCACACAAACTCACTTTTTTTAAATACTGTCAAACATATGTATATGTATGTTTGTATGGTATGTACGTCGTACATACAAAATATTTTTTTAAATTTAAAGCTTTGTCTACTATACTTCAACATTTATGTATTTCCTATGGAAATTAATTTTGGTCAAAAATATATAAAAACGTAACTTTCTGTGCTTTGCGTTAAGATATGGATTCAAAATTTTCCACCATAAAATCCAAATCAATAATGGTCATCATTTCCCGATATTTCAGACTTCTAAGTCCAATGGAAAAATTGAAATGTCTATTAAATGCTTTAACAGCTACATACGGACTTAATTTTTGGTTTCTGCACATCTGTGGGGCAAAACCTTTCCAACGTTATATAATTTATGTAGTTCCGTTGAGTATTTACAGAGAAAAGTGTACCGTCTACCTTAATATATATGTACGTATATTGTATATGTTTGTATATTTTTTTGCAATCTTTTTTTTTATTTTAAAAATTTATTTGAAATTTTTTGAAAAGGCTTATGCGATAGTTAATTTTAAAAGTAAACATACGGCTTCTTTACAAAATTATCTATTTTAATAAAGAATTTTATTTATTAAACAATAACGGTCGATAAATGTAACGTGCACCAAATTGTTGTGTACATAATGTTTACACCCACTAACAGCCTCAAACCGAGTCTCTGTATGACCTTTTGCGTTAGGTATATTCATTCACAAAAACACACTACTATAATAAAAAAAACCCAACAATTATTATCATTTAATCTCTTTTGATTTATTCTTTCAAAGGAATTTTTTTCATAACTTGTTGTGTTGTTTTATTCAAAATCGTTCAAACCTTCACAAAAATACGTCTTTTTTTTTGAAATTTCCCCCCACTCAATTGAAGGTCTAGACAAAAAACCTTCCCTTCGTGAATTGTACGTAAAAAAAAGATAAAAACAACAATACAATATTTTTCACTCAAAAATTGAGTGCCACCTTCTGCCCACTGCCCAGACCAGGCCCAGGCCAGAACCAGAACTCCCTAGCTGTTGTGTCGGTATGGCAGTGTTAAAATAAAAGCTCACTCAATTTAATTTTACTGTATAGTATAGGTATTATAAAAGTTCACTGTATCTCTTTTTCAAATTTAGTCTAAATTCGCACGCCAAATCGAACGGTTTATCGTCACGCTGGCTGTAGGTATATAGGTTTTGAATTCGAACACGATTCCTTACAGCTTTAACTCAAGGAAATAAAAGCACAAAATTCACGGGATTTATACCAATATCACAAAGGAAGATAATGAAACCTACCTTGCTATCGGCAAGGTTTATACGGAAACCGTTACAAGTGATGGAGTCGTCGTCGTGGTGCATATTGTAAACGCAAAACGCAACGCATATTTTCCAATAAGTAAAATCCGTGACTAACGGAATCGTGTTTGCTTGTGCCTTTGGCGGCATTGAATTATGGGAACGTACCTATCTTTCCTGAAACCATCAAAGTGTAATTCTGTTGGCTCTATTAGCCTGTGCGACGCCCGTTCTTAGCCCCATACGACTCCTCTCATTAGGGCAAATAGTGCATTAAAAATAAGAAAACCGAAGCAAGTGAATGTGTTGTTATATAGTTGTTGTTGTTGTTGTTGTTCTATCTACTACATACTTATATGTGTAGTGGAGGTGAAAAGTAGACCGGGGGTGTGAGATTCAAGTACATACATACTTATAGTACACACACATAAGCCCAAGAATAAGGGAAGAGCCTTAATTATAATCACAGCGAAGAATAAGAGTGCAAAGGCAACAATGGAGAAGGCTTAAAGTGTCTTTGTTAAAAAAATCAGAAAAGAGTGCGGGCCTAGATTGTTAGAGAATTAAAAAAAAGAAGCATCTAGTACAAGTGCAATTCTGTTAAGTGTGACCAAAGGTGCAGATTGTGTGTCTCGTCTCGTCGTGCCGCACCACTCCACTCACTATCACCCTACATCGCCACCCTTTCTTTAACCTTTCATTTTTAGGTTCGAGCTAGCTACCCGGGCTTCAATATACCTTAGGAATAACGATTCGTGTCTTGTCTTCTATGGTTAGGCAAGGGAAGTAGAAGTGTTGTGCTGTTTAGTGTGCCATGCGACGACTACGCTGACGACGTGATTCGAATGTTGTCTTGTGAATCTCTATGCCTTGGCTTGAATGAAATCAGTTTTAAGGATCAAATCTCATGAATTGTAATTGTGTTGTTGGGAATAATATTTGTGTGTTTTGTGTTGTTTGTTGCTTTTCCATTGTGAAGCAGTCTGCGGCGCTACCATATTGATTAAGGATTAACCGAGGATTTATATATTTGGATTTTCACACCCAGCGCCCCCTAGCACAGCACAGCCCAGCCCAGCCCCATGTGTGTCGATGTTGAAGAGAAAAGGCTAGTAGGTAAGTGACATGTTGTCATAAGGACGACACATTTTTGTTTTCCTTTCTACCACACCCCCCTCGCCACCACCCCATCTGATTTTAAATCCTCTAATCCTGCTGATCTTTTTTTGTCCTTGCTTATTTGTATCTTTGTAAACATTATTGATAAGCTTTACTTATGGTGTGTCAATTATTGACTGTCATTAAGGGATTTAACGACAAGCTAGCGCTGTGTTTCGTTTGAATGAATTTCGAATAAATAATTCCATATACCTATTTCCCCATCACATATGGGACGTATGATAAGTCCTTGCTGTATTAAATGAATATATGATGGTTTTTATATTGTTGTAGCTTTTTGACATAATAATTATGAAATAGAAAATGGATTTACTGTTGTAATTCTCACCGATGCGACACCGACGGTGACGTTAGAATGACAACAAACCCAAGCGTTTATCTAAGCATGTATGTATATCTCAATTATTTAAGTTGAAATTAAGTGGTTTTTGTTGAGTTCATTTCGATGTTTAAGGGCGGATTATTTGATTGCACAACTAATGAGCTAGATATCAGATTGAAGGGACAATTTGAAAAATTGCTCACATAATTATATAAAATGAAATTTTTGAGTTTGTTTTTCCAGAATTGATAATATCTACCTATAAGTGAAGTAATTGGTATGTACTATAAATATTTTCAAAATAAGTATTAAGAGTTTTTGCGCTGTACATGCAATTCACATGCATTTTTAGCTCTATTCAAAAATAACACTGAATAAGTAGGTTGACAATTTGTAATTTTTTAGAGTGCTTTTAGTCAGGTGACCTTGGTGGTGCACATAGCTAACGATAAAGAGCTTGTCTATTTACGCGTTTACAAGAATAGAAATTATCAATCAAATTAAATGCTAAATTAGTGGAGACCTTTACGACTTATACATTATACGAGTAGATTATCTACTAAAAACATATGATAGGGGTACGTAGGTAGAAATAGCGGCCACGGGCAGCCTCGCCCATAGCTCAATTTGCGCTAAGTGCGCCGTTTTGATACCATAACTGGTTAGAACCTGTTGATTGAATTGAAAGGGAGATTGTGGCATATCCTCAGGATATCGTCCAATTTTTATTTGAATTTTGAATTAGGTTGGAAGAGTTTTGTGGCTTGTAGAATGTCTGAGTAGCTTTCAGCAGAATCATCTGAAAGTGGATCACTCACACAACCAGACCAGCACCCGCACCCGCACAATCCAAAGTTTGCCCAACTAGGCAGTTTGTTAGCTGGCACTGGAGCGTGAACTTATCTGATCGAATGATCAAACGGCTGCTGTGCAGCACGAACCCCCTCCAAAACCCTAGTCCACTATCTTGCGTTCATAGGGGATCGACGGAAGGTGTGATGTAGAAGTAGCTGAAATTTGTCGTAGAGCCATTTCGTCGCGGTGAGGAAAGAAATCAAGTCTTTGGTCTTCATTTCCGAAAGTTCGTTAAAGTCGTCATAAAAAGCTCTTCCGATTGATTTTCCTCTAGCTTTTGGCTGAAATACTGTTTCCTTTTTTTGCTGGTCCCCACAGCTCCGACAGTGAATATTGTGAGGTACGCCAAGCTTCGCTACATGCTCTCCTATTGGCCAGTGTCCGCTACACGTTGCAACGACCCTGGCTATGTCTTGCCTGTATCTGCGTATTAGATCAATTGTTCGGGGTTTATTATAGGTGGGCCAGATCTTTCTAGATATAATACAGTTTGATAAACTATTCCACCTGTGGTTTGAATCAGTAAGAAAAATTGAAGGAATGTTGTTCTTTATAACTCCAAGCGGAATGCTGACTCTTTCCGCAAGTGAGCCATGAAGGGCTGATTCTTTGCCTGGCCAGCTCTTCAGCCCGTTCATTGCCCTCAATGCCACTGTGACCCGGAACCCAGATAAGAGTGATACCGAGGTCAGTGTTCAGATTCGAAAGGTCATTCTGGCATTGCTGGACCAATTTGGAGGATGATGTAGCTGAATTAATAGCTTTAACAGCCGCCTGACTATCTGTAATAATAGCTGCATTACGGTTTTGGTTTGGATCTTCTTTTAGTAACTTGCATGCTTCCCTGATTGCCAGTAATTCAGCTTGAAAGACACTAGCAAAGTCAGGTAGTCGAAAGGACCTTGAGACATTAAGAGACTCAGAAAAGACTCCTGCACCAACATCACACTCCATCTTTGAGCCATCAGTAAAGATAGTTGTGTCATAATCTTTTGTCACGACGTCGTCTTTCCATGCCTTCCTGGATGAAAATTTAACTTTAAAACCCCTAACTGATACTCATTGTAGGAGCGCAGTAGTCAGTGGGAGTCGAAAACATGTCCGTTGGAATCAAGTCTGTGATATTGCTGTGACCATAGGGCTTGGCAAACCAAGAGTTTTGATTCCTTAAGTCTTAATGCGCTGCAAGATACTAGATATTTAATATGTTAATCAAGTGGTAGAAGGTGCAGAAAAACGCTTAAGGCACCAGTTGGGCAGGATCTTATTGCCTTCCTAAGTTTATTGATTTTATATGATTTCTTGAGTGCAGGCCAGAACACAATCCAACCGTATGCGAGGATCGGCCGTACTACGGCTATGTACGTCCACAGGATAATCTTCGACTGGAGCCCCCACTTTTTACCAAAGGTTTTACTACGGGCATAGAAGGCTATGCAGGCCTTCTTGACCATTTCTTCAATATTAAACTTCCAATTTATTTTGGGGTCGAGAATAACACCTAAATATTTTGCACTGGAGGAAAGTGAGAGTGTTTGGCCCATTAAGTCGGGGTAGAGTGAAGGGGTGTTTCTTAGTTTTGGTAGTAAAAAGCATCAGGTCAGTTTTGCTTTGATTAACTCCTAGTCCACAACTCGCGGCCCAGTGGCTAACCTTCCTGAAAGCGATTTCCGTGATCTCACTTAACACAGGAGTGAACTTCCCTGACACCAATATCACCAGCATATGACACCGCCTTCACACCACATCTTTCCAACTTAACGATAATTTTATTCATGACTAAAAGCCATAGAAGAGGGGACAAAACCCCACCCTGGGGTGTTCCTCTACTAATGTGTTTGGTCGAGTTTGTATTGCCTTACGTGGCTTGAATCCTTCTGTCGCTGAGCATGGATATTATCCACTCCCTAATGTAGTCTTCTACACCAAAATCAACTAAAGATTCTAGAATGGATTCAGTAAGCACGTTATTGAAAGCCACTTCAACAATCTAGGAAAGTGGCGAGAGTGTATTCTTTGTAGTTTATAGATTTCTCAATAGTACGCACCACCTCGTGAAAATAAGACAATTCGTTGAACAGTGTATTTAGATTTATAAATTTTTTTTATGATGTTGATCTAATAATAATTATTCCTCCTTCGTGACCTTTTTTTTAAAAAATGTTTAAATTCTAAGTGGGCTCTAGGCGTTTTTCTATAAATATTTTAATCAGACGACGACAGTTCAAACGTGGTAACGTTTTTCTTCAGGTCTCTAAAAAATGTTTGTTAATATTTTATAGCTACACAACACATTTGGAAATTAATGAATACTTACAACTTTTATTCCTATACAAATTGACCTAATGATAAAACCAAGCTTTTGACTTCTGGACCCGAATGCAACATTACCAAAAATGTCAACAAAATGTAAGCAACAGCTACATTTGTATGCCATTCCATAGGGAAGAAATGCAAATTAGAAAGTTTTCTTAAAAAAAGATTAACGATATTGATTTAATTCAATTGGGTTTTTAGTATGATTACACACTTAGGCTGCATAGCTACGCTCCGTCATTATATTAATTATGAATGTTTGAATGTTCAACAACCACTTGAGTAGGGCTACAACCATTACATTTGGCTGGAATGATTGCAATTTCATAGCTGCCACACCAATCATCAGATTCCTTTAGTGGTGCTTTTACTTTATGTTCAATTTTTTTTTTTTTTTATTTTATTAATTAGTGCCATGAACTGGAATCGATTTTGATTTAAATTGCCTTTTATTTTGCAATATTTCCGAATATCTCATTGGCTTGGTTGATTTTATTGGAGGTATTTTTAAGATTTAAGAGTGCCTTTGGACTAAGTTAATTTTAACATAATACAAATTTGTTTTCATCTTTATTTAGTGGTTTTCAATTTTGTTCTGTTAACACCCATTGGTATTTTTATTAAAAAGATAGCATCCTCATTTTTGTAAAGACATATTTTTCATGAGTACGATTGTGCTATGTTTTTTTTTTATAGAGAGAACACTATTCTAGAAGTCAAAGAGAACCAAGAGCAAAGTTTGATAGTGATAGGTGCATACAAAAAATTTGGGAATGTGATTTATGTGATAAATAAACATAAAAGTCTGTCAAGTTTTTTGTATGAGCTTGACGTCAATGCGTGTGGGTTTAAAAATAGCGATTATCCAATTGTTTGTGCCAAATGAAACAGCTATTCATGCATGTTGTGCTTCTAAGCATATCACATAAGGAAATTAAAATGATTTGCGCAAAATTATAGTCAAATAAAGTACACTTTAAAATGATTTAAGTAGATACTAAAATACAAAATTAGTGTTTTGACAATTATAGTCGTAATAATGCCCACTTAATCGTTAACGGCTTGTGATAAATTTAATACCGAGGAAAGTACCTTTTATCTTTTTAAATGGGGTTCAGTTGAGCCACAGTACCTATCTGTCAGTCGCATGGCAATCTAAAATTTCTTCCAGTGATTTTTGAAATCCGAAAATGTATAAAAGAAGAATTTTACTCTCGATGCTGATTTTGTAAGATCACTCTGTCTGGTCTGCTCACTGTCGTCCCTACCCTCTACATACCTCACTTTACCTTGATATAAAAAAATGCTGCAAAATTATAAATAATTCATGTACATATGTATGTATGTGGTTTATGTTTGTGGTTCATTCGGCTTATCCCAGAAACGTCAGTGGCAAACGAAGCTAAAAAAAAACATACAACAGACAAAAAAAGCTCTAAATCAAGGGAAACAAACAGCGTTACCACAATGCTACAAATGTAATAAAAGTGTAACACAATTTTAAAATTTTATTTCGTTGTTACAAGAGGGGTATTCATGCAAAACGTGCAAAACCCATAGAAAGCTTATAAACCATAGACTTTTATGTCAGTAGAAATGAACTGTTAAAATTTGTATGGGAAAAATAATCTGCAAAACATAGAATTTTATCTCACAAATTTGAAGCGAGAAGCGTAGAAATTAAAACGACCTGAAATCTTGTAATCCATATCTTAAAACTCCAGCTTAACCGCCCAATTTTGCATAATAAACACTGCAAGAAATGTGTTCATCAGTTAAAAACTGGTCCCTTGATTTAGATTTTTTCTTTCATTTTTTTTTTCAAATGCATTTGATAAGCAACAAAACCTGCACTGAGATTGAGCTTGTCATGTGGCTTCGGTAGCGCAATAGGTAGGCCGTCGGCTTCCGAATTCTAGTCACAGTTGATGCCTTAAGTTCAATCCATATGACGGGCAAAGCTTTTCGAATAAAAATGAACATATTAAGACTCAGCACTACACAAAGAAGTCTGATGATCGGTTTGGCACTCGTGAAATAGCTATATCTTCAGCCAAATAATTTGGTGGTAGAATTCTTTAGTTGCATTTGTTTCATTCAAAAATGTTCAATATAATCTTTTATGCAAACGTGTAAACAAAAAGCGGTTAGAAAAATATGTAACAATTAAAAAAAAATTACTGAAAAATAGTACTCATACGCCACAGTGCACATTTGTATTAAATTTTTCGTGGCAAACAACAATTATTAGAATGCATACAAATTTTATTTTGAAATATAGTAAGGAATACAAAATGTTTAATATATTTAAATATGAATATTGTTATCTAATACTACTAGAAGAGAAACTCT
This sequence comes from Melangyna quadrimaculata, assembly GCA_949320155.1. Lineage (NCBI taxonomy): Eukaryota > Metazoa > Arthropoda > Insecta > Diptera > Syrphidae > Melangyna > Melangyna quadrimaculata. Next base: position 44,269,875 of record OX439484.1, read on the forward strand.
ATTTATTGGTAACTAGCGGTGCCCGGCAGACGTTGTTCTTCCCTTTCCAGTACGTAGATAATACATAAATATTTCGAACATTCCCAACATAAACTTGTCGGCTATACATTTCTCACTATAGCCTTTCAAAACAAAAAACAATTTTAAAAATCGGTTTCTGAACAAACAAATGCAGCAACTTTTTAAAAACACGCGTGCACAATGGGCCCAAATGAGCTTTTACGTTTTAAAAACTCTTATCTTTTTGTCGTCTTTATATTTTGAACGTATGTTCTTTAGGGTATTGCGTTTTAAGAAACAGAATTTTTAAGTGTGAAGGTTGTCTAATATTACTTAAAAGCAGTAAATAGAAAAAAAATCAGTCACTCGCAGACCTCAGAAATATTAAAAATAAAGATATGGATTAAATTTCTTAAACTTAAAGTTCAACGCAATTTTAACGAAACTGCATATTTGTTTTTTTTTTTTAATTCCTTAACTAAAGTTGAGGCGTTTTCGTTATTCTGTCATAACTGGCTAAAATTATGGGAAAAAGTATTTCTAAAAAGTCCAAACAATATTGCGTTCCAAAATAAGCACACAAAATTTATACTTTTATACACTTATATACATAATTATTCAATTCTATTAATAAAGTAAAACGCTAAGCCACATTATAGTCTTAACCCAAAATACCAAGTTACTGCAATCCAGTAGTGCATTTCATTTTTATGAATGTGTTTGCAGTTTATCACATCTTAATCACAAAATTTATTTGTTTATTTCTAATTTAGCTTTTCATACCATACTGTATTCATTACATTATCATTAAAACTTTTGCACTATAAAAGAACTTGTTCCTAATGAACAATTCTTATTAAGCTTTAATAAACTGAAACTGAATAACTTATGATGTTTCTTTTTTAATTTTCTCGAAAACGATCAAACTGATTTTGGTGTTTGTTATAAAACCGCGTGTTTGTTTTTTGGCTTAACGTTTACATACCTAATTTGTGTTCAAACAAAAACGGTCATATTTATTTTTATGACGAAAAAATCAAAAATTGAAAATTCAATTTTGTTTAGGTATTTTTATTTTTTTTTAACAATTATGTTATTGATCGTTAATCAAAGAAAAGCAAACATCACCAACATTTTGTTAAACTTATGTTATCTATATTAATAGACCACAATCCTTTTTTATTTGCTCTTTAAGGCAAGTATTGATTGTGTGTCAAAAACTAATTTTGAAGTTTTAATCAAAACTAACATTACGATGATGGAGAAGTCCAAAAAAGTGATTTTCGTCAAGCCCACCTCTGTGTTAAGTTATCACCAATCTAGGTGGCGCCGCAACCAGTGATACTCAATACATGAACCGTTTGCTCTTTAAAGTAGACTATTTTCACCTAAAGGTAGGCTATTTGTGGAAATATTGGGGAAATAGTCTACCTTAAGGAGCAAATGGTTCCTGTATTGACTATCAATGGTTATTGTTCTAGGTGCAAATAAGGGCGCCATCTAGACTGATGAAAAGTGATAACTTAACACTGAGGTGGTTCCTCTATATGTATAAACTCAATGATTCTAGTTGTTAGCTAGTTCGTGCGACTTAGTCGTGCATATTACTCTTACTTCAATTACTTATTGATATGATAATGTTGGTACGCTTTCTTAAAAATACATTAAAATATTTTTTTTTTTAAATCAATTTAATGTCTTCCAATATAAAATGCATCTATAACTGCAACTGCAATTTCAACTCCCGTCCAATTTGTGTGAAGTCTATGAACATAAGATACCACTAATACTCTTAAACAGGCCCTAAGTGTCTATTGGGGCAGCCGGGGCAATGCCCTGGGGCCCCCGGCCAGGAGGGCCCCAAAACGGATACATCCTTTTGTATCGCTCGAATCGGTATTAACTTTGTTTAGTTAGCTTCGTTAAGCTCAATCCCACTTTTTGAGTCCTTGCAACTTATATCTAATTGACGAATAAAATCTAACCCTAATCAATTCTTACTGTAGATCCTACGTATAAGCCTTTGAGTATATATAATATGGAGTGCTCGTTCCTATCTCTAATGCATTGTAGTACTTGAGCCTGTGATAGGGGCCTGATTTCAATATAGAGAGGGTTTTCTGACAGCTGCAGCTATATGACGGTGTTGTTGTAAAAACCCTCTCAATATTGAAAATTGAATAACCGCATAAATAGCCGTGCCCCCTATGATGGTTACGTTTTTGGAATGTAAACGAGCACTACATATTATATATACTCAAAGGTATAAGCTCAATATGTAGTGAATTCAATTAACCGATGTATTAGTGTAAAGGTATCGATAGTGGATCAGGGTACACAGTGAATCATTTGCTCTTAAACTTTCCCTTTTTATTTTGAAAAAATGAATCTGAAAAAGAGAAAAGAACACATTTTTACTTCCTCTCACATCACAGTCTGCGCGATCCTGTTTTCGAAATTGGTTTTCCTTTTGTGTTTGTGTTTTCGGACTCGGGAAGTAAATTTGTTTCTATTTTGTTTTCGATTTGATTAAAAAAGTTTGTATTGTAACTTCTTTTAGGTTAAATATTTGTACTTCTGGCTGCATAGACTTAATATTTTTTGTTGATTTGTTTACTTTGGTGAAATAGTTTATAAAGTATTAACTTGTTTTTTTTTTTTTTTAAAGACAACATGGTACACAGTAATTCAATTGAAAGTGGTACACAGTGAATCAGGCAATTTTTTATGAAATTTAATTTTTTCATATTATAACTTTTCTAATTTATTTTATTTATTAGTTCTTTAATAGTGTTATTTTTTTTCGCTTTATAGACAGAAAAAAGTGTATCAACTAATAAAAATAAATAACGTACAAATAAACTAAAATTTTTAATATAATTTAATTTTAATGTTTTTGTAAATTCGAAGAATTTTTCTATTTGTTTGTTGTATTTATTAAAGAAAAATTAATCGATTGATTATTTAAAATATGTACATAGCTTTAAAAAATATAAATTTTTAAAATGGAAAAATCAATTTATTATCCCTGATTCATTGTGTACCATGCACTGATTCACTGTGAACACCCATGGTACACAGTGAATCAGTGAATGTACGGGCAACAGTGCAAGAAGTAAAAAGTGATCCACTGTTTACACCTTAACCCTACACCAATTCTTAATTTATCCACTAATATTCAAGTATTTGTTGCTATGTTTTATGTATACGTGACCCTTGAAATATTCATTTGTAAAATTAAAATAAAATAATTGGGAGAAAACTCAAAAAATATTTGTGTTCATGTTTATGGTTAGCAAAAGCTCATGCTAGCCAGATGGTGGAATGAGTACGGTGCATTTAGATTTCTTTATATGGTGCTCTGGGAAGAAAGTCCGACACATAGTTTGACTTTCGATATTAGTACACGAGCGAAAAACTATATTTTGTGTGTTTCTGATTCTTCAGCTCAGTTAGTTTCCATCAGGTCAACATTTTTGAACGACATAATTTCCATGATAAAATTTTAAAGAATTTCCGACTTTTTTGATCATTAAAAATTCTTCAGTGTCTTTGAGCTATCCAGATATATGCACCGCTCTTATAATGTTTTTAACTCTTTCTGCTACCACAGCAAAAGCGGAAGGATATTTTTCAAAGCTGAAATTAATAAAAAATTCTTGCAAAGCACCTTGGAATATGTAATGAAGGCTTAGCAATTTATCATTGATATCGATCAAAAATCTAAGGGCATAGCAAATAGATTTGAGAAAAGTAATCGCTTCTGCAAAATCCTGAATAAAAATTATTTTAGAACCTGACTTTCTAACATTTTATTTCTGTAAAACCCACATTTAGAATTCTTGAGAAATAAATTGAGAAATAGGGCCCCATATTTGGTTTTGCCCCGGGGCCCCACAGGCTGTAGCTACGGCGCTGCTCTGAAATTTCAGTATGAATTATTGTTAAATGCAACTTCAATTACAACTAAAACCGCTACTCCTTGTTGCAAAAACAAATATTTGAGCCTGTCTTCTAAGAACCTACATATAACTGCTAAAACACATTTTTCTATTTAATTTGATTCGATTTTCCTCAAGTTACCCTCTCCTGGATGCATTTTTGCTGCTGGTTGCCAAATTCCCAGACCGATGTCAACCAAACTTCACAGGAACACGCTCGGACCTACATCAAAGTTATCCTTAAAATTTGGGTTCAATTGGTTGGGTAGTTTCGGAGTCTATAACGTATTTACAAACAAACAAACATCCATTTTTATATACAGGGTGTCCCATTAACAATGGTCCAAACTGAAATTGGTGATAGGCCAGGTGATGAACTATCAGAATTTGGTAACTTTTCCATACCGAATCATAGCGGTTCTCGAGTAACGGCTATTTTTTGAAATTTGAAAAAAATCTAACTTTGAACCAGTTTTTTGCTCACCTTGTCCATAATTGATTTTTGTTTTGTACAAATTTGGCATTAAAAAATTCACTTATAGTTTCACTAACTTTACTGAGTAAAATATTTTTGATTGGCATCACCATTTGCCTACAAATCATTAGTTAATATTGAACTTTGCCAAAATTAATTTTTGACCTCAATCTTCTGATGAGCCCCCTGAATAAAATTCGTATGGCTCAATACAAGTTTTATATTTCAAAAATTGCCTATTTTTCTGTAGTTTCAAAAAAGGTATTAAACTTGCCAAAGCTATTTTTAAATAGACAGTTATAACCGTTTGAACCCAATCAAACAGGTTCAAAATCAAACAAAAATGAAACATTTTTGTTCAAATATTTCGATAAAATTGGAATTTCACTTCAAATATAACTCCGAAAGAGCTGAATTTTGGTGGAGATCTTCGTTTTGATGTCATACGCATTTCTTAAATAAATACATTAAATTTTGACAAGGACTTTTAATTTTCTGTGGTGAAAGAGTATAAATCCTATATATTTGAAAATTTTACGAAAACCATCAGGTTTTTTAAGAAGTGTCTTTGGAAAACTTGTAGCTTATAGCATTCTAAAAAAAACCATTAGGATACATTTGAGCATATTAGACCTTAGTTAAAAAAAATTAAATATAAACAGTTGGTTATTCAAATATATCTGAGTTCCTGTAAGCCATTTATCTTTTTCATTTTGTTTTGTTGAATTTTTCTCAGTGACGATATAAAGGGGTTAGATGATACCAAAAATTTTTTTGACTACTTAAACCACGATTTGTGCCCACTGTGCAACGCACAACGTTTGCCTGCATTGCCATGATTTGAGGTTCCACAAAAAGAGCCACCCGGAATGTGTTTTTCGAATAGGAAAAGTAAAATTGTCATCACTGGAGCTGGAGCCCACGCCACTGGAGCCGCCACCAGAACAACTTTATACGAGTATGTACAGTCGTGGCCGCCTAATTAAGAACGATATTTTTATAAATTTATAAATTGATGT